>CM032449.1:217558815-217907318 GCA_019049505.1 Pachyrhynchus sulphureomaculatus
CCCATGCGTTCTATAAGAAGGGACACAAAATGCTTTATGTCTCCCAAATCTTAGCAGGGAGCCGCCATCGGTAGTTACGCAAAATATTTTATATTTAAATCAATGTTCCGCTTGTGGTCAAAAGTGTTTAACAAATTCTGAAAATATATTCCTCTTCTTTGGTAAGTTCCCTGCATTAGAAGCAAGTTATCAGCTCTTCATACACACGGCCCTCATCGATGTATCCGCGCTACGATTGGCGCAGACGGGCAATGTCATTAATAGCGACACTTTCATCCAATTTGCAACACTAAATTCATTAACCCCGCTTTGATAGCGTCTCTCTGCTGTTTTTGGACATTTTGTGTCATTTCGGATAATTCCGTCTCTCGATGGTCATCGCTGATGCCGGTATATCCCTAATCCTGGCCAATTATTGTATCTTTATTGGGACAAATCGTCGAATATAATCTCGCCAGCACTCTATCGTGATCAGTGTACAGCCTACCATTTGGGCCAACGGATTTATGCCATTTTTGAAAACTGCATTCAGTTACCCTGATGTTTTTCCTGTCGGAAAATCCTTTGCCTAAAGAAGGTGGGACTGGTTTCTCGTATTGGTTACTTGCTCTTTGTATTGCCTTCCCTTGGTATCAGCGTTATCTTGAAATGACGCTGGCATGTTTGATCTGCAAAATGTCGTTGAACACTAGAATGTTCCCTGGAAAACGACGCTACGCTTTCCCCGACATAGGACACAAATGACCAGGGGATTCGTTTTGCTGTACAAATCCGGAATCTGTTGGCCTTGAACTTGGGAATGCGTGATCGGAGCGGTCTACCTTGCTAGTTTTTCGGGCGGCCATAACGCAACGTGAATGTTAATTTTTTAAAATTTTCGACGACTATTGACTGGAACGGAATGATTACTTCTGTACTAAAATGATCCAAACGTGTAGGGCCGCTTGCTATATATAGAAAAATAATGTTTTCCAGAAAATCTCCAATAATTACGTTTATAAATTTCCTAGAACAAAAATTATTATCTACAACGCGCCCCATTGCAATGCATAGGGCAGCCTAGAAGTTAAATCTAACAAAACTAAATTTCCGCACATAATAAAAAGAGTTGCGGCGCGCGTCGGAACGATTGAAGTTAAGTCAAACAAATACCGCCTTATATCGCGGGCTCTTTTGATCTGAATTGAGGACGTTTATTTGTTTTTTTGCCTAGGCTTAGATTTATGAGGCTTGCCGTCTTTAAATACTTGCCGAAATTAAAAGCCAAACCAATGCATTCAGTAAAATGGATAAATTTACAAAATATATATTTTGTAGTTTTTGGTAATAATACCTAGTGACCCATATAATATATCATTTTTGTTTGTATCGTTAAAGTATACTGTCTTCAATTATTTACTTAATTTCGAAAAACATGTCACAGATTACAGAATGAATGTGTAAACTTTGAATAGGTACGCGTGCCATTCAAAATTGCTTGGCGTGCCAGAGATGGCACGCGTGCCATAGGTTGCCGACCCCATGCTGTATATAGTCCCTGACCTCTCATTAATATGTTTTATTTTCAATTTTAGAATCAATCCAAATGGCTAGAAATGGCCATAATGAACATCGCAACTTCTGGAAAATTCTCAAGTGACCGTACAATCATCGACTATGGAAGGGACATCTGGGGAGTAGAAACCCAACTACCAAAAACTACCGGACCCATCTATTTCTAGAGAATTGGGCTTTAAAAGAAGAAAATTTAAAGTGATATGAAGAATTTAACCTAAAATGTTTTAGTCCATTTTTTATCAATAAAAATTCGTGTATTTATTGGATTTTTTAAAATGTTTTTTGGTGCCATTAGGAGGAATCGTTAAACTATACATAATTACTGGTTACCGATTTTATTACGTATCTATCGCTAAAACTCTCTATTATTTCGGATCTGTATTTAGGTAAATTTTAAAATTAAAATTAGAACATATTAGTAGGGAAATTGTATAAATGAAATTTTATTCTTTAACCCTAACTAGTTTCCGCTGTTTAGTAAAAAAAAAAAAAAATAATTTTTTTGTAGACTCTCTTATTTCATTCGCAATATTAATGTCCTTTACAAGGACTTAAGTATGAGTTGTTTTTTTTAAACACTATCCGGTAATTTAAAAAAGTGTGCGATACTTTTCGACCGAAATGTGAACCTAGGAAGCGAGTAAGCTGTCACAGAAAAAGTACACACTTCCCGATTAATTAACAGTATAATATTTAAATTTTGATTGGTGTGTTAGCCGAGACTTGTTGGGAAAATTTTCCTAATAATAATAACATTATATAAAAAAAAACACTAGGTTTTAATTTCCAATATAATTTAAAGTCACTTTGACAATTGTTTCACCCATACAATGGCTTCTTTCAGAAATAAATAAGAAAGAAACATATTTGGTAGTAATCCTGTTACATAGTGCTTAAAACTATCCTTAATTACCTAAGATTATGCTAATCATTTTATTATATTATTTACAGACAGAATTATTTTAAGAATGCCAATCTGTGGTACTATTTCCGAGAACTAATAAAGATTAAGTAAGGGTGAATGGTTTAAGTCTACCTGTTCGTTTAATAGTTGATTGGAGTTTTTTTTCCGTTTGTAAATTTCAAGACATTCAAGCAAATTTAATTTTTTAGATTTATTTTCTACGTGCAGGGATTTTGGTAATGTATCATCAAAATTATGAGATTCCGTCTATTATATGGGTTGCGTAATGTGAAGTGTTCTTATTTTTTAAATAACTATGTTTTTGTTCTTTAATGCGAGTTTCAAAAGATCTACCAGTTTATCCAACGTAGGTTTTAGTACAAGATTCACAATTTAAATAGATAAACTCTTGATTTTAAGGATTTCTTAGATTTGGTTTTGTTATTCAAAATTATACTCCTAAGGATTACTGGTTTTGGATGCTATTTTATTGTTCTTTTTTATTAAATGTTTGGAAATTGTTCTGGTTATTTCCCCTGTGTATGTGAGTGTACTAAATTTTCCTTTTTTGTCATTAATTGTGGGATAAATTAGAGAGATTGCTTGTTTAAAGGATTTTTTATTCAAAATTATTATCATGGGTCCATATCCATTATTAATTGCTATTTGTTTGATTATGTTGAATTCTTGAAGTTTTAGTCATAGGGATATGTAACAATTTAATGTATGAAAGAGTTAAAAGCTGCCATTTTGTGAGGATAAGGGTGGGGATGAACTATTGTGTATGACTGTGATCAGTATGTGAAGGTTTGTGAAAAATCGAGAAATCGTGTTTATTGTTCACTTTTGATATAGATATGTCCAAGAAAATTTATAGAGTTATTGGTTTCTAATTCTAAGGTGAATTTAATATTAGGATGCAAATTATTTAGGAAGTTAAGAAGGCTTGTTAGTTGTCTATCTGTTCCCCCCCCCCCCCCCCTTTGTGAAACAGGATACCGTCATTTTGTCCTGTTTTCACGGGAACAGATAGACAACTAACAATCCTCCTTAACTTGCCTACCGCCTTATAATTTTTGCATCCTAATATTAAATTCGCCTTAGAATTAGAAACCAATAACTCTATAAATTTCTTAGACATATTCTATATCAAAAGTGAACAATAAACACGATTACTCGATTTTTCACAAACCTTCACATACTGATACAGTCATACACAATAGTTCATCCCTCCTTTATCCTCACAAAACGGCAGCTTTTAACTCTTTCATACATAGATTGTTACATATCCCTATAACTAAAACTAATTTTTAACAGAGAATTCAACATAATCAAACAAATAGCAATTAATAATGGATATGACCCCAACATTATAGATAATATCTTGAATAAAAAATCCTTTAAACAAGCAATCTCTCTAATTTATGCCACAATTAATGACAAAAAAGGAAAATTTTGGTACACTCACGTACACAGGGAAAATAACCAGAACAATTTCCAAACATTTAATAAAAAGGAACAATAAAATAGCATTCAAAACCGGTAATTCCTTAGGGAGTATAATTTTTGAATAACAAAACCAAATTTAAGAAAATCCTTAAAATCAGGAGTTTATCTATTAAATTGTGGATCTTGTACTAAAACCTACGTTGGACAAACTGGTAGATCTTTTGAAACTCGCATTAAAAAACATAAACATAGTTATTTAAAAAATAAGAACAATTCACATTTACGCAATCCATATAATTAACGAATCCCATAATTTTGATGATACGCTAAAAATCCTACATGTAGAAAAAAACTAAATCTAAAAAAACGAAAACCCAAATACAAAAACTATTCACAACTAAATATAAATTTGCTTGAAATGTCTTGAAAATTAACAAACGGAAAACCATTCACCCTTACTTAATCTTTATTAGTTCTCGGAAATAGTACCACAGATTTTGCATTCTTAAAATAATTCTGTCTGTAAATAATATAATAAAATGATTAGCATAATCTTAGGTAATTACGGATAGTTTTAAGCACTATATAACCAGGATTACTACCAAATATTTTTCTTTCTTATTTACTTCTGAAGAAGCCATTGTATGGTGAAACAATTGTCAAGTGACTTTAAATATATTGGAAATTAAAACATAGTGTTGTTTTTTATATAATTTTAATATTTAATTATTGTTTTCGTCTATTGTGTGCTTCATAACTGATACAATTCACCATGCAGCGCCTTCCCACGTTAAGTGGCTGAAGTTAATATGAAAATATAGCTGTCGCTACCGAAAGATAAACAAGTGGAACAAAACGAAGCAGTTGCCCACGGTCGGGTCGGTGAAATATACCTCGTCGAGTTTCTTTGAAATGCAGCGTATGTAGAATTGTATTATGTATAACAAAATTAGGGCAAATATGCGCGTCATCTCTGAGAACCTCGACAAGGCACGATCTAGCAGTAGCCGGCTGGCCTCGTTTCGTAGAGACGTTTAGTTTCACACGTTTGGTTTTCTGTTAAGAGATGACACAAATTGAATTAATATATAAAAAAGTTCACACATTAAATTTTTGAGACACATGAATTAATTATAAAGCTTCATAGACCTACATACCTACATAGACCTACATACCACCTTTGACAAAGTGATGCAACACAGACGTCGATGGAGAAAAGGACACACAAATGTTGTGAAAATCTTGAAAATTTTAAACAACTTGAACATAAACAAAGACAAAAATTAAAATACGCGAGAACACTACAGGAATATACCAGTCTCAGAAGGAATAAACACAGGCGATAGTCTCAGTCCATTTATTGAATCTTTTAAGGGAACCTTACACTGTCTCGGTAGAAAATTTAAATAATTTTTGTGGGACTGATAAATTAATAAAAAAACATTTTTTGAGTCCGTAATTTTTTATGACATTATAGGGGTTTTTGCAGCCTCATGGAAGCCATTTTGAAAATTTTGATCTGCTGGCGTGCACGACTGCGGCTCACTGGGAACGTCTGAATAAATATATATATTATATATTATATATATATATATATTATATATATATAGATATATATATATATATATATTATATAAAATAGTGTATAGCGTAAAAATTTCCGTTGTTTTATTAAGTTTAATACTTTTGTTGTAATATTTACTTATTTTCATTGTTTTTTTAAGAATTGAGAGTATATAAGTATTATATTTTTGTATTATACAGTGCGACCTCGATAATCCGGACTAATTAAAACCGCGGTGATCCGAATTAGTAAATAATTCGAATTACTGAAGCAGAACATTATTTATATTAAAAAAACGAATCATATAATACGAAACAACTAGAAAATAGTACATACATAGAATAATATTTAAATAGAAGCATATCTTATCAAGTTTTATCTTATTTTGTAAAAAAAAAAAGTAATATTTGTTTGCTTGACCCCTCTCTGGTTCATCATAAAAGCAATTTCTTTTAATCTTTGAAGTACAAGAACATGGCTTAGAGGGATATCATTTTCTTTTGCCCATCTCATGCAAACATTGAAACTTTTAACTGCCTCATCATTCTTCACAATGTTCTTAACACTCTGGTTTGTGTTAGTATTTAACTCTGAACTTTCAATATCACTCTTGTATTGTTCATCTGTATCATCTATGTCCTCCAGAGGTAACAAATCTTCATCATTTTCCAGCCAATTACATATTTCCACGTTCGTGAGATTCTGCTCAGTGAGAACATTCAACATATCTGAAACATCTGTTAAATATTTACGAATTAACCAAAAAAATACTAAAAGAAAAATTTCAGGCTTTACCTTTCATTTCTTCTTTCGTAAAAAGCAAATTGTGCCGCAGTTCACTCAGAGGAATCAGATCTTCAGCATCATATTCAGTGTCTGGGTTGGTATCTGCCACCTAAGCCATAATTTTGTGCCAGCACTTTTTCAAGACTTCAGGGGAGACTTTTCCCATGAATTGCATAGTAGACATACAGCATCTTTTAGGTTAATGCTTTTTAATAACCTAACAAGGTTCTCTTCATTATTTGATAAAATATGGGCTAAAAGACTTTTCCGATAAAATAATTTTGTCAGTCTGATTGCATTCTGGTTCATAGGCTGCAAAAGTGCAGTACAATTTGGTGGAAGAAATAATTTTGTGAACTGTCCATCCTCACTAGTCAGCTCTTCTATAGTTCCATGGCTCAAAGCGTTATCAACGATTAGCAGGGCTCTTTCAGGCAAGTTGAGACTTCTTAAATGACTTTTGACTTGACGAATAAAAGAATGATAAAAAACAGTTTAAGAAAATTGCTGTAGTCATCCATGCATTGGCAGATGATTCGTACTCAACAGGTATGTTCATATTTTTAAAAGCCCTCGAATTTTTTGCCTTTCCTGTCACTAACAACTTTAATTTTTGTGATCCATCAGCATTGCAGCATGCTAGAAAGGTAACGCGTTCTTTGTTTATTTTTCGACCTGGTGCGGTCTTTTCCTGAGAACGAACCAGCGTTTTTTTCAGGCAACATTTTCCAATACAGAGCTGATTCGTCTTCATTGTATATTTGAGTAGGTCCAAGGTTTAATTCTTTTATCTTATCTGCGAATAAAGTTAGGAAAGGATCGACGGCACTTTCAACATTGGATAGTTTTTTCGCCACAAACTTTTAAAGCACGCAGACCATGTCTTTTTCTGAAGTTAAAAATCCAGCGTCTACTACCTCGTAAGATTATTCTCGTAGGTTTCAGTGTAAAAGTGATAAAATTTCGTAGGAAATTGGGACGTGCCTTGATCGTTGCGTACAAAACCATGTATACAAACGAGTTTCCCATTTCTGGATATTCGGCTTTTCGTAAGGTTTTTCTGACGCCAGGACCGAAATCACATTTGGAAATAAATCTAAAAGAAGTTACACGTCCATAGTGAGTGTCCAAAATTATCTTTAAATTAAATCATATATATATATATATATATATATATATATATATATATATATATATATATATATATATATATTATATATAACATATATATATATATATCTATATATATATATATATATATACATATATATATATATATATATATATATATATATATATATATATTATAATATATATAAATATATATATATATATATATATATATATATATATATATATATATTATATATATATATATATAATATATATATACCTTTTGATTTTCCCTTGCTTCTTTTTTATATCCGAAAATGTGGATGTTCCTAATCCGTATTCATTTGCCAACACTTTTCTGCTTTCACCAAGAACTAGTCTTTCTAATATATCGGACTTTTGTTTTATTGTTAGTGTAATATGTTTTCTTTTAGAAGGCATTTTAATATGTAGGTACATATACGAAAAAAAAACGTTTACATATTTATATGTACCACATAAAGTAAAATAGAACGTAAGTATGTTGTACTTGTGACAATAAACAAACAACTACAAAGTCCTTAACCTTTAGACGCGATGCGTTGTAGGCAAATCAAAGGCACCTACAGTTTGTGTGAATCCCAGATGTATTAGACTGGAAGTTAGAGGAATCCCCTCACTATCGATTTCAGTTTTCCCATGTAGTTTAAATTAAGTAGATGTCTAAAAACGCAGGTCCGGATTACCTAGTACTATCAAATCCGGATTATAAAGTAAACAATGCAATAGAAATGTTTGTCCGGATTATTAAATAATCCGATTTAATGGAGATCCAGATTATCGAGGTGATACTGTATTAATAAAATATCTTCTTATTTTAAATTAAAACTGTTCCTAAAACCAGAGAACAAATATTTTCAAAATTTCCGATTTATTCTTTATGTATTTATTATTGTGTCTAATTAATTTATTAATTAAAAAATAATCATATTCAATTCAATATTCATAAACGACAGAATGTGTACTTCATATACCTATTTAATAAAATATTGCATGCACGAGGTGCAAATTTTGCTTGCATTCCTAATTGTGCACGCTCCGTTTGTTTTTATCATCCAGTTTAATTTTCGGGTATATGTATGTATGTATAATTTATAATTGTATACGCTCACCTATTTCTGGTCAATCATTACTATTGATAACGAAACCGACGCCACCGATGAAGACAAAACACATTTCGTGGAGGCGAATAGGTATCTACCACTACCGGCATAGCATTGGTCATTTAGTTGGCCGCTGACCACAGACTCCATCAATGATACCTGGCACCGGACCCATTTATTGTCGACTACCTGGGTACTTTGACATCTCGAACAGGCATTAAATATAAATTTCTAAGGTATGGTACAGATTTTCCATAAATAACCCAACTTTTTCCGAGTTGTTTTTTAGAACAAGATTGGAACCCATACTCAGACCATCCGCACCAAAATTTGAAAAATACCGCAGAAAAATATAATTTTTAGTGTTCCGTACGGAACACTTATAAGATCACTTCGGTGTCTGTCTGTCTGTCACACCCGATTTTCTCCGAAACTATTTGACGTAGAAAGGTGAAATTTGGTAATAATATAGGAATTGATGGCCTCATCAGAGCCATGTGGTTTTGAGAATTAAATTTTGACTTAAGGGGTTAGTTTTGGGGGGTGAAGTCGGAAGTGAAAAATTTTTTTTTTTTTACTAAGTCATCGAGTGTGGTGTCAAATGAAAGCTTGTGAAAACACGAGTAAAAAATATATATATAATATTATACTTGCGCACACTTTTCTTTGTATTATTTTTAAAAATTCGCGATAAATCGCTGTCCCGGGCCTTATCTCGAAAAGTACTTATCAAAAAATTTCGAAAAAATTCTGGAATATTCTCCACGGGGTGTAGATTGAACGAAAATTATCACGAGTGCATTACCTTTAATAATTTATATGGTATATAAAAAAAACAAACAAAACTCATTTGGGGTGTATTTTTGTGAAGTCACTGATCATTTTATACTTCGTTATTTATTTTAAAAGCAATCAACGTACGGAACACTAATTGCGCAAGTTCAACTTGCACTTGACCGGTTATTTTTTATTAGAGCAGATAACTTAGAAGCTTTGTACAATTGCAACTAAAAATCAAGAAATTATCTAAATGAAATAGAAAATAATCCAAATTTATAAACCCTGCCATTGAATTTTACGTAATATCATCCAGTAATGAATAGGTTCCATTTCTACCTGAAGTATGTGAAATCGATATCTCATTTCATTTGAGATATCTAAATTTAGCTTTTATTTAGTTTTATATCATTGGTACGTCAAAACTTTATTGATTAAAATAGAATATTTTTTTATTATTTATGGAAATTGATTGAAAAGGACCCTTAACTCTAAATATACTCAAACTATTATTTTGCGTTGCATTGAAGAGTACCAGAAAAGGACCAATAAAATCAAGGAATCTACAAAAAAGTCTAACGTCACATAACCTTAAATTTCGATGTTTTTTTGGAAGGTTATTTCTAAATTCAAACTTATTGTGTGAAGTTTTTTTTTATCTATTTATTCAATTTATGTTAAAACAATTTAGTTTAAAACTTATTTAAAATAGTTTTTTACCATTAGTAGCATATTTTTTTTCCGTTCCTAAAATTTCTCCTTATCATTGGTTTTTCGTACTTAGACGTGGCAACTACTGCATAGTAGAAATAGATATTTAACCAAAAAATATAGCTATCGCTACAGAAAGACAAACACGTGGAGCCTAAACGTCGTCGCGAAACGACGCCGGTCCGCTGCCGCCGAATTATTAAAATATGCCTCGCCTAATTTCTCAGAGATGTCGCGCAATTTACCCTAATTTTGTTACCCATAATACAACTTCCATACGCGTTGCATCTCTAAGAAGTACAATGACACGGCGGTGGCCAGCCGGCTTCCTTTTGCGACAAAGTTTTATTTCATCTGTTTGACTTTCTGTGGCGATAGCCATATTTTCTATGCTAAAGGTTATATGGTTTGTTCATATCTACAGTTAAAAATATTAGAGGTTTAAAGTAAGTTTGAAATTATTAAACAATGTTATACTGTTTACGTTAATGATGTTAAACGACTAAAAAATTTATTGTTGTTAAATGTCGAAAATATCTATATGTAAAAAGAATTTTTGAACTTTTACAGGTATTTTGTGCCTCGTATTCGTGTTTTTTTTTTTGCATGTTATACGTTGTTAGGGTACGAAATTATAAATAAAAATTGTAATCCAACGAAAAGCTTGTTTTATTTTAATTATACAACAAAACCACTATTAATTATAAAAGAAGGAAACCACCAAAGAATATGTGTGCGTGCTCATTTATCCAGGTGTAGGATGTCTCGCTCTGTTTATATATATATATATATATATATATATATATATATATATATATATATATATACATTATATATATACATTATATATATACATTATATATATACATTATATATATACATTATATATATACATTATATATATACATTATATATATATATATATATATATATATATATATATAATATATATATATATATATATATATATATAATAATATAATATATATATATTATATATATATATATATATATATATATATAATATAATATATATATATATATATATACATTATATATATATATATATATATAAATATATACATTATATATATATATATATATATATATATATATATATATATATATATATATATATACATACATATATACATTATATATATAATATATATATATATATATATATATATATATATATATATATATATATATATATATATATATTATATTTATATATATTTATATTTATATATACAGAGTGTTATGAAATTTACTGCATATAATGAAATGGGGTGACTCGTGGGGCCCTGCACATTCAATACCTTTTTTTAAAAATTCGAAAATTTTTGAAAAATTGAAAAAAGGGGACAAAACTCCTGTTTACCAAATATTTGTAAAATCAGCCCGCCTATGAAAGACTGACCTTGGCCTTGATAAGGCGCGAGAGCAAATATATCATTTCTCCTTAACAGTTGTTTTCAAATAGGGAGAGCAAAGCAAAATTGACCCTCACTTGAAAAAAATCGCAGATAAAAATAAAGTTTCGGCTACGAAAATATTTAACGGTGGAGAGGAGGAGTGGATTTTCCACCATTCCGAAAAAAAACGCAAAAAAGTTTTAGGTTTAAATATTCAAAAGAATAGGACCAATTCTTGAATTGGGGAATGGCACACCCCATTCCATGCTCTGGTTATATTAACTCACACTGATTTGTAAAATGGGTGAAACATTTAATAAGCCTCGTAAAAATAACTCTTGAAAATAAAGTGTTATTGCTTCTTGTTGGATATACAACGCATTCGAAGAATCTGGAAGCGTTGAACATAGCAAAGACTAATGTTAGAACTACCAGGCCTTATTACTCACCGGCTTCAGCCACTCGACGTTTTTTCTTTTTAAACCTATGAGCTCTTATTATATTCAAGCAACAAAACAATGATTGAGGACAAATCCAGGTCGTCAAGTAACGCAATATCAAGTTGCAAGTTTATCTGCAGAATCTTACCAAAGAGCTGCTATCATGGGGATCATTGTGAAAGGATATCAAGCGGCTGAAGTTTAGCCCATGGATAAAAAAACGTCTTTCCGGAACCTTTGTTTAAAACAGTTGAAAATATAAATGCTCTCTCAAAAAAAAAACTCAAGTAATGGAAGCACATCCATCTATTAAGAGGCTTCTATTATTATCAGTATTGAAAAGCCACATTTAAATAGTGAACCGTCTATTTCGAGATTTAACGCTGAAGTGTTAAAAAAATTAAATCTTTATGTCCAATACTACAAAAACATACTGTACAAAAACCTGTGGTAATTTCATCAAGTCCAAAATATGTTGAAAAAATCAATAAAAAGACGTATCGTAATAATATACACGAGCCTCCCTGGCAGCAGAAGCCGAAAGTAAACTTTTCGATTTTTAAGTAACCATTTTTGTCGACGTCTGACAAAAAAATTCTTTCTAGTCTATAATAAATAAAGGGGAACAATCTATCCCAACGTATATATTATTATCTTTTTTACAAGGAAGCAAATAAAATTTTGTTGAATTACCTGTTAAAATTTTTTCTTATTATAATGTATAATAATTTATTGTATAGTGATAAATAATGAATTTAAAATATAATAATTTTAAATTTTTTTTTTAATTAAATTGGTTTAGGGTAGATTTTTTTCTTTTATTATTGGGATGGGGGGGGTGCTATTTTTTATTTAACAGCTGTGTGGAGGCAAAATAAAAACAGAATTTCAACTACGTTTTTGACTGAACTTTTTCAAGATAAGTACCTAAATGGTAAACGATTTTTCGATGTACCTTAAATCGGTACCTTGGTTGGTTATATTTTTGTATAATTCATTTAGGTAATTTTATTTAACTTCAATCGTGCTGTGTGTAATATACATCCATACGAAATAAATAAAAGTACCTTGAATGTGGGACAGATCTCCATATAAAATATCCTAAGTTGTCCGTGACAAATTTAAAACTTAACCAACTGTATCAATAACACTTTGTTGTATACTTTCTGCAAATTTCTTACTCACTCTTTAAAAAAACATTGACCTTTACGACACCTTACACCCGTAATTGGTAAACATTCGCTGAAAAGAAAACACGGTAGTCCCTGCATAAATGCTTTAATCTTTGGAATGCGAATAACAGAGGAGCCGCATTACGTTTTAGAATATAAAAATATGTTAATATTTTTTTTCTGTTAAATTTATTTGAGAAAAGTCAACTGACGGGAAAAAAACGACCTTCTATCTGATTTAGGTATTTCGATATTATGGAGTTCAGCGTTCATCAGTGAGGTGCGAAAAAAAATATAACAATTTATTGACATTATTTTTTTACGGTCGATTTTTCCCCTTTACTGTTGAGATCCGTTATTTAAGGTGAATTTTCTACAATCCGTCTTGCTACAAGTATCCACCAGTTTCAATATATGGAATGAATTTCATAACACCTGGTGTATATATATATATATATATATATATATATATATATATATATATATAAATATATATATATATATATATATATATATATATATATATATATATATATATATATATATATATATATATATTATATATATATATATATATATATATATATATATATATATATATATATATATATGTCTGTCCCTTAGTGCGCTTATCACTCGAGAACCACTTATCCGATTTACGTGCTTTTTTTTTAATATACATATGTTCTCTGGTCAGATTATAGGCTATATTTTATTACGTTGCATAAGGAATAAAGGAATAAGCAGTGCAGCGGAAAAAAGTTTGCCGCTAGCGCGTTCTTTACAATCCATTCCCTAAAAAAAATAATAGTAAGGAACAATATCATGTAGCAAAGAATATAATATATATAAAAGGCAACGTCACTCTTTCTGTCTGTCTGTTCGTTAGTGCGCTTATGACTTGAGAACTACTTATCCGATTTACATGTTTTTTTTTTAAAACATACATATCTTCCCTGGCCAAGTTATAGGATATATTTTATTACGTTAGGTAACATAGGATATATTTTATTACGTTAGGTAACATAATAAGCAGTGACGATAATAGTGAATCAAATCGGAAAAAATTTGCCGCTAGGGCGTTCTCTTGCATTGCACTGCCTAAACCATTAAATATGGAATAATATTATGCAGCAAATAATGTAATATATAAAATGCAACGTCTCTCTGCCTGTCTGTCTGTTCGTTAGTGCGCTTATCACTCGAAAACCACTTATCCGAATTACATGTTTTTTTTTATTCATACATATGTTCTCTTTCCAGGTTATATAATAATATTAATAATCTATAATATATATATAAAAAACTTTGTCTGTCTGTCTGTTAGTGCGCTTATCACTCGTTTTCTTAGATTTATACATATGTTCTCTGGCCAGGTTATAGGGTACATTTTATTACTAAGAAATAAGCAGTGACGATAATAGTGAATCAAATAAGTTTGCCGCTAGCGCATTCTCTTGCAATACGCTGCCTAAACCGTTAAATATGGAACAATATCATGTAACAAAGAAATACAGTATATATAAAATGCAACGTCTTTTTGTCTGTCTGTCCGTTAGTGCGCTTATTACTGGAGAGCCACTTATCCAATTTACGTGTTTTTTTTTCTCAATCTTATCTTAATGTTTATTAAAAAAAATCTATAATATACATATATATATATATATATATATATATATATAATATATATATATATATATATATATATATGTATATATATATATATATATATATAATATATATATATATATATATATATGTATATGTATATATATATATATATATATATATATATATATATATATATATATAATATATATATATATATATATATATATATATACTACTATGATTAATCAGTAGTAGTAGTATCAGAAGTATATATAATATATATATATATATATATATATATATATATATATATATATATATATATTTTACTGTGATCAAAAAAATAGTTAAGACTTTTGAAATAAAACACAAACGGGTTATTGGTTTTTTGAGTTTAGGGAATAGCCAGAAGTCCGGCGGAGCTAAATCAGGCGAATTGCGGAATGATGTGAGTTGAATTTGTGATGAATAAGTCGCGAAGAACCAATGCTGTGTGAGAAGGCGCATTATCGTGATGAAAAAACCAAGAGTTATCGGCCCATAATTCCGGCCACTTGAGACAAATTCGAACGTTTGGGAAGCCGAAAAATCATTTATTAACTACTGACGCTATGGTCTTAAAATTTCATACAGATGGCAGTTAAGGTCCTACCAACCCAACGAAAAAAAAATCTTATTTGGAAATGCCCGGGCGATTTAAATTTAAAAGCCCTATTTTTTGATCACAGTAGTAATATATATATATATATATATATATATATATATATATATATATATATATATATATATATATATATATATTTAGTGCGACCTCGTTAATCCGGTCTAATTAAAACCGCGGTGATCCGAATAGTAAATTCGAATTACTGAAGAAGGACATTATTTATATTAAAAAAACGAATCATTTAATACGAAACAACTACAAAATAGTACATACATAGAATAATATTTAAAATAGAAACATATCTTATCAAGTTTTATCTTATTTTGTAAAAAAAAAATTGTAATTTTTGTTTGTTTGACTCTTCTCTGGTTCATCAGAAAAGCAATTTCTTTTAATTTTTGAAGTACAAGAACATCACTTAGAGGGATATCATTTTCTTCTGCCCATCTCATACACAGATTGGAACTTTTAACTGCCTCATCATTCTTCACAGTGTTCTTAACAGTCTGGTTTGTATTAGTATTTAACTCTGAACTTTAATTACCACTCTCGTGTTGTTCATCTGTATCATCTATGTCTTCCAGTGGTAACAAATCTTCATCATTTTCAAGCCAATTACATACTTCCAAATTCGTGAGATTCTGCTCAGTGAGAACAATCAGCATATCTGAAACATCTGTTAAATATTTACGAATTAATCAAAAAAATACTAAAAGAAAAAATTTCAGGCTTTACCTTTCATTTCTTCATTCGTGGAAAGCAAATTGTGCCGCAATTCACTCAGAGGAATCAGATCTTCAGCATCATATTCAGTATCTGGGTTGGTATCTGCCACATAAGCCATAATTTTGTGCCAGCACTCTTTCAAGACTTCAGGGGAGACTTTTTTCCCATGACTTGCGTAGTAGACATACAGCATCTTTTAGGTTAATGATTTTTAATAACCTAACAAGGTTCTCTCCATTTGATAAAATATGGGTTAAAAGACTTTTCCGATAAAATAATTTTGTCAGTCTGATTGCATTCTAGTCCATAGGCTGCAAAAGTGCAGTACAATTTGGTGGAAGAAATAAAGTTGTAAACTTTCCATCCTCACTAGTCAGTTCTTCCATAGTTCCATGGCTCAAAGCGTTATCAACGATTAGCAGGGCTCTTTCAGGCAAGTTGAGACTTCTTAAGTGACTTTTGACTTAACGAATAAAAGAATGATGAAACCAGTCTAAGAAAATTGCTGTAGTCATTCATGCATTGGCAGATGATTTGTACTCGACAGGTATGTTCACATTTTTAAAAGCCCTCGGATTTTTCGCCTTTCCTATCACTAACAACTTTAATTTTTGTGATCCATCAGCATTGCAACATGCTAGAAAGGTAACGCGTTCTTTGTTTATTTTTCGACCTGGTACCGTCTTTTCCTGAGAACGAACCAGTGTTTTTTCAGGCAACATTTTCCAATACAGAGCTGATTCATCTGCATTGTATATTTGAGTAGGTCCAAGGTTTAATTCTTTTATCTTATCTGCGAATAAAGTTAAGAAAGGATCGACGGCACTTTCATCATTGGATAGTTTTTCGCAACAAACTTTTAAAGCACGCAGACCATATCTTTTTCTGAAGTTAGAAATCCAGCCTCTGTTAGCTCTAAACTTATCATTCCCGTAGGTTTCACTGTAAAACTGTTTTGCTTTGCCTGATAAAATTTCGTAGGAAATTGGGACGTGCCTTGATCGTTGCGTACAAAACCATGTATACAAACGAGTTTCCATTTCTGGATATTCGGCTTTTCGTAAGGTTTTTCTGACGCCAGGACCGGAATCACATTTGGAAATAAATCATATATACATACCTTTTGATTTTCCATTGCTTCTTTTTTATATCCGAAATTGTGGATGTTCCTACTCCGTATTCATTTGCCAACCTTTTTCCGCTTTCACCAAGAACTAGTCTTTTTAATATATCGGACTTTTGTTTTATTGTTAGTGTAATATGTTTTCTTTTAGAAGGCATTTTAATGTGTAGGTACATATACGTAAAAAAAACGTTTACATATTTATATGAACCACATAAAGTAAAATAGAACGTAGGTATGTTGTACTTGTGACAATAAACAAACAACTACAACGTCCTTAACCTTTAGCCTACGTTGTAGGCAAATCAAAGGCACCTACAGTTTGTGTGAATCCCAGATGTATTAAACTGGAAGTTAGGGGAATCCTCTAACTATCGATTGCCCATGTAGTTTAAATTAAGTAGATGTCTAAAAACGCAGGTCCGGATTACCTAGTACTATCAAATCCGGATTATAAAGTACACAATGCAATAGAAATGTTTGTCCGGATTATTAAAGAATCCGGTTTAATGGAGATCCGGATTATCGAGGTGGCACTGTATATTATATATATATATATATATATATATATATATATATGTATATATATATATATATATATATATATATATATATATATATATATATATATAATATATATATATATATATATATATATATATATATATATATATATAATATATATATATATATATATATATATATATATATATATATATATATATATATATATATATATATATATATATATATATATATATATATATATATATATATATACATATATATATATATATATATATATATATATATATATATATATATATATATATATATATATATAAATATATATAATAATGAAAAAGTAACACAATATGAAGATTTCGCGACGTCATCAACCACGAAAATATCTTATATGTTATGTACGAAATAATCCCTCCAACCCCTCCCCTGGCCTTTTTTAACCACTTATAAAAAATCATAAGGGCTTGAAAACGGTAAGGGAACTATAAAAAATTCTGTTCGTTTCACTATATAAATCTTTAAAAATTGACATATAAAGAAAATCATAAAGAATTTGGGAAATTACAACAAATGTCCGCTAGAGAGTGAGTCAGACACGTACTTTTTTTTGTATCTGATTACACATTGAACAACAAGCTTTCCTTGAACTAACTGTGTCTTTCTACCAACTCGATACGTAAGAATTTCATCACTACGGTAGTAATGCATGTGACCACAAGTTTATTAATTACCTAAGTAATTAATGTGTAACGTTGACATTAAAAGGTTAACTAAGAAAAATAAACTTTCCAGTATTTGAATTTTAATTCAACTTATTTTCAAAATATGTATTTAAGGTCCGTGAATAATAGGAAGTGAAATATATAGCTTGTCCCCGAAGATGGTTGGTAAGTTTTGCCATTCAACTAGAAGCACTGGATGCCCACGGCAATGCACAGCCGGGAGTTACCATATACTATTCGGAAAGTAATAATTGACATGTTTCGCTCTTTTTTAGAGCTCATCAGCTAGTTTTAGGCGAAATAAAAACAGTCAAGATACTCGCAAGTCTATATTATTAACCAAGGTATCTCAACGTCACCAGACGTAAAACTGTTAAAGATTGTAGCAACGATTTAAATTTCTAGTTACCTTTTTCCATGGGTCTGTCGAGCTTTGGGCAGATAATAAGATAAAGTCGCTTGTGCGGCGCCTGTGTATGGAACTTTAGTTGTTGTTATTGACATGTTGCTTCGACATCAACATGTCGAGGATTCATAACGTTGTTTGGCACTGTTTCAGCGTAATCTAAAGGAGTTTCTACGTCGATTTGTAACGTGGATCCATCACTACACGCCAACAGGAAGCCCACAGAGTAGCTGGAACAGCATTAAAGCCAACTGAGGCGGCCAAAAACACACATCAGCTGGAAAGCTGTTAGTGCGCTTATCACTCGAGAACCACTTATCTGATTTACGTGTTTTTATAAATTTATACATATGTCTATATAATTCGATATAAGCCTAAATAATGGGAGATAAGGTAAGATAATAGGAGATAAGGAGAAATAATGGGAGATAAGTCGAGATAAGCCTCGATAATGGGAGATAAGGTGAGTTAATGGGAAATAAGTATAAATAATGGGAGATAAGCTGAGATAAGTCTAGGTAATGGGAGTCATGGTGAGATAATGGGAGATAAGGAGAAATATTGCGAGATAAGTCGAGATAAGCCTAGATAATGGGAAATAAGGTGAGATAAGAGGAGATAAGAAGAAATAACGGGAGATAAGGAGAAATAATGGGAGATAAGGAGAAATAATGGGAGATAAGGGGAAATAATGGGAGATTACGTTGGGTAACATAAGGAATAAGCAGTGAAGATAGTAGTGAATCAAGTCCACGCGAGCGGAGCCGAGGACCCGGCTAGTTTACTATCTAAGAAAA
This sequence comes from Pachyrhynchus sulphureomaculatus, assembly GCA_019049505.1. NCBI lineage: Eukaryota > Metazoa > Arthropoda > Insecta > Coleoptera > Curculionidae > Pachyrhynchus > Pachyrhynchus sulphureomaculatus. The sequence continues at coordinate 217,578,423 of CM032449.1, forward strand.
CGAACAGGCTGAACAGCAATTTGCGGCTGATGTTAACGAAATTGGAACTACACCAGCCTCAACCATCTCATTAATTTTTTTATTTCTTATTGATTTTGTGTTTATTTTTAAATTTTTAATAAACACTTTTTATTACATTTGATGGTCGTTTTAATTAAGTTTTACTTTGTGATTCTTAATAGATAGGGATCCCCATAGATATAAAATAGGTATAAAAATAATATACAACAATATTTTAATATTTGGTAAAATTAACTATTATGGAAGAGGGGGGGCGGGACGTTGGAATTTTTTTTTCTTGTAAAGGGAGCGGTGATCTAGAAAAGATTGGGAAGCTCTGATGTAATATAACAAATAAATAAAAACGCAGTAATGTTTTCGCATCATCCTGCAAAAGTTCTAGTTTTTGCTTTTTTTGTTTTTTCTCCCAACTACAACTCTAGTTGTAATGATTGTAATAAGTTATTCTTTAGTGTGATGAAATTAAATTCGGTGTTTATTTTAGACCTTCATGTTCTTAAGGAAAGTAAAAAGTAAATCACTTCCAATTTTTATGCCATTTTAATTGTGGAACTGGTTATTTTAATTGTATTGACGAGGCCAATATTACCTTTCTATAATTATGCGGTTAAGATTTAAATACGACATACTGATAAGTTAAAGCACCAGCAAGACCTATGCAATTAAATAATATTTAAAAGACACAATATAAAAAAAGTAAATTGCTACGTATGTATGTACATATATGGAATTAATTTCTTCTGGTCTTCATTTTTCCAAAACAAGAACCGCACTAATTGTCTTAAATACAGGTTTTTCCAACAATAAAATCATAGATGGATCACAAAATTTTTTGGTTCAGTGGTCAGCTTTTTCATATTTTTGAAACCGCCTAATTAATCATTAATTTTATTTTTGCTAAGTGCTAGTATTATTATCTCTATTTGATTCTGATTATATAAGGGTGCTTTTAAGCTCTAAGGAGAATTTTGGATGGTTGTAGCTTCTACTTGATGGAAATTCGTTATAAATATATAATAAAAGACTGTTTTTAGTCAATTTCCACTTGTGACACGTGAAATCGGTGGGTGTCGATTCCTTGGAAGGTTTTAATTGTATTATGGAAATTTACTTTTTCTTTACTTGAGAAAGTCAAATGCACTACATATAGTCCAGCATTTCTCGAGTTGTTTTATCCCATTCTATATATATATATATATATATATATATATATATATATATATATATATATATATATATATATATATATATATATATATATTTATATATATATATATATATATATATATATATATATATATATATATATATATATATATATATATATATATATATATATATATATATATATATATGCATATACCGTATAAGTATGAAACGCGGATTTTTTTTTTCTAAAAAAACATGTTAAATTCGAAAGAATGATAAAAAGTGCTTTATTCAAAGTATGCTCCATCGCTTGTTATACATTTTTCCCATCTTTAGGGCAATTTGTGAATACCACGCCAGTAAAAATCTACCTCTTTTGCTGCGAACCATTCATCGAGCCATTTTTTTCACATCTTCGTACGAACTAAAGCGCTGCTCAGCAAGTGCTTGACCCATCGATGCAAACAAGTGGTAATCAGAAGGTGAGTAAAGCCGCATGAGGTAGAACTTCCCAGCTGAGTGCTTCCAACGTGTCGCAAACTGGTTTTGCCGTATGTGATGGAGCATTGTCATCAAGAAAAATGACTTTGTGTTGCGTCTTTCGGTATTCTGGCCTTTTTTCAAGCAGCGAACGGTTCAAATCGGTCAATTGTTGTTGATAACGTTTAGTATTAACCGTTTCCCCAGGTTTTAACAGCTCATAATAGACCACGCCCCTCCGGTCCTACCAAACACAGAGCATCGTCTTTCTGCGGTCGATGTGGATGGTGCGCCTGGGTCTACCCATGAGTTTTTGCGCTTGAAATTCTCAAAATAATTCCACTTTTCATCACCTGTAACTATACGATGCAAAAAACGACTTCCTTTTGTACCGAGCGAGCAAAATGTCACACATGTTTTTGCGCTTTTTTTATTTGCCTGTCGTTCAACTCATGTGGTACCCATCTACCGGTCTTCTGAATCTTCCCCATTTCTCGTAGCCGATTGGAAACAGCTTGTTGACTAACGCGTAATTGCTCGGCGAGTTGTTTTTGTGTTTGCGAATCATCTTCATCCAACAATGCTTGCAATTCCACATCTTCGTATTTTTTTGGCTGTTTTCCACGTTCCTTGTCTGCAATATCGAAGTCACCACTTTTGAAACGCCGAATCCATCGTTCACACGTATCTTGCGATGGAACACGTTCACCATAAGCTTCTCGAAGTAATCGATATAATTCAACAGCAGTTTTCTTCAACTGAAAACAAAAAATTAATGCTGTCCGCGAATGCTCTTTGTTCGGTATAAATTTCGACATATTAAACACAACACAACACTATGCACACACTTTTCCAATTTATCACTCGTGCGAGTCTGACACTTGTTGATGACACAACAAAATGGCGCAGTCTCAAATCTTTATAGCACAAACTGCATACATGTACATCTGGTATATGCATATATATGCATACATATATATATATATATATATATATATATATATATATATATATATAATATATATAAAATGCAACGTCTCTCTGTCTGTCCGTCCGTTAGTGCGCTTATCACTGGAGAATCACTTAACCAATTTACGTACTTTTTTTTTTAAAACATACATATGTTCTCTGGCCAGGTTATAGGCTATATTTTATTACGATAGGTAGCATAAGGAATGAGCAATGACGTAAAACAGGGAATGAAGTCGGAAAAAAGTTTGCAGCTAGCGCGTTCGTTTGCAATACACAACCTAAACCATTAATTATGGAACAATATTATGTAGCAGAGAATATCTATAATCTATAATATATATAAAATGCAATGTCTCTCTGTCTGTCCATTAGTGCGTTTATCACGTGGGAACCATTTATCCGATTTACCTGTCTCTTTTTAAATTCATACATATATTCTTTGGCCAGGTTATATAATAATAATAATAATAATCTATAAGGGGTTTAGTTAAGAAAACTCAATTAACCAGAATACGGGGTCGACACCCGAAAGGAACCGATCAAAATTGGGAAGTGCATGTATTGGACCTTTAAGCGAGAAAGAGATAGCCAATTGAGCGACCAAAAACCGGTATGGAGCCGAGGAAGGATAAATCATAACCTAATTATAGGTAAAGGGTGAGCGAGGGAGCTAGAGAGAGAGAGAAAATAATGGGAGCAACAAAGAGGAAGATCGTCTAATAAATTAATTATTAATTTGTTAATTTCTTGTTGGAATATGATTGGAGGAAGAGATTGTTTGCAAAAACAAATGAAGATTGAAAGCAACAGGAGGTAATGAAGGAGTGACGCTAGGTACTGTCAATGGAAGGAAGACAGTAATCGATAAGTGCACAAGATGGCCCAGATTAAGTGGAAGGAATCTGTCGAACCCAGGATCAAAGAGAACCGTAAACAAAGAGAGGAAGGAGGAAAGAAAACCTTGGAAGTTACACAGCTAAGAGAGAGAAGACTACCATTTCAATTCAGATGGATCATAAAACACTTGAAGACAGGGAATTATCGTGTGGAGTTGATTTATCACAAGAGAGTAGGAAACTATATATGCTACTGAGACCATCTAGGTCGGTTCTTTTATTGATATTAAGGTGATTCTCCTGGATGTAACACATTTCAAGGAATTCTCTCTTGGAAAGATTGTTAGAGAAATGAAGAATTTATATATATATATATATATATATATATATATATATATATATATATATATAATATATATATATATATATATACATATATATATATATATATATATATATATATATATATATATATATATATATATATATATACATATATATATATACATATATATATATATATATATAAGAAACATATATCAGCAACTTTCCTTCGTCTTGAAAGTGATTGCAGCTGAAGTCTTCGTAGCTGGTCCCCATAGGCAGTGATGTTCCACTTAAATTTGCAAGAGACATATCTAGCATACTTCCTCTGTACCCTTTCAACACCCCTCAATATGCACAGCATACGATGGCGACCACACACATGACAGATACTCCAAAGAAGATCTCACCAAGGCCTTGTACAAAATATTCACGCTATCTACGGTCCGGAAATCCCTAATATTCCTACAGACGAAGCCAAGGAGTTTAATACATTTGTTAGTAATAAAGTCATAATGAATATGAAAATCAAGCTTAGTGTCCAAATAAATACCCAAGTCACACAATGAGGAGACTCTTTCGAGAAGACAATTATTAATAGGGTAGTCATACAAAAGCGGAACTTTCACTCGAAAGAACGACATAATCTTACATTTTTTGAATATTTAGTTTCATTTTGTTTCTCCTGCACCACTCACTCACCTTATCTAAGTCTCCCTGCAGTTTCATAGCATCGTCAACAGTATGAATTGCCGTAGACAATTTCAAGTCATCTGCAAAAAACAAGGGCCTTGAAAATAGAATCACGGGCCTAGGTGGCTACCCTGCGGCACACCCGATGCAACAGACACCTCACTCGACACAAAGCCCTTTACTTTAACAAACTGTTTTCTGTATGTAAGGTAGCAGGTCAACCAATTCAGTAGTGCTCCACAAAACCCATAACCCTCTGTGTAATTTTACACAACATATTGACATTTATAGTGCAAGAAAAAACAATAATGCCACTTTCGAGTTCATTGATATATAGAAAATTCTCACCCTTGCTAGTTTTGATTTCAAATGTCTCTAAAACACTATGCACCTCCTCAGCACTTTTTGGATTACGTCCTGGCAAAAATTTTCGTCTATGGTTATAAATGTTTTTTCTAATATATTCGACATCTTTTTCTGTTACTGTTTCAGGCAGCGTGTTTTGTAGTTCTTGTCGGATAATTTTAGATAACCTTTCACTCATATGCTCTCCGGCTTTTCTTTTGCAGGAATTACTAATTATTTGCCGATTCAGCTTCTTGGTGTCGGCTTCGTGTGTATGGAGTCCTTCACTTCTGGTAACTAAATTCTCGGGCCCAACGGTGAAGACTTTTGATTTGCAATCTTTTTTTGAACATCTCCAAAATGTTTCTCCACATTTTAGCACCTTTTGTCGAAAGTAAGTGTAGTAATTCACAAATAAAATGTCCTTTCCTCGATTACTTTTTATTAACTTTGCTTCCATATTAGCAATACTTTAAAAAATATACGCACAACCAAGTAATAATCACAAATTAATAATATGTACTAAACTGATATGTAGAAGGGTTTAATAATGATTTAATTGAACAGGCCGGTGCGTACCACCACCCCCATTTATCAACCCTGATCCTCTACCTGAAAGTACTCGGTGTGGAATTTACTTCTGCAATTACAATCCCTTAAATATGTCTAGGTCATAAACGGATTAGTGGTGTGGAAATTACCTGCGCCCCCGGAGGGTGGTCGAATTTTAGAGGAACCCGTTGATTTATATTGGTTTACAATGTACTGAACAGTGGCATGCGACTTTTTAACAATTTTTTCCTATATTCCTATACGATTTTCCATCTTTCCACAAATCAATTATGATCTTTCGAACTTGAAATGGAATTTCACAATTTTCTTCGCTCATTTTTAATACTACTTTACAAACCCACTACAAAATTACTAGCAACAAGTGACATATTATAAAGTATGGCCGAAAATTATTCATTTGTTTTCAGTTTAGCGAGCAATAGATAGCTTGATAAAATACGGCTGATTACAACGTGTTTTTTTCAATGCAGTTCTTGAGTGTATGGAGACTTTTTTGACATTAACTTTGTTTACATTTTTATAAGAATGATGTATGTAACTTCTAAATAAAATGTCCCGTAGTTGTTTTTAATACTAATCCTCGTTGGTTAAGTTTCAAATATTAATTTAAACCGAACCTCCAATAGCGACCACCATCTGGGAAATTTAAAAATGGTCGCTATAGGAGGTAGTCGCTAGTCAGAGGTTGGGTGAAATGGAATCCCATAAGATTGCAAAATTTGCTTAGTAGGGGCAGAAAATATCAAAAATAAAATATATATATATATATATATATATATATATATATATATATATATATATATATATATATATTTTTTTTTTTTTTTTTTTTTTTTTTTTCACATTTTGTGCAAACTTAGAAGCAGGTATATTTAAAAACATAATTTTTTAGATTTTGTTTTGTATTGTTTAATTTTTTTTAAAGGATAGCTTATTTTCGTTTGTTTTGTGTCCCTTTTCAGACAAAATACTTTTTCTAATTTCTCTCTTGCGTTCAATAAATCTAACAATTTCTTCATCTTGGCAAAAACTCAACAACTGTGACTATAAATCAAGGGCTTCTAAATGATTTCTTGGGCGTAGCCTTTTAACTTCTAATGGATTTTCATTTTCGCAACCTTCATCAGTAGAATGTTCTTCATCATCGGATGCTCCATTTGCAATGATAGAAATAATGTCAGTATCAACATTAGAAGTCTCAGTATTATCATCAATAGTCATGAATTCTTCTGTTGCAGACCGATAGAAAATGTTGATTATTAATGTGGTTTAATTTTATATTGCACGTTGTAATAAAATTATTATATGTGATAGTAATTATAGGTGTAATTATAGATCTAAATTTAAAATTTTTTTCGTACCTGGTCGTTATAAAATATCGTAAATCACATTGGGATCCAAAAATCCCCGGTCGCGGTCGTTATTCATGATGGTCGCTAGTAAGAGGTTAGAGACTACCGTTTTATATAGGGTTTCGTTCGGGGATTTCCAAAATCGGTCGTTAACTGAGGTTGAAGGTTCAACTGTATATATGCATATATATACTCGTATATATATATATATATATATATATATATATATATATATATATATATATATATATATATATGTATATATATGTATATATATATATATATATATATATATATATATATATATGTATATATATGTATATATATATATATATATATATATATATATATATATATATATATATATATATATATATATATATATATATATATATATATATATATATATATATATATATATATATATATATATATATATATATATATATATGTATATGTATATATATATATATATATATATATATATATATATATATATATATATATATATATATATATATATATATATATATATATATATATATATATATATATATATATATATATATATGTATATATATGTATATATATGTATATATGTATATATGTATATATATGTATATATATATATATATATATATATATATATATATATATATATATATATATATATATATATATATATATATATATATATATATATATATATATATATATATATATATATATATATATATATATATATATGTATATATATATATATATATATATATATATATATATATATATATATATATATATATATATATATATATATATATATATATATATATATATATGTATATATATATATATATATATATATATATATATATATATATATATATATATATATATATATATATATATATATATATATACATATATATATATATATATATATATATATATATATATATATATATATATATATATATATATATATATATATATATATATATATATATATATATATATATATATATATATATATATATATATATATATATATATATATATATATATATATATATATATATATATATATATATATATATATATATATATATATATATATATATATATATATATATATATATATATATATATATATATACATATATACATATATACATATATATACATATATATACATATATATATATATATAAATATATATATATATATATATATATATATATATATGTATATATATATATATATATATATATATATATATATATATATATATATACATATACATATATATATATATATATATATATATATATATATATATATATATATATATATATATATAATATATATATATATATATATATGTATATATATATATATATATATATATATATATATATATATATATACATATATATACATATATATATATATATATATATATATATATATATACATATATATACATATATATATATATATATATATATATATATATATATATATATATATATATATATATATACGAGTATATATATGCATATATACAGTTGAACCTTCAACCTCAGTTAACGACCGATTTTGGAAATCCCCGAACGAAACCCTATATAAAACGGTAGTCTCTAACCTCTTACTAGCGACCATCATGAATAACGACCGCGACCGGGGATTTTTTTGGATCCCAATGTGATTTACGATATTTTATAACGACCAGGTACGAAAAAAATTTTAAATTTAGATCTATAATTACACCTATAATTACTATCACATATAATAATTTTATTACAACGTGCAATATAAAATTAAACCACATTAATAATCAACATTTTCTATCGGTCTGCAACAGAAGAATTCATGACTATTGATGATAATACTGAGACTTCTAATGTTGATACTGACATTATTTCTATCATTGCAAATGGAGCATCCGATGATGAAGAACATTCTACTGATGAAGGTTGCGAAAATGAAAATCCATTAGAAGTTAAAAGGCTACGCCCAAGAAATCATTTAGAAGCCCTTGATTTATAGTCACAGTTGTTGAGTTTTTGCCAAGATGAAGAAATTGTTAGATTTATTGAACGCAAGAGAGAAATTAGAAAAAGTATTTTGTCTGAAAAGGGACACAAAACAAACGAAAATAAGCTATCCTTTAAAAAAAATTAAACAATACAAAACAAAATCTAAAAAATTATGTTTTTAAATATACCTGCTTCTAAGTTTGCACAAAATGTGAAGAAAAAAAAAAAAAAAAAAAAAAAATATATATATATATATATATATATATATATATATATATATATATATATATATATATATATATATATATATATATTTTATTTTTGATATTTTCTGCCCCTACTAAGCAAATTTTGCAATCTTATGGGATTCCATTTCACCCAACCTCTGACTAGCGACTACCTCCTATAGCGACCATTTTTAAATTTCCCAGATGGTGGTCGCTATTGGAGGTTCGGTTTAAATTAATATTTGAAACTTAACCAACGAGGATTAGTATTAAAAACAACTACGGGACATTTTATTTAGAAGTTACATACATCATTCTTATAAAAATGTAAACAAAGTTAATGTCAAAAAAGTCTCCATACACTCAAGAACTGCATTGAAAAAACACGTTGTAATCAGCCGTATTTTATCAAGCTATCTATTGCTCGCTAAACTGAAAACAAATGAATAATTTTCGGCCATACTTTATAATATGTCACTTGTTGCTAGTAATTTTGTAGTGGGTTTGTAAAGTAGTATTAAAAATGAGCGAAGAAAATTGTGAAATTCCATTTCAAGTTCGAAAGATCATAATTGATTTGTGGAAAGATGGAAAATCGTATAGGAATATAGGAAAAATTGTTAAAAAGTCGCATGCCACTGTTCAGTACATTGTAAACCAATATAAATCAACGGGTTCCTCTAAAATTCGACCACCCTCCGGGGGCGCAGGTAATTTCCACACCACTAATCCGTTTATGACCTAGACATATTTAAGGGATTGTAATTGCAGAAGTAAATTCCACACCGAGTACTTTCAGGTAGAGGATCAGGGTTGATAAATGGGTGGTGGTACGCACCGGCCTGTTCAATTAAATCATTATTAAACCCTTCTACATATCAGTTTAGTACATATTATTAATTTGTGATTATTACTTGGTTGTGCGTATATTTTTTAAAGTATTGCTAATATGGAAGCAAAGTTAATAAAAAGTAATCGAGGAAAGGACATTTTATTTGTGAATTACTACACTTACTTTCGACAAAAGGTGCTAAAATGTGGAGAAACATTTTGGAGATGTTCAAAAAAAGATTGCAAATCAAAAGTCTTCACCGTTGGGCCCGAGAATTTAGTTACCAGAAGTGAAGGACTCCATACACACGAAGCCGACACCAAGAAGCTGAATCGGCAAATAATTAGTAATTCCTGCAAAAGAAAAGCCGGAGAGCATATGAGTGAAAGGTTATCTAAAATTATCCGACAAGAACTACAAAACACGCTGCCTGAAACAGTAACAGAAAAAGATGTCGAATATATTAGAAAAAACATTTATAACCATAGACGAAAATTTTTTGCCAGGACGTAATCCAAAAAGTGCTGAGGAGGTGCATAGTGTTTTAGAGACATTTGAAATCAAAACTAGCAAGGGTGAGAATTTTCTATATATCAATGAACTCGAAAGTGGCATTATTGTTTTTTCTTGCACTATAAATGTCAATATGTTGTGTAAAATTACACAGAGGGTTATGGGTTTTGTGGAGCACTACTGAATTGGTTGACCTGCTACCTTACATACAGAAAACAGTTTGTTAAAGTAAAGGGCTTTGTGTCGAGTGAGGTGTCTGTTGCATCGGGTGTGCCGCAGGGTAGCCACCTAGGCCCGTGATTCTATTTTCAAGGCCCTTGTTTTTTGCAGATGACTTGAAATTGTCTACGGCAATTCATTCTGTTGACGATGCTATGAAACTGCAGGGAGACTTAGATAAGGTGAGTGAGTGGTGCAGGAGAAACAAAATGAAACTAAATATTCAAAAATGTAAGATTATGTCGTTCTTTCGAGTGAAAGTTCCGCTTTTGTATGACTACCCTATTAATAATTGTCTTCTCGAAAGAGTCTCCTCATTGTGTGACTTGGGTATTTATTTGGACACTAAGCTTGATTTTCATATTCATTATGACTTTATTACTAACAAATGTATTAAACTCCTTGGCTTCGTCTGTAGGAATACTAGGGATTTCCGGACCGTAGATAGCGTGAATATTTTGTACAAGGCCTTGGTGAGATCTTCTTTGGAGTATCTGTCATGTGTGTGGTCGCCATCGTATGCTGTGCATATTGAGGGTGTTGAAAGGGTACAGAGGAAGTATGCTAGATATGTCTCTTGCAAATTTAAGTGGAACATCACTGCCTATGGGGACCAGCTACGAAGACTTCAGCTGCAATCACTTTCAAGACGAAGGAAAGTTGCTGATATATGTTTCTTATTTCGACTTGTAAATGGTCATATAGACTGCTCTGATCTCTTGAGTCTGATAAATTTTCACGTTCCACCAAGATCAACAAGGGACCACGTACTCTTTGCCCCGAGGTACCACAGATGTAACTATGGCCTATTCTCGCCGATCACTAGAATCACTAATGGTGCCAGTGAAGCGGATCTTGATTTTTTTAATCTCTCTTTAAAACGTTTAAAAGAAAAACTGTTGACAGTCCACTGAGTTTTTGAAATGATAATTACTGGTGTTATTGTATTGTATTGTTATAAGTTTACTATATTATTGAAATTTTTCTGTAAATACTATGTATAAAATGGGTCTGCCCGTAGATAAAAAAAAAAAATATATATCCAATATATATATATGGACGGCACCTTTTCATACTGCACTAAATATTTTACACAGTTATTTTTAGTGCATGGTTTTGCAAACGGTCATTACATTCCATTATTATTTTGCTTATTGCGTGATAAGAGAGCTGAAACATACAAAAACCTCTTCACATTATTATAATGTAAGATTTATTCAACAGATACACTGACTTTCAATCCAGAGAAAATTACTATTGACTTCGAAAAATCTATTCATAAGGCAGTATCTGAAGTTTGGCCAAATGCTAAAGTGTTAGGATGTAGATTTCATTTACACCAATCTTGGTTTCGCAAGATACAGAATCTAGGTCTAGCTAAAGAATATTGCGACAAAAAATCTGAAATTGGTCGTTGGTTAAAGTATTGTTTCGGCTTGTCCTATTTAGCACCCGAAGAATTAGGTGACAGTTTTGCATACGATTTATATTCTATAAAACCTGAGGATGAACGTTTAAATAAATTTTGTGATTACCTACTAGAAACGTATATAGAGGAAGGAGCCGATTTTCCAGTTGAAATATGGTAGAGAGTCCTTCCATTCCCATCTAAATAATTCTTTTTATTCTACACATCCGTGTCTGTATACTTTTATCGATAGGCTGAAAGAATTTCAGATTAACGTATATATAAAAATACAAAGTGTCGACGAGTCTAAAATAAGTAATAATCATAATAATCAAAAATTAAAACATTTAAAAAATCTTTATGAACAAAGACAATTAGGAAATATTAATCGTTTCCATTTTTTAAAATGTGTCTCCCATTTTTCTCAACCTGTTTTGTAAATATATATAAATAGATATGTATAGGTTTGTAGCTAGTATATGCAAGGAAATTTGTCCAATTGTATTTTATGTATTTAGCAAAAACTTCACGTTTTATCAATGTTATTCTACTATGAAATAAAAACATATATTTTTTGCAAATATCTAAAATTTTCAATAAAAACTGATTTAAAATAAATCCGTCCAATTTTATTTAGATGAATAAAGCATAATTATATTTGCTTGGTGTGGAAATTACCTGTAAGATTTAAGCAGCCTTATAAGGTTAGTGTAGAATTTACCTGTTGTATTAAGGGCGCAGGTAGTCTTGATGTGAGATTTAGTAATGCCGCCCCCGGTCTTCCCAAGAAACTGACTCCACCTGAAGAGGTATTGTTAGACAAATAAATATAGATCCCAAAAAAAAAAGTGCACCAAAATTAAAAAAAGAAGTACGGGAGCTATTTTTGAAAAAATGTTTGTTCACAAATATTGAGAAATCGTTTACACAGGGCAGGCTATAAGGCCAGAAAGAAGTCGTTAATTTCGGAAGCTAATCGCAAAAAGCGGTTAGCTTTTGCTAAGGAATACTTTACTAAACCTTCTGAATTTTGGGAATCCCTAATCTTTAGTGATGAAACTAAAATTAACCTTTTTGGGTCTGATAGAACTAAAATTTGTAGAAAGCAGAATACCGTATTCGATATTAAGTACATTTGTTCTACGGTGAGACAAGGGGGTGGCAGCGTTCTGCTTTGGGGATCCATGTCCGCTAGAGGGGTTGGAAATTTACATTTTATTAATGGTACCATGGATCAGCATGTTTATCTGAACATTTTGAGAGACAATTTAAGAGAAAGTGTCCAAAAATTAGCAGTCGAAAAAGATACATTTCCCAACAGGACAATGATTCGAAACATACCGTAAACTTGGTACGAGAATGGATGATCCACAATGTGCCACAACAGCATCATACACCTCCGCAATCACTCGATGTTAACCCCATCGAGCATTTGTGGGAGGAACTTAAACGGCGCGTTCACAAACATAATGTTTCAAATAGGGAAGAATTAAAAAACAAAATATTGAACGAATGGGAAAAGATGCCAGCAGAGGTTACTTGAAAGCTGGCTGCAAGCACGACAAAAAGTTTACAGGAGATTATTTTTCGGTCATTTGCTTATAACTTCCACATTTGTTATTGGAATGACTTCAAACTTAATACACATAATGTACGACTAATATATGTTCAGTATATGAAATAAAAATCATACTATGTAGTGTTATCGCGTGCGCGATAAAGCGTAAATTTCAAAATACTAGACAACAAATTTAAAAATTTTTCGATTACATGAGTGCGAATAATCATTTTCAATGTATTTTTGCCTGCTGAACACGAATCCGTTGTCCAAATTTGGCTACCGCGCCGTAATTTTGAGAAAAAATGATGGAAATTTGCAAAAAACGACGGTTTCAAGAATTTTCATGATATAACACAGGCACAAATATTTTTCTCATAAATTTCGTTAATACTACCCGTAAGTATCAACATTTAGCTTTAAAATGCCTTTTGCCGATGCATCATTTATAATCTGCTGAATAGTTTTGATTCTGTGAATAATTATCTTTACATGAATTACACAGGGCAACAAAAAAATATTTTTGTTTTGGTGCCTGGGATTTTAGAGCTGATTTGAACTATATTTGGGACGCTAAATCTATACATGCAATCCGTTTTTCTCTATCAGCTCTACTTTTTAGATACATCAACTTATCTACCAATGTGGTTTTTATTCAGTATATTCATTTATGAGAGTTCTAAAATTATTATATATTCATTAATGTAGGTACAATGGTTTTATTGTCAGTCTGTAATTGTAAATTCCAGGTAAATCTATAAATAGTGGAACCATTGCCTATCAGGTACCTGAACTGACCCTTTTAATCACCTAACTCGGGTAAGTCTCGTCAGTTTGTGCGTTCTTACTAATGAGAGTAGATCGAATTCGGCGTGTTATTTTATGTTAAGAAAAGAGTGTTTTTGTGTTATTGAACAGAATTCAGGTTCCAGTTCAAGAAGAAGTTGTGTAAATCAACCTGATGTGTCTTGCTATATATGCGGAGAATACATGTTTCAACAAAACAGACAAACTATTACTGACTTTGTAAAGCGAGCGTATCTTGGATACTTTGGAGTTAAGCTTGGTGATCAGGACAAAAACGTGGGCCCCGCATCTCGTATGTAAAACTTGTACAGAGCATTTACGGCAGTGGACTACCGGGAAAAGAAAATGTCTAAAATTCGGCGTACCAATGGTTTGGAGAGAACCAAGAAACCACTTCAATGATTGTTATTTCTGTTTAGTAAATACTAATGGAATCAATCGAAATAACCACAGTAACTGGACTTATCCCAATTTAGACTCGGCAATACGCCCTATCCCGCACTCAGATGAAATACCGATTCCAACATTTCATCAGCTACCACATATCTCTGATGACGAATATTTTCCCTCTGATCGCTCTTCTGATGCTAATAAAAGTTCTGATGCTAATGAAACTAACAGTGACTATGAGGGGACGTCATCAGTTCCTCAACGCTTCAATCAAAATGAATTAAATGATCTCACCAGGGATCTCAATTTATCGAAAAAAGCTTCTGAAGTACTGGCTTCTAGGTTGAACGACAAAAATTTACTGGAACAAGGAACCAAAATTACCTTTTACCGTACAAGAGAAAAAGATCTGTTACCGTTCTTTTCTCAAGAAGACAATCTTGTATTTTGTCACGAAATTAGGGGACTCATGAAAGAAATGGGACTTTCTGAATATATTCCAGATGATTGGCGCCTATTTATTAACAGTTCAAAGCGAAGTTTAAAATGTGTCCTTCTACATAATGGGAATAAATATGGTTCAATACCACTAGCTCACTCAACGAAACTGAAAGAAGAATATAATACCATAGATTTGGTCTTGCAGAAGATAAAGTATTACGAACATCGATGGATGATTTGTGTAGACTTAAAAATGGTAAACTTTCTTCTTGGGCAGCAATGCTTAATGAAGCAATTTGTAAAGGCTCTTGATAAGAATGGGTCTTGTTTTGCATATATAGGGGTAAAAATGCATCAGTTGAGCACAGAAAAACTCAAAGCAGGGATATTTGACGGCCCACAAATAAGACAATTAATTAAGGATCCTGCCTTTATAAATTCAATGAATCAAGTTGAACGAGAAGCTTGGACATCATTTGTTGCAGTTGTAGAAAATTTTCTAGGCAAACATAAAGCTCAAAACTATGTTGAAATGGTTAACAAGATGCTTAATAGTTTCAAATCCTTAGGGTGCAATACGAGTATTAAAATACACTATTTACACAGCCACTTAGACCGTTTTCCAGAAAATTTAGGAGACATGAGTGAGGAACAAGGTGAAAGATTTCACCAAGATATTAAAGTTATGGAGGACCGCTACCAAGGAAGATGGGACATGCACATGATGGCAGATTACTGCTGGAGTTTAAAAAGGGACTGTTTAAAAAAACATTCAAGAATGTCGCGGAAAAGAAGCTTTCCAAGTGTTGAGTGACTATTTCATTTCTTCAATGTTTTTTTTTTTTTGTTTGTAAGTACGACATAATATTGTATTTTGTGTAACTAAAAATTTCGTATCTACTTTTGTTTACTACACTTACGGATTTGAGTTACAATAATGTAACTTATATTTCTCTAAAATTGTATATCTTAAAAATTTGAGCTCCTAGGTGCAAATGAATACGTTATTTGAATTCAGGACATCAAATTGATATAGAATCAGCTCAAAAAACCTCAACACCAAAACAGCTGTTCCCCTGTGTTATCTTTACGCTTTATCGTGCTCGTGATAATAAATTGTATGATTTTGATTTCATATTTCTGAAAATATATAAATCGTACATTATGTATATTAAATTGAAGTCATTCCATTGACAAATGTCGAAGTTATGAGCAAATGACCGAAAAATATCGCATTTGTCTCACTATGGCGCGCAGTGTAAGCAAACACTCGCATTGAGATCGAAATTTCAAAGTAGTCTAGCCGCGTTGCCGAAAAGAGGCAACAAGAGTTTAATTGCCCTTTTTTTAGAAGTGTATACTTCATAAGAAATGTGGAGTATATCGTCATTTTTTCATTTCGTTGGAATATTGCCCGAGAGAATGGCTGAGTGGAGAACGTTAGATCAAGTCGGGGAAACTTTAATGTCCATTGTTTTACCAAAGGGGATAAAAATAAGATATCTCCGGAAACTAGAGACTTTGCCCTATCAGATGGTGAAAGCGCCATCTCATTCCACCTCATTCCAAAAACTTTATACATCTTTGAATATTGAAGTAAGAATAATTTTTTTTGTCGAATATGTCAAATGTTTATTAATATATTGTAGCACTCTAATGAGGTTACACTAAGATTAATTTGGTGTTTGAAATCTAATAAACAAGTTCTAGTAAGCGTTTAACTCATATTCGTAGTTATGTTGTCCATAGAGAATTTAGAATGTAATTTCTCGAATTACAGAAATTCCAACATTGACGAAAATGTCACACTTCAATGGATAATTTTAAGGAAGGCAGAAGGAATAAATTAGTTATAAACATATTTATGTATGGTTTATGATATATATTAAAGGAAAAAATCGTCAATATTCGAAAAATACATCTTTAATTTTGTCATCCAATATCCGATTTTTTACGCCGTCGGCGTCGCCCCAATGTGCGGCGGTCCCACTAAATATTAATTTAAACGAAGTTGTTATTTTCCGTTAAACTCCGTCAAACTATTGTTGTTGGATTGACATTTATATGTAGATATAACATATATATATATATATATATATATATATATATATATATATATATATATATATATATATATATATATACACGTCTGAACAAGACGTCTTAGGGCGCTAAATCAGGCTGGCTATGGCCATTCAGTGAAACCACAGTTTTCGGTAATTACTTGAACTGTACGAGATCTCACAGTTTTGCTAAAGCAAAGTTTTGGTTCTTCATGAATTCGGCCGTTTCTCCCCCTAAGGGCATGTTTCAGGTTTTGGATAGACCTTCCGTAAAACCTTCCATTACCCCCTTTTGTACATATTCAATAAGCAATGTTCTATCTGTCTGTCTAATACTATGAAATTTGATGAATAATATTCTTTCTTTTCCTTCTAGTAAAAACATGAACATGTGGTTGCGAATATATAAGTTATAACGTGTTGATAAAACCTAAAGTTGACATATTAAAAAAAAATCCCACGCTCTTAAAAAAACCCATGTTAATCTGGTTTAAGTAGGACATTTTAAAACTATTATTTAAATTATCCTTTCTTTATTGCTAATCAAGTTATACTAATCAGTAATTACTAACTTTACAGGACATCCAGCAAATTATTTCAAATGATTCACAAAATTTTACAAGAACTTAATAATAAATAAAAGCAGTGATTTTGATCGTTTTTAAAGAAAGGCTAATTTAAAACACGAAAAGGTTTTTCTAGAAGTAGGTAAAAAATTCAGTAATTTTCAGAAATATACAAATTTTACAAATGATACATCGCTTCAAAATTCATTTCTAAGTACTCGTGTTAAAACAAGTCTGAACAGCTCTAACTACATACACCTCCCATTATAATCGGTCACGTAAGAACGTGAATGCGTACTGTTCATTAAAAAATGTCTTTATTTAAAAGTTTTTTTACATCATCTATAATATACATATATAAAATGCAATGTCTCTCTGTCTGTCTGTCTGTCTGTCCGTCCGTCCGTTAGTGCTCTTATCACTGGAGAACCACTTATCCAATTTACATATGTTCTCTGGCCAGGTTATAGGCTATATTTTATTACGATAGGTAGCATAAGGAATGAGTAGTGACGTAAAATAGTGAATGAAGTCGGGAAAAAGCTTGCCGCTAGCGCGTTCCCTTGCAATACACAGCCTAAACCATTAAATATAGAAGAATAATATCTATAATCTATAATATATATAAAATGCAATGTCTCTCTGTTTGTCTGTCTGTCGATTAGTGCGTTTATCACGCGAAAACCACATATCCGATTTATGTGTCTTTTTTTAAATTCATACATATATTCTTTGGCCAAGTTATATAATAATAATAATAATCTATATCTATAATATATATAAAATGCAACGTCTCTCTACCGGTCTGTCTGTCCGTTAGTGCGCTTATTCTTCGAGATCCACTTATCCGATTTACGTGATTTTTCAAAATTCATACATATGTTCTCTGACCAGGTTATAGATATATATTTTATTACATCTATAATATATATAAAATGCAACGTATCTCTGTCTGTTTGTCCGTTTGTGCGCTTATCACTGAAGAGTGGTTTTTTTTTAAACATGCTAAACCATTAAATATGGAACAATATCATGTAGCAAAGAATATCTATAATATATATAAAATGCAACGTCTCTCTGTCTGTCCGTTAGGGCGCTTATCACTGGAGAACCACTTATCCGATTAACGTACTTTTTTGTTAAACATACATATGTTTTCTGGCCAGGTTATAGGATATATTTTATTACGTTAGGTGGCATAAGGAATAAGCAGTGACGATAATAGTGAATCAAGTCGGAGAAAAGTTTTGCCGCTAGCGCGTTCTCTTGCAATACACTGCCTAAAGCATTAAATATGAAACAATATCATGTAGCAAAGAATACAATATATATAATATGCAATGTCTCTCTGTCTGTGTGTCTGTCCGTTAGTGCGCTTATCACTCGAGAACCCCTTATCCGATTTACGTGTTTTTTTTTTAATTCATACATTTGTTCTCTGGCCAAGTTATCTATAATCTTCTATCTAGAATATATATAAAATGCAACGTCTCTCTGTCTGTCTGTCTGTCCGTTAGTGCGCTTACCACTTGAGAACCACTTATCCGATTTACGTGTTTTTATATAAATTTTTACATATGTTCTATATAATTCGATATAAGCCTAGATAATGGGAGATAAGGTGAGATAATGGGAGATAAATATAAATAATGGGAGATAAGGAGAAATAATGGGAGATAAGCAGAGATAAGTTGAGATAATGGGAGATAAGGAGAAATAATGGGAGAGAAGGAGAAATAATGGGAGATGAGCAGAGATAAGCCTAGATAATGGAAATTGTGTAGAGATAATGGGAGATAAGGAGAAATATTGAGAGATAAGGGAAAATAATGGGAGATATTTTATTACGTTGGGTAACATAAGGAATAAGCAGTGACGATTATGGTGAATCAAGTCTCTCTGTCTGTTTGTTCTCCTGAAATAAACTGCCTAAACCATTAAATATGAAACAATATCATGTAGCAAAGAATACAATATATATAAAATACAACGTCTTTCTATCTGTCTGTCTGTTTGTCCGTTAGTGCGTTTATCACTCGAAAGCCCCTTATCCGATTTACGTGTGTTTTTTTTTAATTCATACATTTGTTCTCTTGCCAGGTTATCTATAATCTTCTATAATATATATAAAATGCAATGTCTCTGTCTGTCTGTTTGTCCGTTGGTGCGTTTATAACTCGATAGCCACTTATCCGATTTACGTGTTTTTTTTTTAATTCATACATTTATTCTTTGGCCAGGTTATTTATAATCTTCTATAATATAAATTCGACCACGCTCCGGTCGTCCGAAGAAACTGACTCCACGTGAAGAGGCCAGTATTGTTAGACAAATAATCGTAGATCCCAAGAAAAGTGCACCAAAATTAAAAGAAAAAGTACGGGAACTATTTTCGAAAAATGTTTGTTCACAAACAGTGAGAAATTGTTCGCACAGGGCAGGCTATAAGGGGTGTGCAGCCAGGAAGAAGCCGTTAATTTTGGAAGCTAATCGCAAAAAGCGATTAGCTTTTGCTGGGAATACGTTACAAAACCTCCTGAATTTTGGGAACCCGTAATACTTAGTGATGAAAATAAAATTAACCTTTTTGGGACCGATGGCAGAACTAAAGTTTGGAGAATGAATACCGTATTCGATATTAAAAACATTTGTTCCATGGTGAGACAAGGGGGTGGCAGTGTTCTGCTTTGGGGATGTATGTTTGCTGGAGGGGTTGGAAATTTACATTTGATTAATGGTACCATGGATCAGCATCTTTATCTGAACATTTTGAGAGAATATTTAAGAGAAAGGGTTCAAAAATTAGCACTCGAAAAAGATACATTTTCCAAGACGATAATGATCCAAAACATACCGCAAACTTGGTGCTAGAATAGATGATCCATAATATGCGACAGTAACTTCATGCATCTCCGCAAACACTCTATGTTAACCCCATCGAGCATTTTGGAAGGAACTTAAACTGCGCGTTCAAATAGAGAAGAATTAAAAACATGTTTGTATGTTTAGGTGAAGCACATCGATAGCTAGGATCATTTAGCGCCAGTTCTTATCTATAATATATATAAAATGCAACGTCTCTCTGTCTGTCTGTCTGTTCGTTAGTGCGCTTATCACGGGAGAACCACTTATCCGATTTACGTACTTTTTTTTTTTAAAACATACATATGTTCTCTGGCCAGGTTATAGGTTATTTTATTACGATAGGTGGCATAAGGAATGAACAGTGACGTAAAATAGGGAATGAAGTCGGAAAAAAGTTTGCCGCTAGCGCATTCCCTTGCAATACACAGACTAAACCATTAAATATGGGACAATATTATGTAGCAGAGAATATCTATAATCTATAGTCTATAATATATATAAAATGCAATATCTCTCTGTCTGTCTGTCTGTCCATTAGTGCGTTTATCACGCGAAAACCACTTATCCGATTTACGTGTTTTTTTTTTAATTCATACATATATCCTTTGGCCAGGTTATATAATAATAATAATCTATATCTATAATATATATAAAATGCAACGTCTCTTTGTCTGTCTGTCTGTCCGTTAATGCGCTTATCCCTCGAGAACCACTTATCCGATTTACTTGATTTTTTAAATTCATACGTATGTTCTCTGACCAGGTTATAGATATATATTTTATATTATATATTATTTATTACATCTATAATATATATAAAATGCAACGTCTCTCTGTCTGTTTGTCTGTATGTCTGTCTGTCTGTTAGTGCGCTTATCACTCGAGAACCACTTATCCGATTTACGTGTTTTTATAAATTTATACATATGTTCTATATAATTCGATATAAGCCTAGATAATGGGAGATAAGGTGAGATAATGGGAGATAAGGAGAAATAATGGGAGATAAGTCGAGATAAGCCTCGATAATGGGAGATAAGGTGAGATAATGGGAGATAAGTATAAATAATGGGAGATAAGGAGAGACAATGGGAGATAAGCAGATATATGTCTAGATAATGGGAGTTATGGTGAGATAATGGAAGATAAGGAGAAATAAAGGGAGATAAGGAGAAATAATGGGAGATAAGTCGAGATAAGCCTAGATAATGGGAAATAAGGTGAGATAATGGGAGAGGAGCAGAGATAAGCCTAGATAATGGAAATTATGTAGAGATAATGGGAAATAAGGAGAAATATTGGGAGATAAGGAGACATAATGGGAGATATCTTATTACGTTGGGTAACATAAGGAATAAGCAGTGACGATAGTAGTGAATCAAGTCCACGCGAGCGGAGCCGCGGGCCCGGCTAGTTGCAGTTATATTTTAGAATAAAGACCGGATTCTTTTAATAAATCATCAATTAGATGTTTTATATTGTTTGTATTTGGTGCGAGTATTTGGTGTAAGGGTCTAAGTAAATTATTATTATTTCTTTGGGGGAAATAATCATGAGAAAGGATGTGTTTTATCGTAAGAGGGGTATTACAGTGTTGGCATAAAGGGGGCGGGTCTCCTTTTAGTAGCTATGAATGGGTTAGGTTTGTATGTCCTATGGATATTCTTCTCCATAAGACATTTTCTTTACGTGTTAAATTTGTAAGATGAAAAGGGGGATATACTAAAGGCTTTGTTTCCCATAATTTGTTTTCCTCTTGTAAATCCCAAATATTTTTGAAGGTGTCTTTGAAAAAATTTATTAGGTCTGTTGGTGATAATATTGTGTTTAGGTTAGTTCCGGAGGTTATAGCCAATTTGGCGTTCATATCCGCCAAATCATTTCCCTTTATGTTGATATGGCTGGGAGTTCATAGCAATGCTATGTTAATCTTCCGGATATCACTTATATGTAGGAGGTTAATTATGTCTAACACTAACGGGATGGATGTTTTCAAGGAATAGATGGATTTCAGAGAGCTAAGTGGTCAGTTATCATGAGAATGTTGCTATTATTATTTGTTTTTATTGCGATTTTGATGGCTTCTCTGATAGCTAATAATTCGGCTGTGTAGATTGTAGAAATATTATTTAGTTTGTTGTGTGTTGTTAAAAACAGAATATTGGATGGGTGGGAGAACATGCCAGCAGAAGTTACTAGGAAGCTGGTTGCAAGCATGACAAAAAGGTTACAGGAGATTATCAAGGCCAACCGCGGTCCCACTAAATATTAGTTTAAACGAAGTTGTTGTTTTCCGTTAAACTCCGTTAAACTATTATTGGTAATTGTTAAGTGTATGGAGACTTTTTTGATCTTAATTTTGTTTACATTTTTATAACAATGATGTAACTTCTAAATAAAATGTTCCGTAGTTGTTTTTAATACTAATCCTCGTTGGTTAAGTTTCAAATATTACTTTAAACATGTTTTTCCGTAGTTTCAATTAATTAGTTAAACATAACAGAAAAATAGTGTAGAAAGCAGTTGGTGTATGGAGACTTTTTAGACTGACTGTATACTGAGTAATCTTCAACTATACAATTTTTTTTAGTTTATTTAATAATATTTTGTTCATGTTGTTTGCAGTCAAAGCGAACTCCTCAAAAAAAAAAGGTGGGTAGGTGGTGAGGAGCACATCTCCGTTTGTAATGATTTGTAACAAAATATTCAGATTAATTATTATTCAATAAACCTATCTCTATCAGGTCACATAGGATTAGACATTTATGTAAACGAAAAACAAAATGGCAGACTTGTAAACAAAATTTTCAAAAATCGAGTTTATTTTCGTTGAAAATCAAGAAATATATTAAGAAACTATTAATAAAAATAATTGTTTCTAACTGATCCGATAATTAACTATATGCAGGACAACGTGTACAAATTTTATCTCGATCGGATAGAGAGAATTTTGTCTCTGCTTCCCACGAATCGAAAAAAAGTGGTTTCGAGATAAACGAGTTTTTGTAACTGATTTTTTTTTATACAAAATTTACACTTACACTAATCAGCTATGCCTGCTGCATATAGTATACCTTCCATTTCTGCAAAGGTTTCATTTTCAGTCAAGGTATGAGGGTACATACCCAAAAGAATAATAGAACAGGTCAGATCGTTGCAGCTGACGTGGGTCCAATGGTAGATAACTACGATACGCTCGCTTCTATATGTTATACCTTCGTAAATATTTAGAATTTCGGTCTGAAATGTTTACAGTATACTCTCAATATATTTTACTCTAGATATATGTAAGAAAAAATCGATTTTTTTGAAGCCGTGACACCGAGAAACCCCCTTAAAAAAATCACTGTACAGGGTGAATCAATGACGGGAATGACGAAAAAATGTTAAATAAAATGGTTTTAGGGAATGTTAAGGTGCACTGATTAAAAATTATTTTTGGGTACTTCAAAAAAGTGTTGCCGATATACCAGGTGTGCAAGTATGAAATGCGGATTTCAGACAACAGATGGTGCACCAATGCAGTTTGTGCTATAAAGATTTGACACTGCGCCATTTTGTTGTGTCATCAACAAGTGTCAGACGCGCACGAGTGATAAATTGGAAAAGTGTGTGCATAGTGTTGTGTTGTTGTGTTCAATATGTCGAAATTTATACCGAACAAAGAGTATTCGCGGACAGCATTAATTTTTTGCTTTCATTTGAAGAAAACTGCTGTTGACTCTTACAGATTACTTCGAGAAGCTTATGGTGAACATGCTCCATCGCAAGATACGTGTGAACGGTGGTTTCGGCGTTTCAAAAGTGGGGACTTCGATGTTGCAGACAAGCAACGTGGAACACCGCCTAAAAAATACGAAGATGTGGAATTGCAAACACAAAAACAACTCGCCGAGCAATTGGGCGTTAGTCAACAAGCTGTTTCCAATCGGCTACGAGAGAGGGAAAGATTCAGAAGACCGGTAGATGGGTACCACATGAGTTGAACGACAGGCAAATGGAAAAGCGCAAAAACACGTGTGACATTTTGCTCGCTCGGTACAAAAGGAAGATGTTTTGCATCGTATAGTTACAGGGGATGAAGAGTGGATTTATTTTGAGAATCCCAAGCGCAAAAAATCATGGGTAGACCCAGGCGCACCATCCACATCGACCGCAAGACCGAATTGATTTGGCAGAAAGACGATGCTCTGTGTTTGGTGGGACCAGAGGGGCGTGGTCTATTATGAGTTGTTAAAACCGGGGGAAACGGTTAATACTAAACGTTACCAACAAAAATTGACCGATTTGAACCGTTCGCTGCTTGAAAAAAGGCCATGTCTATTAAGCGAGTAAAAATAGTTTAATTTGTTATAGTAAGTGACGTATAAAGGTAATAGTTATGGATTTTCCTAAAAATGAGTTAATTGATATGGTTTATATACTAGGCGAGGCGGGAAAAAATTGTCTTTTGGCAGTAAGGCTTTACGGAGCGAAATACCCTAACAGACGTATACCATCTAAAAAATCTTTTCAGTGCATAATGGAACGGTTTGATGGTAGTGGTAGCCTTAAGTATACTAAACGGAAAATAGTAAATCAGAATGCTACCAATGAGGAAAAAGAAACGGCGATATTACTTCATGTAGAAGATAATCCCCAGATCAGCAGCCGTCAACTAGCTGACTTATCTGACATATCCCAATCTACGGCTAACTGCACCACGAGAAAATACAAGTATCATCCCTTTCATATGGAACTACAGCAAGAACTTCAAGACCGTGATTGGAAAAGAGGTTACGGATGCGTGCAGGACAATAACGCCCTTTATGCTAAGGAAAATGAAGGAAAATATAATAAAACGACTAAACATGTGTATTCAAGTAGACGTACATATTTTCGAACATTTATTAAGTCATCATAATTCATCATTAGATAAGTTAAACTATATTAAAATTATTATTAACTATTTGTTTATGTTTTTACAATAACCTAAGTGTACTAAAAACAAGGGTAAAAATTGAAAAATTCAAAATAAATCGAAAACTATTAGAAATAGGTATATGACATACTTAATAAAAGTTGGAGGCTTTTGCAAAATCTATCAGAAAAAATAACAATATACAGGGTGTGCCATTTAAAAAATTTGAGATTTTTTTCAATTTAAAATAGTCGAAATGTATAAATTTATTTTGAACACCCTGTAGCATCTAACTCAAATTTCTTTACATATATCTTTTTTTTTTTCATTTCTATAGAACGCTCGTACTAATTATGAGCATTCCATCTTCAGAAACAATGGCGCTACTGGCAATTTTTTACAAAACTGAAAATTAATATTTTTTTAAAAAAATTGAAATATTAGAAAAACTACTAGATTTAGGTATATAACAATATTAATAAAAAAAAGCTATAAAATTTTACGCAGAATTTAAGAATAAAATAGAATGTTCCATTTAAAAAAAAAAAACATATGTTATATCGGCAACACTTTTTTGAAGTACCCTGTATACTAAAAAATAATTTTAAACTGTGCCCATTAACATCCCTAAAACTATTGTATTGAATAAACTTTACTCTATCGTTGACTCACCCTGTACATACATACATACATACATACAAGATATTCGAAATAGTCCGATTTCGGAAACGATAGATAGAAAATTCAAGAACAATTAACTATAACTTCATATTTTTGTGCGTATTCTAATTTGATAAACAAGTATTTTAGAATAACTTAATTTTAATGTCTTTGTGATGGATATGCAAATGAGATATATTAAAGTTTACTTGTTATTCAGGGTCTTTTTTTTTGTTAAATACTAAAATTAAACTAGTTATTTTATAGCACAACTAATTTTAAAAATACATGTATCTTTCAAGTAATAGACATCTAATTGTGTAGGATGTAGTATTTGTTTAAAAATAATTAAATTTTTTAGCAGCCTGATTAAATAAATAAATGATTCGTTATGTCTGCAATAACACTAACTAGAAATTAATTATTACGCTACTTAGACTTTTTATTAAAGGTATATTTATTTAACATTTAAAAATTAAGAAGGTTATAAAAGTTTAATTAGTTAAACAAAAATGGACGAAATTATTTACTTCTCAAAAGTCAATTTATACAACAATTAAAAAATCAACCGGGTACTTTAAAATAAATCTCCACTTATCCAAATAAAAAAATCGGCACGTTGACAACCCAGGTTACTACATGAGGTGAAAAGTTTGACTTGTGAAGAAAAAAAACTGGCCAAGTGCAAATCGAACTTGCGCAATTAGTTGATCACGGAGTCGTGACCAACTGCCTTTTCGGCAACAGCATCACAAAACCATAAAAATTGCTATAACTTCTAAGAATATATCGTACCGTTTGAGTTGAGTAAAAGATAGATCACTCCGTTTCTGTAGCTCTTCTTCGAATTGGTGTAATTTTTGGTTTGCATGATTAAGTTTGTTTAAGTTTAGGTCAGACAACTTAATGGGTTCCATTTCATCGTTTGCGAAGAAGTCTTGCTGTTCAAGCAACAGTCGTCAGCAGTAATGTCAAGGGATGGAATGGCATGGGTGTATTTGGCTGTCTGATTGGCACTGGCAATCAAGACAATGGATTAGATGTAACATTTACATCTGGGTGCCAATGTAAACATTCCAGTTCCGGAAATGGCAACATCTGCGAAATTATCATTTAGATTACAGTTGATGGTACCTAAAACTGAATGCGTTACAGTGAATAAACATTGATTGGTACTAAGTAGGTGCCATATTTGCATATTTTCGGTTTTGATTACTTCCGTATGACAACTTTTGAAAAGATTTGGAGTTTACTTCGTCTTCAATTCGACTTCGCCATCACATTCCTAGGTAAATTATAACAAAAGCATGACGTTCTTCATATAGAGGAAAGGCCGCTGGTTTCTCCAACAGTGTGTGGTTGGTAGCGGAGTTACAAATATAGGAGCAATATTCTATGTTTGGTGGAATTTGGGATTTGTACAGAATTAAAAAAAACTCCGCCTGCAGTGTTGATGGATGGATTGAGTAGTTCATCAACATTGTTGCCGGTCCCAAGCCCGGATAAAGGAGGAGGGTTGTGGCGTTAGGAGTTAGCGCCCTAACACACGTAAAACCTAAACTGGGAAATGCTAGTTGTTTTTGAAAAGTAGGATGAAAAATCAAAAGATAAGCAAAAATCCCCGGGTGGCAATCCACACCTTCGAAGAAGGGAGCCCCATCGGATACGGGGGGGGGGGGCAAACGAAGAAATCCCGAAACAGAATAGCTGCTCTCGGCACCTGGAATATACAGGGATGGAGGACAAAGAACATCGAGGTCATACAAGTGTTTAAGAAGATGAACATAGACATTTTAGTAATAAGCGAGACGAAGAAAAAGGAAAGTAGAATAGAAGAAATAGATGAAGTGATGCATTATTGGAGTGGAGTAAAGAAGGAAGAAAGAGCAAAGGCCAGAGTTGGAATATTAGTAAAAAAGAAGTGGAAAAAGAAAATAACATCTTGGGAACCCATCAATGAAAGAATCATAAAACTAAATATAACAATGCTAGGAAAAGACATGGTAATATTAGGAGTATACGGCCCAACAGAAGACAGGACTATAAGAGAAAAAGATAACTTCATGGAAACACTAGAAATAGAAATATAAAAAGTAAAGAAAAACCAAGAATTAATAATAATGGGAGATCTGAATGGGAGAACAGGAAGGAAAACAAAGAACAATACCGTAGGACCATTCGGAGAAGACATTACTAACGACAACGGAGAGAGACTAATAGAGCTGTGTGAACTAAACGGCCTCAAAATAACAAACGGATTCTACAAACACAAAGACATCCACAAATATACTTGGATGCAAGAAACACGAAACTTAAAATCAATAATAGACTACATTATAATTAAAAACGATACCACTATCAAAATAAAAGACGTAAGAGTAAAGAGAGAGGCAGAATGTGGAACAGACCATAGACTATTAATGGCAAATATAAAAGTACCGTGGTATAAGACAATAAAGCAAAAAGGAACAATAGATAAAGAAAACAGAAATACTAATGAGATAACAGAAAAAGCAGACAAAGAAATAAAATACAAAATACACTTACTGCAAGACGAAACGATAAGAGACCTATACAGACGACGATTAGATCAAAAATTAAATGAATTTAATTACGACAACCTCCAACAGATGTATGACCACATAAAAGAATGCATCAAACAGGCGGCCCTAGAAGCATTAGGTAAAGAAGACAACGAGAATAAGAAACATAAAATTAGAATCTGTGAAAAAACCAAAGAATCTATAAAGGAGAAAAAAGACTATACGAAAAATGGCTGAATACAAAATCAGAAGAAGATCTACAGAAATATAAAGAGAAAAATGCAGAAACGAGGAGAATGATAAACAAAGAAAAGAACGAGAGATGGGAAAAATCGTGCGAACATGTAGAACAGTATATAGGAGGAACTAGAAGCACAGAGTCATGGAGAATAATTAAAGCATTAAGGACCAGCAATAGAGAGAAGATGTATATAGAGTATATCCCAGAAAGCGAGTGGGAAGAATATTATAAGAAGCTGCTAACAGAAGACAGACAAGAATTCCAGGAAAAGAACCCTGAAGAAGAACAGAATAAGGAAAAAAAAAGAGATAGAATTAAGCTATGAAGAAGTAAAGAAGACAATAAAAACACTCAAAAATAATAAATCTGCAGGGCCTGAGGGTGTGGTAAATGAAATGATTAAGTACGGGTCTAATAAATTACATCGAATGCTGAGAAACATGTTCCACAGAGCGATAAATGGAGAAAAAATACCAGAGGAATGGTCAAAAGCCTATATAGTATCTATATTTAAAAAGGGAGACCGCAAAAAATGCACAAACTATAGAGGCCTAAGCATAATATTGAGTATGGGACGTTTGTATGGAAAAATTATTAAAAATATCATAGAGGAGAATATAAAAGGAAAAATTGGAGAAGACCAAGCAGGCTTAAGGGCCGGAAAATCATGTATAGACCACATATACACTATAAAACAAACAATGGAAAAAAAAACTGGCAAAGAATAGAGAAGTTCATCTAGCCTTCATAGATATAAGAAAGGCCTATGACTCAGTACCAAGACAAAGATTATGGAACGCAATGAAAGAAATAGGCGTTGATAAAGAACTAATATACGCAGTAAAAGCTCTCTACGAAATCAACACAGTGAACATAAAAATAGGGCATAAAATAGGGAAGAGACTCCAAACATCAAAAGGCATATTACAAGGATGCTTTACATCCCCCACACTATTCAAAATATACCTCGAATAAACATTAAAAAAATGGAAGCAAAAATGTAGTGGAATGGGAGTCCCAATACGAGAAGATTACTTATATACTCTTAGTTTCGCAGACGACCAAGTAATTATAGCGCAAGATGAGGAAGACCTCAGTTATATGGTAAGAAAACTGAAAGAAGAATACACTAAAGCAGGATTAGCAATAAACTTTCATAAAACAGAATATCTAACAACAAAGGACGGAAACGTGGAGAATCTAGAAGTCGATAACGAAACAATAATCCAAGGAACCGATAAATTTAAATATTTAGGAACCATCATTTCAAAAAACGCAACATCAGAAGAAGAGATTAAAGCTAGATTAGGACAAACGCGAACATGCATAAGACAATTAAATTCGATCCTGTGGGACAAGCACATTACAAAGAGAAACAAAACACGCATATACAAATCAATAATACAAAGCATAATGACATACGGGTCAGAAACATGGACGATCAACAAAAGAAATAAATCTAAAATTAACGCGGTAGAGATGGAGTATTGGAGAAGATGTTGTAGAGTGACACGTATGGAGAGAATAACAAATGAAGAAATAAGAGGCAGAATGAACATCAAAGAGAACGCAATAAACACCATTGAAGAAAAACGATTAAAATGGTATGGACACATAAGACGGAGCGAAGATAATAGGTGGATAAAGAAAATAACGGAGTGGGAGAAGAAAAAGAGGAAGACCCAGACGATCGTGGAGAGACGATGTGGACGAGGCTATGGAGGACAGGGGTCTAACAGATGGAGACTGGGAAGATAGAAACGGATGAAATCAAAGGCTGAGAGAAGGAAGAGAGCATCAGCTGTAGAAAATCCTTGATATATACAGAATTAAAAGTTATTGTGGGAATTACAGCTTTAATTGAAAATAAAATTCCCAACTTTTCAGAAGCCCTTTTTGCTATGCATGCAACATATTCATTCCGGGACATATTTTCTTACAAGTTTGTTACGTAAGTATAAAATGATCAGTAACTTCACAAAACATACTCCAAATTATTTTTTTTTTTTAAAGTTTTTTCCGATCTTTACACACAATCAACGAATTAGAAACAAACTTCTCGCTTGTCCCAACAATTCCAGGTCTTTTTGGGCAGTCGCTAAGGCAGTTAGTCAAAATTCCACCAAATCCACCATACCACCACTCACACGGCCAGATAATTCTATTGCAACGACACCTGTTGAGAAAGCGAACTTGTTGGCTGAACTCTTTGCTTCACATTCTACAGTCGATTTCCAAGGCAAAACACCACCTACTATTCCCATATTGCAGCGAAGAATGCTCGATGATCTCTTCAGACAGCGTATCATAAAGCGTATTTTAAAGAAGCTAGAGACCAAAAAGGCTTCTGGCGCTGACGGAATACCTGCCGTAGTTCTCAAAAACTGTAAATTAACACCAGCTTTCTGTAGACTTTTCAACCTATCCTACAGAAAGGGAATATTTCCTTCCTGCTGGAAAAATGCCACAGTTCAGCCGATATCTAAAAAAAGCAAGAGGACCTTGCCAAATAACTGCCGACCAATTGCACTGCTTTCAATAATATTGAAAGTCATGGAAACGGTTATCGCTACAAAAACCCAGGCGGCAGTTTTTTCTAAAAACGTTGCTGAGCCCGACTTAGTTATGTCAGGAAGCAAATATGTCCTGGCATGAACATGTTGCAGGTATAGCAAGGAGAGTTTCTCAAAAATTGGGAATATTATTTCGAACCGGAAAGCTTTACACTCCACAACAACTGTTAATTCTTTACAAAGCTCAAATTCGACCAACTATGGAAAACTGCTACCATGTTTGGGGCTCCGCTCCCAAACACACACTGCATTTGTTGGATTTTATTCAGAGAAGAGCTGTTCGTCTGATTGGAGACCCAAAACTGACCGGCAGCCTTCATTCGCTGGAACATCGAAGAACGGTTGACGACTTGAGTCTGTTCTACAAGTATTTTCATGGAAAGTGTTCAAAGGATGTAGCCCGCTTAATTCCTCCCAGAGCGGTGCATGCAAGGAGTCTTTTGTATGGAGAACATCATCCCTTTGGAATAATTTGCCCAGGGCTGTGTTTTCCACCGAGTACAATTTACAGCGATTTAATAACAACGTGAATCGCTTTTTTTCCGCACACGTGCCGTCAGCCAAACATGGAACCACATTGACTAAATGTGAGAAAGAAGAACTTTTTTGTATAATAATAATGATAAAATAATATAATAATAGTAATAAGGCTATAGAAACAAGAAAAAGTCATCATTGTCCCCCTCATCATATCAGCCACAGGCCTTACACCAATAACATTCACACCACACTTAGTGCAATTAGGACCCAACACAAACATTCACAGAAACATTCAGAAGTCAGTGATTTTAAAAATATGTAACATTGTCAGGTCATTCCTTAATACACAATGGTAATAGCGTTTGTGCTTGGGCCCGTCAGTCAAACATGGAACCACATTGACCAAATGTGAGAAAGGAGAACTGTTTTGTAACAATAATATTAATAATACATATATTACCGTTAAAATACAACAGAGTATACATAGGTTCGTCTTATCAGATAAATTAAATAAAATAAAATAAGATGAAAACAAGTAAAAATGAGCAACAGTACAGTGTATACGTGCACAGAAATACATACATAAATACATACCAATTAATGTACAAAAGTCAAAGTTAAATTAAACAAACACTTGCAAGCAATTCAATCTTATTTGTAGATCCCAGCACCTAGAAAGAGTGTCTATTTTTATTTACAATATACGAGGCCGGTTTGAAAAGTCCGTGCAAAGTTCGAGAGATGGCACCACCGGCGCGTATCGAGGTCATGTTTAGTTAGTAGCATCTCTTGAATGAACGCACACCAAGTTTCAGCCATATTGGTCTATTTCTTTGTGTTTGGCATTCGTGTGAATCAAGGAAGTCGAGTGATTTTCAAGAAATGGACGAAAAAGAATTTCGTGTGGTGATTAAACATTACTTTATGAAAGGCAAAACGCCTCAGGAGACTAAAGAGAAGCTTGATAAACATTATGGTGACTCTGCACCTTCGATTAGAACAGTTTATAAGTGGTTTTAAAATTTTCGGACTGGCCATATGGGCACAAGTGACGCTGAACGTTCTGGACGGCCTGTGGAGGTTACGACTCCAGAAATCATTGATCAAATCCATGATATGGTGATGGATGACAGAAGAGTTAAGGTGCGTGAGATTGCTAGTGCTGTGGGCATCTCGACTGAACGGGTACATAATATTTTGCATAAACATTTGGACATGAGAAAGCTATCCGCAAGATGGGTGCCGCGATTGCTCACGCTTGACCAAAAACGGAATCGTGTGAAGTGTTGCAAGGATGGTTTGCAGCTGTTCCAGAAGAATCCGGAGGACTTTAAGCGTCGTTTCGTCACTGTGGATGAAACATGGATACATTACTATACTCCTGAGACCAAACAACAATCTAAAAAATGGGTTACCAAGGGGGAATCTGCACCAAAAAAGGCGAAGACCGTTCCTTCGGCCGGAAAGGTTATGGCGACTGTCTTTTGGGATTCGCAAGGGATAATCCTCATCGACTATCTGGAAAAGAGTAAAACTATTACAGGTGAATATTATTCATCGTTATTGGACCGTTTGGAAACCGAGCTGCAAGAAAAACGCACCAGCACACACCTCAGCAGTTGTGGTCGCAAAATTAATGGAAATAGGATTCCAACTCGTTTCACATCCCCCCTATTCTCCAGACTTGGCTCCCTCGGACTACTATTTGTTCCCCAATTTGAAGAAATGGCTGGCGGGACAAAGATTTTATTCAAACGAGGAGGTGATTGCAGACACTAATGGATATTTTGCAGACTTGGACAAATCCTATTATTCGGAAGGGATCAACAAACTAGAACATCGTTGGACGAAGTGTATAAGCCTAAAAGGAGACTCTGTCGAAAAATAAAAAAGGTTTACCCCAAACACATAAGTAGTTTTTATTTTTGCACGGACTTTTCAAACCAGCCTCGTATATAGACATAGGAACGTCAGGATACGGTTATTTCTGAATATATCTCTACAGCTTTCACGAAAGCCAAAATTAAATATTAGACGAATTATTCTCTTCTGGCTCACAAAAACACGCTTACATTTTTCACCAACAAGACCCCAGGACACAACATTATCACACAGATGGCTAAAAGCCAAAGCCTAAAACACAGCCAAGACTCCCTCACAATTAAAAGTACTTTTTTAGCTCAAAATTGCAAAGTACGCTGAACTTAATTTTGAGCATACATCGTCTATATGATCCCTAAAAGAAAGCTGAGCATCCACAAAAGTGCCCAAGAACTTAACCTTCTCCACAAAATTTACCCCAAGGGAATCGTCAAATCCAGCCG
The DNA here is from genome assembly GCA_019049505.1 of Pachyrhynchus sulphureomaculatus. Classification (NCBI taxonomy): domain Eukaryota; kingdom Metazoa; phylum Arthropoda; class Insecta; order Coleoptera; family Curculionidae; genus Pachyrhynchus; species Pachyrhynchus sulphureomaculatus. The sequence goes on from CM032449.1 coordinate 217,612,817, forward strand.
CTAGAAATTTTCTATTGAATATATTCATAGAGACTAATTTTTCAATATTTAATATTAGTCCATTTCTTCTACCCCACACCTCCATATCCCTGCATACACCTGTAACAGCATCAAACAGGCCGTCCACAGTTTCAGATGCTGTCACAATGGTAGTGTCATCCGCATACCTAGTTACATTATCTGTATCCATGTTTAATGGCAAGTCATTTACACATAAAATAAATAACAGAGGACCCAAGACAGATCCTTGTGGAACACCGAGATCTACCGCTCTCCCATCCGAAATTGCACCATCATATTTAACCACTATATATTTCCCAATCCATTCTAGCAGACTACCTCGAACACCAATTATTGCACAATTTTTTCATCAAAGATATTTTGTTGACTGTGTCAAAGGCTATGGAAAGATCGAAAAACAACGTAACAACATTTACCTTCATCAACAATGCGGTAGACCTGATTCAGATAGTAGAAAAAGGCAGATTCAGTTGATCTATTTGTCAAAAAACCATATTGTGCTGAGTGTAATATGTTGTACTTGGTAATAAAGGTTATTACTCGGTCATACACAATTCTCTCAATTATTTTCGTAATAGAACTAAGTATAGATAGTTGCCTATAATTTCCCACATTACTATGCTCACCTTTTTAGTGTTCCGTACGGAACACTTATAAGATCACTTCGGTGTCTGTCTGTCTGTCACACCCGATTTTCTCCGAAACTATTTGACATAGAAAGTTGAAATTTGGTAATAATATAGGAATTGATGGTCTCATCAGAGCCATGTAGTTTTGGGAGTTAAATTTTGACTTAAGGGGTTAGTTTTGGGGGGTGAAATCGGAAGTGAAAAAAAAATTTTTTTTACTTAGTCATCGAGTGTGGTGTCAAATGAAAGCTTGTGAAAACACGAGTAAAAAATATATATAATGTAATACTTGCGCGCACTTTTCTGTGCATTATTTTTACAAAATCGCGAAAAATCGCTGTCCCCCGCCTTATCTCGAAAAGTACTTATCAAAAAATTTTGAAAAAATTCTGGAATATTCTCCACGGGGTGTAGATTGAACGAAAATTATCACGAGAGCATTACCTTTAATAACACAGCCCCACAAAAAAAAAGTGGGGTATACTTTTGATGCGATATATCAGATCCGTAGTATTTTTGCCCGCTGATCACGAATCTGACGTCAGAATATCGCCATCACATCTCAATTTTTTTCTAACCTCAAAAAATAGGTAAAAATTAGTAAAAATTAAGAAAAATATACTCCTAAAAAATTGATTCAAGCTTTTTCATAAATCCAAAGATGTATTAATATGTATTCGGACACGCTAAGCTAATATTCATCGGTTAGATTAAGCCATACAGTTCTGTTTTCTTTCTAACCTCAATAAATCAGACAGATATAGTGCTTCTCGAATGCAAAAACGAATTCAAATTAAAATTCAACCGATTCTTACCAAATTTGGTACACGGGGGTTTTTTGGGTTGCCGATCATGAATCTGAGGTCGGATTTGCAAAATTCAAAATGGCGGATCCAAGATGGCGGACAAAATTTTTGAAAACCAACCGATTCCTACCAAATTTGGTATACAGTTGGGGAATCCTCAAACCTGATACTCTTAAACCCTAAACCCTGAAACCTTAGACTCCCACACCCTGTAACCTCAAAAAATAGACCTCAATAACCCTGTAACTTTAAAAATGAGACCCAATAAACTCAAAACCAGGACTTTTAAACCATATACTCTCAAATAGTAGACCCTTAAGCCCTAGAATTGCGAAGGTTAGACCCGCGCCTAACTTTCCTTTTTTTGGCGGTATCTTGTTCTTTTTTCCGCGAATGACCTATTCAAAGGCTTTCTGCCCAAACGCTTTTGAGGACTTGTTTCTCTTTTTAGCGACCAGCAATAGTCCGCTAGCATATGGTCATCCCATCGTCCTTGATACCGATTTTCTATGATTTTCAGATCTTGGTGAAAACGTTCCCCTTGCTCGTCACTGTAGTCACCAAGATTATCTGGGAAATCATCGATGTGGGAGTCCAGGAAATGTAATTTTAGATTCATTAAGCAACCTAATGTTTGAAAATTTTTTACCATTTTCTCGACTATTTCTTTGTACTTAGGACTTTTATTATTTCCTAAAAAGTTTGTTGCGACTTCTTTAAAACTAAGCTAAGCAGCTTTTTCAACTTTATTCATTTTAGTAACAAATAATGAATCTTGAAACAATTTTCTTATTTGTGGCCCGTCAAATACGCCTGCCTTAATTTTAGCTTCAGAAAATTTCGGAAATTTTTTATGCAAATATTTGAAACATGGGCCGTTTGTATCTAATGCTCTCGTGAATTGCTTCATAAGTCCAAGCTTAATGTGAAGCGGGGGAATAAGAACTTTTCCTGGATCTACCAATGGTGGAAACAATACATTATTTTCACCAGGAGTGAACGATTCTCTTGTTGGCCAAATTTTTTTCTTATAATGACGTTCCCTGTCTCTGCTATTCCACAGACATTTATAACAGGGATAAAGTGTAAACCCTGACTGTTGGCCAAGCAATATTGTTACAATTTTCAGATCTCCACAAATTTTCCAGTTATGATCAGCATATTTTATTTTTATCAAAAGCTGCTTCATTTTTTTTTCATATTGCTCTTCCATAACTGTGGAATGAGCAATTGGAATGGGAGCGTAAATGTTGGTATTATGCAGCAAAACTGCCTTAATGCTCCGTTTAGAAGAATCAATGAACAGTCTCCATTCTTCAGGATCGTATGAGTTATTTTGAAATTCATCCATTAGACCTTTTACATCGGTACAATATGAAAGTGACAATTCCTCGTCCATTGTGAAATATTTTCGAAATTCTTCATCTCTGTTTCTATAATAAGAAATCGTAGCTTCTGGCTTAAGTAAATGTATTTTCTTTAAAAAGGAAGCAAGATGCTCTGAACCATCTTTGGATAAGCCTAAATCTCTGACTAGATCACTAAGTTCTGACTGTGATACGAGTATTGGTTCTGGTTTACGGTTGTATGGTAGAAATTCTTTATCTGTGTCACTAGTATATGATAGGTTGTCACTAGAACATTCATTAGTAACAGTGTTTGAATCTTTTTCGACAGTCTCAATGTTTTCGGCATGAACTGATAAGGTGAAATCGGTTGTTTCCATAACATCAGCATCAAGTGGTTCAGGAGGCGGAATTAGTTTACTTGGTCTTGTTACTGTCGAAACATCGTTATAAGTAATAGTGCTTTTATTTTTTCGGTTATGCCTAGATACAACATTCATACAAAAGTAGCAATCATTTTCACTGTATGGTCTATTCCATATTGCTGGTCTGGAATATTTAATCGCCTTCTTATTGATGTACAACATTATTTTGCAAGAACTGCAAATGATGTGGGGAACCCTGTATCCTGGTGCTGTATTTCAATGTTCAATCCTTATATAAGGTTTTAATCTTATCCGTTATCGGTGACCCCATTTTACTCAATACGTGTTGACAGCAAATATAACAAAATGAATCACTGTTTTTATCGCACTTATGAAAAGTCCTTGTACCGTGAGACCGTTTTCTTGTAGCATTATACTCTACATGAGCCAAGTCACCCACACATGAAGAGCACCCTGACCAACCGCCGATACTGGGTTTCCGAGTCCCTGCATCGTAATTCTCTTTCTTCTACCTGCCATGACGGCATCTAAGCCGTTATCCAGGGACTCTGCCGGCTAGTGGAGTAACACCGTTGCCCACCGTCACCACGTGGAGGTGCCCTGGATGCAGGTAGAAGAATAAAAATCGACCGATGAATTTTCTCGGCGTTCAAAATGGCACGAAAACATCTGCCATCTTGAATTTTGCAAATCCAACCTCAGATTCGTGATCAGCGACCCAAAAAATCCCCGTGTACCAAATTTGGTAAGGATCGGTTGAATTTTAATTTGAATTCGTTTTTGCATTCGAGAAGCACTATATCTGTCTGATTTATTGAGGTTAGAAAGAAAACAGAACTGTATGGCTCAATCCAACCGATGAATATTAGCTTAGCGTGTCCGAATACATATTAATACATCTTTGGATTCATGAAAAAGCTTGAATCAATTTTTTAGGAGTATATTTTTCTTAATTTTTACTAATTTTTACCTATTTTTTGAGGTTAGAAGAAAATTGAGATGTGATGGCGATATTCTGACGTCAGATTCGTGATCAGCGGGCAAAAATACTACGGATCTGATATATCGCATCAAAAGTATACCCCACTTTTTTTTTTTTGTGGGGCTGTATAATTTTTTCTGGTATTTAAATAAAACAAAAATTTTAAGGTCATCACATTTCAGTAAAGATTGGAAACAAACTTTGTTGAAAACTCATTTGGGGTGTGTTTTGTGAAGTCACTGACCATTTTATACCTCTGTAACATTTTTTTTCATTTTAAAAGCAATCAACGTACGGAACACTAATTGTGCAAGTTCAACTTGCACTTGACCGGTTTTTTTTTGTAAATAGGGATAATGTTAGCAGTTTTAAAAACGTTGGGAAAGATTCCCTCATTTAAACTACGGTTTATCAAAAATGTAAGCGGTTGGGCAATTGTATTCTAAATGCTTTTTATTATTTTAGGTTGAAGTCCTACTTTAAATATAATATGTGTACCAGATTTTAAAACGATATCTCATTTCTTTCGAAAGTTATTATGCCAACAAACACACAGACAAACAAACAAACAGATAAACAGACTGATCGAAATGACGGACTATGTTTTTTCGTGATCTACGGACCCTGAAACGTGAATAAAGACAAACATTTGGGAGGCTAGTCTTTTCATGAATAGAATATTTTCCTTTGGCAAGGGTAGGCAATAAAGAAGAAGTTTTATAGATATATTGGCTTGGCTACGCCACTTTTTCTATTTCTTTAAGTTGAAAGGTATATCATTATCGACATCTAATAAAAGGGGTTCACAAACTATGTTATTACTTTCGGCTCCACAATTAAATGGTTCTAGGTACGGAAATGTATTTTAATACAGATTATAATAAAACGAGGTCCACATTGGAGATGCAGAACCATTTGTTAATCTCTTTTCACTGGACATTATTAAATTTTTGGTTTTTACGGAGAATTCTAAATAAATTTCAGGTAGAATTTATTATCCGATTTTAATAGTTTCTGAGATAATGACCTAAGAAAATCATTCGATATTTCAAGGTAACGTTTTACAATGTGATCATGACAAAGGATTATTTTCATAATTCTGATATTGTATTGGAAGTTCAATGCACGCTCAATTTGTTAGCTCGATACAGCAAATTTGAGTGTAGAGTCCAAAGTTGTGTTCAAAGAAGCGATAGCGATCCTAGGATGCAGGCAGGCCAATGATTTTATATCAAAGCCTGAAAAACCTTAGATGTGTCTTAAGTCCTCTGGTGGAATATCTCACAAGACACTGTTAAGAATGCATTTAACACTGTTAAGTGAGGAGGCCGAACTGACATATTCGGGCTGTCTGAAGGATAAATAGACGGTAACAGTTAGAGCAGGGGTGCTCAAACTTAAACTGCTGGCGATCTACCTCAATATTGTTAGACTACGATCGATCGACTTTGAGAGGCTGCAAGTAAGTGTGATGCAGGATTGTCGTCTAGGTAGGGTGTATCGTGCCATAGATATTAGTTTTCCGCACAATATGCATTTTTTTAGTAAGTGTAGGTCTGCTCTAAAATGTCAATGAAAAACACATAATTATTCAAAATTGCGAGTTTATTGGTTCTTACAAAACAAACGAGTTCTAGTGTCTAAACTTAACTAAAGAGTGACTTTGGATGTTGAAGCGTGGCACTGCATGTCCTCAGCATACTTTTCATAAGATGGTACGTAATTACCGAGTGCTAATCGCAAGCATGATGACATATATTCGTTCGATTGCGATATTTTGACTTAATTATCTTCATTTCAGAAAATGCAGACTCGCACAAGTAAGTTGACCCAAACATTGCCGTCACTTGAAGGGCGATTTGCCTTAGATTCGGATATTTATCTTCAGATATAAAACACCAGAATTTTGTATTAGATGCTGTGGCTTTGAGATGTATATCTGATATAATCTGCACTAACTCATTTTCAATAGAACATGAGTCCATGTTAAACTGACTTGCTATTTCAGTAGCTAATTCCTCAATGTTTTTACACGAAAAAGGACAACTCATAAATGATGCGATATTTGCCAATTTACTGAAATCATAAAAAACGTATTTCGAATTGGCCCAAAATATTTGATAATTCTGCCTCATAAATATCATAATTCAACTGAGGAATCCTTGCTTTCGAAGACGGAAAATTTTTCAGATCCTTTCTTTTCAGTTGATCTATCATAAGTTGCAATTTACTTTTGAATGCGTTTATTGCGCTAATCATCTCAATAATAGTTTTTCCTTTACCTTGAAGCTCCAAATTAATGGTGTTTAAATGCATTGTGATGTCTGTCAAAAATGCCAAATCAGTCAGCCATTTTCCGTTTTTCAGCATCTGAGTGTCATCACCTCTTTCGTCCAGAAAAAGCTGTTATTTCGGGCAATAATTCTTGAAACCTTTGTAGGAATTTTCCGTGACTCAACCACCTGACGTCCGTGTGAAGAACTAAATCAGTGTGTTCAGCTGACTCACTATCTTCCAACTGCAATTTAAAGAGCCGTCGTTGCAAGCTACGTGCACGGATAGAATTTACAATTTTTATTGCAATGCCCATAATCTCCTCCATGTTTAGAACTTTTGAACACAAAACTTGTTGATGTATAATACAATGGAAGGAAAAAAATGAAGGGAAATCATCATTAGCTCGACACAATGCCACAAAACCGTTTTTGTTTCCAATCATTGCTGGTGCTCCATCGGTTGTAATGCACACTAGTTTATATATTGGTAGCTTGTAGTTTGTTACAAAATTGAAGAAAACGTCATATATATCTTCGCCACGGGTCTTTCCTTTCAGAGGAATCATTGTCAAAAACTCTTCCTTAGCCGGCATGTCATTGAATACCATTCGAATAAAAATACACAGCTGGGCAGTGTCTGTCATATCGATGGATTCGTCGAACTGTAAAGAAAAGTATGTACATTCCATGATATCATGTTTATGTTTATCTGCCATGTCCTGACTCATGACTTCAACACGCCTTGTGACAGTCGGACGAGATAACTGAAGTTCTCTAATAGCAGACATAATCTCTGTTTTATTTTTAAAATCTCCAAATAAAGTCTCACCCGCTTCAATAAATGCATCCTTCACAACCAATCCATCATCAAATGGTTTCTTGTGTTTCGCCAATATATGAGATATTTTAAATGACGCGATTGTTGCAGCTTTTGATTGTTTGGCTGGTCTTGTGAACATGGTTTCTTCTTTTTTCAAACAAGTTATCAAATCACGTACTTTTCGTTTTCTTAATTCACTCTGTGACCGAAAATCCTTTTCATAGTTTTTATGAACCGTTTTATGATGCCTCTCTAAGTTCCCACGCTTAGGTATTGCAACTGACGCACGGCAAATGAAACAAATGCACTTATCCTTTACTATACAAAAGAAAAATTCTTCCTCCCAATCCTTATTAAAATGATAAGTTTTACTTTTCTTCGCCGCACTCATTTTGGACTATTTATTAATAAACTTTGTATCGATGTATCGCGTTCAAGTTACAACTCAGACTGACTCCTATTCCTGCAGGCGCAACATTTATATCGGTGCCAACGAAGTCTTGAATGTTCCCGTCAAACACGCCGCCCGAAGTTTCTAGAAAAATCGGCGGGAATCAAAAACGCGGCTTTTCTTTGACAAGTACCGCGCGTTCCTTTGATAAAGCAGCATTTTGCCGCTAGCAGGAGGTTATTACGATAAAAGAAAGTGATGAGGGGGTTGTTCTGGCCTAATTGTGGATCGAATAAATTTTAGTAGTTTATTCATTACATTTTGTTTTAGTTACCTAAAACAAAATCTATGAATAGTTCTATATCGCAATTTTTTTCTCGAGATCGACTCAAAAAGCACTCGCGATCGACCGTTTGAGCACCCCTGAGTTAGAGTGTTTGGAAGAATTTTTTAGAGCTGACAAAAAGCAATAGTCTGATCTGTGTGCTTGGCGATGAACCTGACAAAAACGGTTATTTACTCAGCAAACCCGGAGTTTCAAAACTTTAAAAACATTTTAGGAATAGAGAATGGTCCAAGGAAGCTAAATCAGGGGAATATGAGGATAATTAATTGGTTCAAAGCTTAATTCGTTTATTTTTTGCAAAATTAGCAGCGGTTTGCGCGGAGGCGCTTTGTATTGCAAAAACAACGCTTTTCCTAAATGTTTTTTGCCGGCGAAGTTTAGTTAAAAGTGAAAAATATTCTTCAATCTTTTTCTTCTCCCCCACTACTTTAAGCCCTTACATGTTATACTTAAAACTTGTTCATAATACACCCAAAAATGAAGAATAATTCTCATAATACTGTTTAATTTATACAAAATTAACACCCCCCCCCCTCTTACACCCTCTTTCCGTAAAAAAATATCTCTCAAAATCTATAAGTTCCTTTTCTATTCGAAGTTCTATATGTGGATTAAATTTAACAACTATGTCTCATTTTGTTCGAGAGTTATTGTGCCAACAGTACGATTCAAATTAGAAATTGTTATTCATGATCCATGGATACGGAACCGTAAAGATGACTCTTTACGGTTTCCACAAATATAATACTTCCCTCTGACGAAATAAAAATGGATGCATCTGCTGGGCTGGCAAAATAGTTATCCAGAAAGTCCAGTGTCCCATTTGCTCCCTCTAGCTACAGCCCTAGAGGGAGCGACGCAGAAATATAAAAATAACACCCAATAAACGTCCCTTTTTTCCAACTTTAACATGAAAGGTAAACGCTGACTTTTTCACTTTCCTGGTACTTACTTGTGCACGATATGATGAACGAGTTGACTAAATAATAAAAACAAATACGACAGGGGTTTCCCACTGACCGAAGGGATCATTTTTCAAGCATAAAATGGCCTTCACTTGACAGATTCTAATCATTTCACGCGCAGAGAACGATCGGTATACGTAATTATACATTCTCCGTGGTTCAGTTCTTTTACGTGCTTTACGTATTCTAGGTTCAGTGGTTTTATTTTTGCCGTATAAGATTCTAGTTTGTCAAGTTCAGTACTAGAGTAGCGTACTATGCGTACTATGTCCCATTCTCTTTAATATTTGTATTTATTTTTGAATTAGTTGATTTTTCGTTATTATTTTTACTTTTTAAAAATGGGACTTTTAAGTTTTTTTGTGTGTTTTTTTCCATGGTTGTTTTTCAAGAAATGTGGTGTGGACCAATTGATACTAAGAATAGTGAAGTAAACGGCCGTAAGTATATCTCATTTTTTTTAGGGTTCCGTACGGGACACTTATAAGATCACTTCGGTGTCTGCCTGTTTGTAACATCCGATTTTCTCCGAAACTATTTTTCATAGAAAGTTGAAATTTGGTAATAATATAGGAATTGGTGGCCTCATTAGAGCCGTGTAATTTTGAAAGTTAAATTTTGACGGTTTTGGGGGGGGGGGTGAAATCGGAAGTGAAAAAAAAATTTTTACTAGGTTATCGAGTGTGGTGTCAAATGAAAACTTGTGAAAACTTCTTCTTCTCCTTCTTCTTCTTCCACGTATTGTAGACCTCAGGCCGGTAGTTTCCAACTCGTCAGTTTTCTTGAGATGTTGATGTCCATAATTCGAGCCATCTCTTTGGAGGTCTTCCTAGGGGTCGTCGTGTCCGTGGTTTACCATCTCGCGCGATTCTCACTAGTCTCTCCACAGTCATTCTCTCCACGTGATCTCTCCAAGCTCTTCTACGTTTACGTCCCCATCTGATTATGTCTTCCACTTCACATTCATGTCTTATGTCTGTGTTTCTTTTCCTATCTTTTAGTGTGTATCCTGAAATGTTTCTAAGTATTTTCATCTCTGTTGTTCTAAGAATGCTTTTTTGTTCTTTCAGTGTCTGCTCTTGTTTCCATAGCGTATGTTAGTATGGGTCTGGCACATGTCTTGTATATCCTTACTTTTGCCTTTTTATTCATAAAGGCATTGTTCCAGATGATGTCCCGAAGTGCGCCTGATATTCGGCTGGCTTTGTTTGCTTGGTCCTTCACTTCATTTGTTCTATTTTGGCATGAGGTGATTTGTATGCCTAGGTAGTTAAATGACATGACTTGTTCTATTGTTTTGTTTTCCAGAGCAAGTTTGCATCTTATTGACTCTTTAAATATAACGAGGCTTTTGGTTTTTGTGGTGGATACCTGCATGTTGGGGGCTTTAGCTTTTGTGTAGAATGAGTGCAGAAGCCGCTGTAAGTGGTCTTCGTTCTCTGCCACGATCAGAGCGTCGTCCGCATAACAGACAATGTTGATTTTACCAGTTGTAAGTGAATATCCTTCCTCCATGTCTCTGATATGGGTTATTGTCTCGTCCATTAAGTTGAACAGTTGCGGGCTTAAAGAGTCCCCCTGTCGGATTCCGGTTGGCGTTTGTATTTCCTCTGACAGTCTTTGATTAACTAAGATGTGAGTGCCTGTATTGTGGTTTAGTTGTTTTATGATGTCTATTATGTTTTTTGGCACATGTTTTCTTTTTAGGATATCAAGTACGTGTTTTAGTCTTACTCTGCCAAATGCTTTAGCGAGGTCTATAAAAGCACATAAATGTGGGTTTTCCGTATTCTATGGCCTTCTTGTCTGACTATGAAGATGGCATCTACGGTTAACCTATTTTTTTTGAAACCTTGTTGTTCTTCCGATATGTTTACATGCTCACTTATTATTGCTTCTATGATCCTTGTAAAGAGTTTCATTGTTGAGCTTAACAGAGTTATACCTCTATAGTTTTCTGGTAATTTCTTGTCTCCTTTCTTGAATATAGGAATGGGTGTGCTTTTTCTCCATTCATTAGGGACTTCTTTGGTTGATAATATTTAATTGACTAGCTTGGTAAGTTCTGCCATTAATTGTTGCCCTCCATATTTCAGTAGCTCATTTGGCATGTTATCTAGCCCGGGACCTTTCCTGTTTTTAATCTTTTTTGCATGTTCTATCGTCATTTCACCTGGTATCTCTAAGGGATCTTCGATTTTCTCATCTTCCTCCTCATCCACGTCTTCTCTTTCGGGTGCATCTGCGTACAACTGCTCAAAATAGATTTTTCCAGCGGGTTTCATCGTTTTTGTTGTGTTTGTGTGTACTCCACGACTTCGAGTTTCTTTCTTCTTATCATTCTCCACACTTTCTTTTGTGCTCCGCATAGATCGTGTTCCATTTCGGAGGTGAATCCTTCCCAAAAGTTTCGTTTTATTTCTCTAATTTCTGCGTTGTTGTTTGAGTGTAATGGTTCTTTTCTTCTGGTATTTTTGTTGTTCCTGTATCTCAAGTATGCCTCCCGTTTCTCCTTAGCCAGTACTTTCACTTTTGGTGTATACCATTGTTTGTTTCGAGGGTTTTTATTTACTCCTACTTTTTTTAGGCCCAACGCCTCAACAGCTGCATCAGCAATATTTTTCTTTATTTTTTCCTAGCAATTCTCTGTGTCGTCATGTTCTTTAATGTTGTTTGTTGCAATTTTTTGTGTTAGTCGAGTCCGATACAGTGCTTTTGTCGTTGGGTCTCTAATGGACTCTATGTTGATTTTTTCTTGGATCGTGTTTTTTGGTATCTTCTTCTTCTATATGTTTACTCGCAGTTTACAAAGGACTAAAAAGTGGTCGGATCCTATATTTGCTGAGGTCAGGCTTCTTGTGTCTAGTATTTGGGTTGGGTGTATGGTTCAATTTGATATTATGTAGTCTATCGTTTTGTTCGCGAGAGTTCTGCCATGTAATTTTATGCTGAGGTTCATGTTTAAAGGTGTTGTTTATTCCTATGTTGTAGCATGCACACAGGTCTACTAGTACTTCTCCGTTCTCATTGATGTGTTCCTCGTTAAAGTGGTGCTTTATTCCAGGTAATATGTTATTTTCAATTCTCGCATTTAGGTTACCCATTATAAGTAATTTCACATTTACTGGTATGTTTCTCAGTTCGTTTTCCAGGCTTTCGTAAAATGTGTCTGTCTCTTCTCTGCTTTTGCCAATGTCCGGAGCATATACACTTATAACTTTGAGGTTTCCTGTTCCTAACCTTCAATGATACTTTGAAGATTCTTTCATTTACGTATTGTATGTCTTGTATAAGGTTTTCGTATTTTTCAGCTATTACTAGCTCTACTCCTGCTGTTGCTCTTTTGTGTTTGTCGACCCCGCTATATATTAGCACATAGTTTGGTACTTTAGTGGTTCCCTTACCTTTGCGCTTGGTTTCTGATAGCGCGCATATATCTATGTTATGTTGTTCCATTTCCAGAAGCATTTCACTGTTTTTGGTGTTCCACGACATTATGTTCCAACAAGCTGTTCGTATTATATTTTTCCTCCATTTTTGTTTAGTTTGTTTTCCGTATTCGTATTCTCGCCGAGTTCGTTATTGTTTGGACCGTCCTATTCCGAGGCTGATTGTTGGATCTGTGAGCAATTAATAGTTTTCACGTCAGGCAGGTTGCTAGCTTTATCCGGGCTTGGGACCGGCAACGGTGTTCGCTGGGCTACTCAATCCGGACTTGTGAAAACACGAGAAAAATATATATATATATATATATATATATATATATATATATATATATATATATATATATATATATATATAATGTAATACTTGCGCACACCTTTCTTTGTATTATTTTTAAAAAAATCGCGAAAAATCGCTATTCCCCTCCTTATCTCGAAAAGTACTAATCAAAAAATTTTGAAAAAATTCTGGAATATTCCCCACCGGGTGTAGATTGAACGAAAATAATGAAAAGTGCATTACCTTTAATAATTTATCTGATATATATAAAAAAAAAATTTCGAGGTTATCAGTTTTCAGTAAAGATTGGAAACAAACTTTGTTGAAAACTCATTTGGGGTGTGTTTTCTGGAGTCACTAATTATTTTATACCACCGTAACAATATTTTTTATTTTAAAAGCAATTAACATACGGAACACCAGTTGTGCAAGTTCAACTTGCACTTGACCGGTTATTATATATAATTTGAAATTTAAATTTTTCACACCAACCTTGGAGAACTAAATAAAAGAAATGTTGACAAGACGTGAACTTGGTTAAGAAAAAATCGGCAAAGTGATTTCCTTGGAAATATGCAGTTCTAAAATACACACTTAAGAATACAGTGAAACAGTAATAAAAAAATTAGAAATTTACCTTGATTATACAATCAAAAAAAAAAAATTTAATGATTAATATACTGCAATCCTTTCTTTTAAGGGGTTATGTACACCTGGGCGCTGCAAAAAGTATGTGTAATACGTGGGACATTTTTTTTGCAAAATTCGAATTTATTCATCAACATAGTCTCCTTCAAGAGCGATACAATCAGTCCAACACTTTTCTAACATTTGTATATAGTAAATCCCAAGATATAAGATCCTGCCTTTATGCTTTTTCAATAGGGCAATAAACGACCCTATTGATTTCTACGATTAAGGGTATTGTCGGAAAACCATCACTCAGGAACAGGAAAAAACGGAAAGATTTTTAAACGCATCATGTAGACGAATGTGAAAAAGACGTCACCAGGAGAAAAATATATTCTATGTATGAAGAGCAATTGGTGGCGACACTAGACAAAATAAATTTAAGACTGGTGCAGGACGGGACCAATATACATTGTGGTCGATCAATCCTTCACAGAATTTTCTTAAGAATGGGATTCACGTTTCGAAAAAAGATTACGAATCTTGCGACATACTTATTTACAAGAAATTAAAAAGTATCGATCAGAGAATTGGCCAATAATGTACCTTGACGAAACATGGTTCGATACCCACGACACTGTGCAAAAAGGTTGGGTTGACAGCAGTACAAAATGTCAGACTAACGCACCTTCAAATAAAGGTAAAGGAATAACCATTTTGCATGCTGGTTCTGAAAAGGGCTGGGTTTCAAATTGTCTACTATTATCTGCAAAAAACATAAGAGATTCTAGTTTGAACTATCACGGAGACACGACCGCAGAACTTTTTGAAAATTGGTTAAATGAACCACTGATTAAAACTATGGCACCTCCTTGTCCACAGGATAACTTCACAAAAAATAATCCAGCTTGCAAAAATAAAAATTAATCTTGTAACATAATGCAGTAATTAAAAATTGTCGAATTTTTTTTTCAAAAATAAAAAAAATAATAAAATAAACACTTAAGAATACATTTCATGGTGAAATAGTAATAAAAAAATTAGAAATTTACCTTGATTATACAAACAAAAAAAAGTATTTAATGATTAATACACTACAATCCTGTCTTTTAAGGGGTTACGTACACCTGGGCGCTACAAAAAGTATGTGTAACACGTGGGACATTTTTTTGCAAAATTCGAATTTATTCAGCAACATAGTCTCCTTCAAGAGCGATACAATCAGTCCAACGCTTTTCTAACATTTGTATATAGTAAATCCCAAGATATAAGATCCTGCCTTTGTGCTTTTTCAATGGGGCAATAAACGACCCTATTAATTTCTACGACTAAGGGTATTGTCGGAAAACCATCTCTCAGGAACAGGCAAAAACGGAAAGATTTTTAAATGCATCATGTAGACGAATGTGAAAAAGACGTCACCAGGAGAAAAATATATTCTATGTATGAAGAGCCATTGGTGGCGACACTAGACAAAATAAATTTAAGACTGGTGGCCAATCAATCCTTCACAGAATTCTCTTAAGAATGGGATTCACGTTTCGAAAAATCAACAAAAGGCAAGTAATGATAGAGTCACAAAGATTACGAATCTTGCGACATACTTATTTACAAGAAATTAAAAAGTATCGATCAGAGAATTGGCCAATAATGTACCTTGAAGAAACATGGTTCGATACCATGACACTGTGCAAAAAGGTTGGGTTGACAGCAGTACAAAATGTCAGGCTAACGCACCTTCAAATAAAGGTAAACGAATAACCATTTTGCATGCTGGTTCTGAAAAGGGCTGGGTTTCAAATTATCTACTATTATCTGCAAAAAACATAAAAGATTCTAGTTTGAACTATCACGAAGACACGACCGCAGAACTTTTTAAAAATTGGTTAAATGAACCACTGATTAAAACTATGGCACCTCCTTGTCCATAGGATAACTTCCCAAAAAATAATCCAGCTTGCAAAAATAAAAATTAATCTTTTAAAAATTGTAGAAGGGTTTTTTTTTTTAAAAATAAAAAAATACAGTGTTTCAAACTTTAGTATACACTTTTCGACAAAAAAATTTATGTTCAATTGTTTATAAAAAGCTGTCTATTCGAAAAATTGAAAAAAACCCTTTGACAGTTTGTAGGAAGATTTAAAAAAAAAAGTTAAAAAATATTAAAAATGAACTGAGTAATATTGCAGACAGTACGTTGAGACAGGTAGCGGTCCCAATCCGACGCTAGGTTATATTTAATACTATAACTTTGTAATAGAATGGAATTTTCTTAAAAAAATTTGAATAATTATTAGAAATATAGAGAATAAAAATCAACAAATTTTTTTTTTTTGAAAATTAGTGGTGTATGTAATTAAATAAACAAATCACATCAAGCTTATATCCCTTTTCCGAAGCTTATATCCCTTTTTCGAAGAAATGCCCTTCCAACAGCAAGCCTTGGTTTGACCGAAAATGCAAAGAAGCTGTTGCTTCTAAACATCTTTCCTACCGATAATGCAGTGAAAATTCTAACGCAATAAATCGTACCCATCTTTGTTCGTGCCCAAAACAGATGCAAAGAAATTATCGACGAAACCAAGGAAGCACGCAATCAATTAATTAGAAATAAACTTCTCGCTTGTTCCAACAATTCCAGGTCCTCTTGGTCAGTCGCTAAGGCAGTTAGCCAAATTTCACCAAATCCCCCATACCGCCACTCACACGGCCAGATAATTTTATTGCAACAATACCTATTGAGAAAGCGAACTTGTTGGCTGAACTCTTTGCTTCATATTCTACTGTCGATTTCCAAAGAAAAACACCAGCTACTATTCCCGTAGTGCAATCCAGGATGCCCGACATTGTCTTCAGACAGCGTATCATAAAACGTATTTTAATGAAGCTAGACACCAAAAAAGACTTTTCAACCTATCTTACAGAAAGGGAATTTTTCCTTACTGCTGGAAATGTGCCACAATTCAGCCGATACCCAAAAATGGCAGGAAGACCTTGCCACATAACTACCAACCAGTCGCACTGCTTTCAATAATATCGAAAGTCATGGAAAAGGCTGTCAATCAGCATCTCTTGAAGGATTCAATATTATTAGCGATCACCAATATGGCTTTCGTAAACATAGATCAACAGGAGATCTTCTGACTTATGTAACACATGTTTGGAACAACGCAATTGAGCACTTTGGGGAATCTCGAGCTGTTGCTCTTGACACATCCAAGGACCGTGTTTGGCACGATGGATCGTTAGCTAAGCTATGCTCTTCTGGTATGTCTGAAAAGTTCTGTTTGTGCCTCTCATGTTTCCTCAGAGAGCGTTCTTTACGAGTAGCAGTCGAAACACTTTTACTATGAATGCTGGTGGGCCCCGTGGCTCCATACTGTCTCCTACTACCTTTCTCATTTACATAAACGACCTGTTGGAAAAGACTAGGAATTTAATTTACAGCTTTGCAGATGACAGTACACTTATCTCTTCATTCACTCTGAACGCTTCGACATCGGCTACTTAGACGAATATCCGCAGACAGCAGGAAATCGTTCAACTTAACACTTCTATCTTGGGGTGACAGTAACCAAGTGGAATTTAACGCTACAAAAACCTAGGCGGCAGTATTTTATAAAAAAGTTAACGTTGCTGAAACATAGCGAAGAGAGCTTCTCGCAAGCTGAGAATATTATTTCGAACCAGAAAGCTTTACACTCCACAAGAACTTTTAAATCTGTACAAAGCTCAGATTCGACCAACTATGTTCCCATGTTTGGGGCTCTGCTCCCAAACATACACTGTATTTATTCGATTCTATTCAAAGCGGAGCTGTTCGCCTGATTGGAGACCCGCAACTGGCCGGTGGCCTTCATTCGTTGGAATGCCGAAGAATGGTGGGCGACTTAAGTCTATTCTACAAGTATTTCCATGGAAAGTGTTTGATGGATGTAGCCCGCTTAATTCCTCCCAGAGGTTCAGCTTGTTACTCCTCGTACACATAGATGTTGCCCTTGCCAGAGTCTCCGTAACACTTATCAAGCCTTTGCTTCGCTTGAACGGTATTTTTCCCATCAAAAAACAGTGGTTAATCAATCCCCAGAAATTCTATTTTTTCCGTTGTTTTGAAAATATCCAAAGTAGAGTCACTAACACCACTGTAACTTGTAAACTAATCGTTGAAATGTCATAAAATTTTGACACGTATTGTTTGAAGGTCGGTACTTCCTAAAAATCATATGGATTTTTGAAAAGGGCAACATCTATGTGTCAGACCAAAAACTTTTCAGCCTACGTGATAGAAAATTCTTTTTGTTCCATCGTTTTGCAAAAATCAAAAGTAACGTCACTCAAACGCTCCCATACTAACAAAAAAAGTCATGAAAATTTTATCTGAATCTGAAAATCATATGTTTTGTTTTTGTTCGTGCTGCCGTCTCTCGGAAAGTCTCTGGACTTTTCACTCCACGTAAGTAGACACTTTTTTTGAAAAAAATCATTTATCATGAAAATGGGGAAAAATATTCAATCATGATAAAATCATAAAAAAAAATTACATGGTCAAAAGTAAAAACCCAACATTAAACAGATTATAAAATTATTATTAATAATATTTAGTAACAATAAAATAAATTACCTAGAAAATGTTTTCAGATCCTTTTCCTTTTTTGCAGTTTTTTTTTAATGATTTCTAATAATATAGCACAAAGATTAGCGGATATCTATTGATGACAAAATAAAATAGGTTATCCAACTTATTAAAATGTCCAGCCAGAATTTCCTTACATTTATTCATTAAAAATAATATCAGCTCTCTATTTAAAAATGCTTAAAAATGAATTATGTTTATATCTATTTGGGTTTCGAGAAAACAATTATTGGAGCATAATTAACTAAATTTAACGTTACAAAAATGGTATTGTTGGGTTTTTTGAAGCACCCCCAGACAGTCAGTACTGATTACAGAAAAAATTCTAACCATGCTGACAAAATATGTTGCTTATTTAGTATAAGCATAGATTAAGGAATTAGTTTATTTCCTCAGTCTATGGTATAAGCAGGGCCGGCCCTAGCTTTTTTGCCGCCGTAGGCAAACTCAAAAAATGCCTCCGCACCCAAAATGACATATAATTGAATTAAAAGACAAAAATACTAATACAGATTTACGAAAAATTGTTTTATGGAAAAACAAAGTTTATATTTTTAACGAGCTAACAACAACGAACTTACAAACTAAAACTAGTACCTACTGTCTTCAGAGATAATTTATATATATTTTTAAAACAATGAACAAAACTAGTACAATAATACACAAAGCCCGAACCTAAATTAAAACAATTTTTTTCGAAGTTTCATTTCTGCAAAATCGCGAATAATTTCTTTCAGATCTAATTTACTACTTAATTCATGTTCAATGGCCAATATTGCTAACCCATTAAGACGATTTGGTGTAGTCATAGTTCTTAAATAATTTTTTATTATTTTTAATTTAGAAAAAGTTCTATCGCCGGTAGCAACAGTTATGGACAGCGTGAACAAAATTCTTAGAGCAATGCTCAAATTTGGCCAATTTTAAGGGAAGTAATAAATTTAAAAACGTCAACTGGACCTTCTTTCTTAGTTAAAAGTGTAGAAACAAGGCCTGTTTCGTCAGTTAGATCTAAAGCGTTAAGATGAGACGGAGCACCATCTGTCAAGACGTTTTCGAGATCTTTACAATATGCCAGTAATTCATTTATACACACGTCTTTAAGTTTATAACTAGAGACCGGATTATATGCATTTGCATATTTTCATACGCATTTGCATATTTAGACCATTCTTAACGATTATTGCATATTTTACCCAAAATCTAGTAATCATGCATATTTTCCCTATATTTACAATATTTCTCGGTATTACTAGGCAATTGAATTGCTCAGGGTATTGTTAATGTTGCCGTCTGGAACCGATCTTATCGCCGGGACATTACCTGCAATAGTCTAAACATCGATTAGGTTATAGTGCCAAGGGAATACCCAAAATTACGACGGTATTTTATTCCTTTGTTTCTTGGTTGGGATATTAAGTGATAAGTAGTTAGTTTCTAAGAATATTTGTTTGAGCGTGGATCAAATAAACAATTTTCTCGAAGACGAATTTTATTTTAAAACAAGATATCAGTTTTAACATTATTGTTGACGCGCTTGCATCAGTGTAGTCTTTTTGCAATTTTTAAGGTGTTGTGTTAAAGTTTAACGTATAGCATGCCACCCTCAAAAAAGGTGTCTCTTCGTGAGTAGCTGATTATCCTGGAACATTTACATACGACGGAAATGTTTTATATTGTCGAGTTTGCGAGAAAAATGTTTCGTGCACAAAAAAGTTTCAAATTGTCCAGCATGACAAGACAAGTCTTCATATCGCAGGATTGCAAAAAAAAGGCCCAGGACAACAACTTATAACAGCAGCAAGTAGCAGTGATTCCACTTCTATAAGAAATACGTAATGAACTTAAGGAAGACATTATTTGGATTTCAGCTGATGAAACTACCGACAGTTGTGGTCGCTACATTGCGAATTTAATTGTGGGTGCATTAAGATTAGAGCCTTCTTTTTTCTATTTGGTGGCCTGCAAAGAACTCGACAAGACAAATCATTCTACGATCGCCAGATTTGTGAATGAGGGTATTAAAAAAATATTTCCTGAATCTTCTGCAGATAAAAAAATGTTTATATTTCTCTCAGATGCTGCTTCCTATATGATCAAGGCAGCCAAAGTCCTCCAAGTATTTTATCCAAATTTAATTTATGTGACGTGCTTTGCTCACGGAGTCCACCGACTCGCTGAGGAAGTACGATCCATGTTTGGAAATGTAAATGAACTGTTTTCATCAGCAAAGAAAGTGTTTCTTAAGGCACCTGCTCGTAATAACGCCTATAAAGAAAAACTGCCAAATGTGCCTTTACCTCCCGAACTTGATGGGGAACATGGATTGAAGCTGTACTATTTTACAATGAACATTTCGAGGCCATCAAAAGTGTAGTAAATGACTTCGATAGTGCAGAGGCTATGGCAGTTCGTCAATCCAAGAAAGCATCTAACGATTCTGATATTAAAAAAAAAACATAGCTTTGATTAGCACTCACTATTCCCACATACCTGCGGGTATTAAAAAGCTTGAAACTCGAGGTTTGGCGTTGACCGAATCAATTCATTTAATGAATAGAATCCGTCAAATGTACTCCACATTGCCGGATGTATTCCCGCGTAGAGTTAAAGAAAAGTTTGAAAACATTTTGTGCAATAACCCAGGCTTTGAACTTTTGTGTCAAATTGATAGTTTTATTAATGGGACGGGTAAACTTTTGCCAGAAACAATAAGTGTTAACATAGCACCCAAATTCAGATACTGCCCAGTTACCTCAGTGGATGTGGAACGGTCTTTTTCCACTTATAAAAATATTTTAAATGATCGAAGACACAATCTTACTACCCAACATTTGGAACAATACCTTATTGTTTACGTGTACAAGAATACAAATGTTAAATAATTTTAAAAAAATGTTAAATAAATCGTCGATAACTTGTTAATTTTATGCTGATTTTGAAATAAAAAACTAAAAATTACTACTTTTATTATTATTTAATATTGCATATTTTGACCTTTTTCATGCATATTTTAAGCATTTTTCATGCATATTTGCATGTATATTTCAAGATTTTTATGTTGCATATAATCCGGTTTCTATTTATAACTATCATATAAAAATTCAAAAGTGTCATTATGACTATCAGTAGGTTGAATCTCAGCTCCAATGCACTGATCGCCTGATTTATAGTAAAGAAAATTTTTTTTTTATATTTTTGTTTTGAATCTTGTATCGGTTCATTTAAACTTTCATATGAAATGAATGAAATGAATTTCGTTTTGTAGCCGAACACGATGACGTAGTGTAGTCAATTCAAAGTTTTTTCTACATCGCTTTCGCTGACTAAATTTTCAGCTTCTAAGATAATGTTGTCAAAGGATTCATCTCATCTTAATTCTTCAAAAAAATTAATGAGCTACTTAATAAACTAGTGGCTTGGGACAAATCAAAATCTTTGGATTGAAGTAGCTTACTTATCCGATTAAAACGATTCAAAATTATATACTAAATAATGATTGAACACAAAAACTTAAATTGTTTTATTGTGGTCAATAAATCGCTGGCCTTATCTCGAATCATAGTATCTATTTCGGCACTCTCATAAATACTTAATAAAGTATCATGAATATCTCCTATTTGAAAACGTAAAGGTTTTAGGGAATCTATACGACTTTCCCAACGAGTGTCGCTCAATGGTTTCAATGTAAGAGTATTGTATGGGCCACCGAAAAGTCGATGAGGCTAAAAAAGTATATAGCTTTTGAACCATATTAAAAAAGTTCGCTGGGTAAAAAGAAGATTTTGCCATATCGTTAATTACTAAGTTTAAGGAATGAGTGCTGCAAAGTACGTAAAATGTTCTAGGGTTTAAAGTTTTAATTCTTCATTGTACTCTCGATTTGTCGCCTTTCATATTTGAACCATTGTCGTAATCTTGACCTCTCATATTTTCCACTTTCAATCCATTTTTCCCCTAACTCTTCCAATAAAACTTAAGATAATTCCTTACCAGTAGATCTCTCAGTAGAAAGAAAGCCCAAAAAATGTTCGTTAGTTTTACATTCAAGTCCCAATTCTGATTGATCAACAGAATCATATCTTATTACAAATGTCATTTGTTCAACCTTACTCGCATCGGGAGTGCAATCAAGAATAACCGAATAATATTTCGCCTTTTGAACTTCTTTTATTATATAGGACTTTATGTTATCATGTAATAATCCAATAATTTCATTTTAGATGTTTTTCCCTAAATATGACACTCTATGTTCTTCATTGTTGAGGATTCTACGAACGTGTTCCTCCATTATTAGGTCACATTCAACTAGTAATTGAAATAACTTTAGGAAATTTCCATTATTATGTTCATAAATAGAGACCGGATTATATGCAACAAAAAATCTTGAAATATGCATTCAAATATGCATGAAAAAGGCTTAAAATATGCATGAAAAGGGTCAAAATATGCAATATTAAATAATAATAAAAGTAGTAATTTTTAGTTTTTTATTTCAAAATTAACATAAAATTAATTTGGCAGTTTTTCTGCATAGGCGTTATTGCGAGCAGGTGCCTTAAGAAACACTTTCTTTGCTGATGAAATAAGTTTATTTACATTTCCAAACGTGGATCGTACTTCTTCAGCGAGTCGATGGACTCCGTGAGCAAAGCACGTCACATGAATTAAATTCGGATAAAATACTTGGCTGCTCATATAGGGAGTAGCATCTGAAAGAAATATAAACACTCTTTCATCTGCAGAAGATTCAGGAAATATTTTTTTAATACCCTCATTCACAAATCTGGCGATCGTAGAATGATTTGTCTTTTCAAGTTCTTTGCAGGCCACCAAATAGGAAGAAGAAGGCTCTAATCTTAATGCAGCCAAAATTAAATTCGCAATATAGCGACCACAACTGTTGGTAGTTTCATCAGCTGAAATCCATATAATGACATCCTTAAGTTCATTACGTATTTCTTCCAGAACATGTTGGTAAATTGTTGGTATGTAATTTTTACGCAGTGTTGATTCGTCTGGTATTTTTTGATTCAAGTAATATTTTCGCAGAAAATCTTTGAATGTAGGATTTGTAAGTTTGTGGAGAGGAATATTACTTGCAAGCAATGCTTCACATAAATCCATGCTAAAGTGGTTTTTTGTTTGCCTATAGAAGTGGAATCACTGCTACTTGCTGCTGTTATAAATTATTGTCGTGGGCCTTTTTTTGCAATCCTGCGATATGAAGACTTCTCTTGACATGCTGGTCAATTTGAAACCTTTTTGTGCACGAAACATTTTTCTCGCACACTCGACAATATAAAATATTTACGTCATATGTAAATGTTCCAGGATAATCAGCTACCCACGTACCCGTTAAACTTTAACACAACACGTTAAAAATTGTAAAAAGACTACACTGATGCAAGCGCGTCAACGATAATGTTAAAACTGAAAATAAAAATTCGTCTTCGAGAAAATTGTTTATTTGATCCACGCTCAAACAAATATTCTTAGAAACTAACTACTTATCACTTAATATCCCGACCAAGAAACAAAGGAATAAAATACCGTCGTAATTTTGGGTATTCCCTTGGCACCATAACCTAATCGATGTTTAGACTATTGCAGGTAATGTTCCGGTGATAAGATCGGTTCCAGACGGCGACATTAACAATACCCTGAGCAATTCAGTTGCCTAGTAATACCGAGAAATATTGTAAATATAGGGAAAATATGCATCGTTACTAGATTTTGGGTAAAATATGCAATAATCGGTGAGAATGGTCTAAATATGCAAATGCATATGAAAATATGCAAATGAATATAATCCGGTCTCTATTCATAAAGCTTGTCGTTTGTACTCCGGAATGCTAGAGAACTTTCGCCAAGCAATTTAATAATATTACTATACTATCCATGATTTCAAATTATCTACATGAGTTTTTAAGTCTTCATGCTTTCTTAATACCTCACCAATATTTTTCCAGTTTCTATAACCCTCATTTTGAATAATCAAAAAGTGTGTAACAAAAACAGAAGACGGAATCTTTAAACACGGAATATATCAGCCAATCTCTCGCGACTTGTTCTACATTTTTTAAAATCCTATGATAGTGTTTTTCACTAAATCTTAGATTTGGATTTTGATTGAAATCGTAACTGAGTAAAGGAGATAATGGAGCTTTTCTAACTAGAAATATTTCGATCTGAGTCACTTATACGAGCGGGCCATAATCCTGGGTCTAATGATAGAGTTAGGTTGAGGCTTCCTTCATTTCCCGTGGTAGTATCCGTTGTCTCAAAACTTGTTGAATTCTGTTCCTGCCTGGGATAACTAGCAATTTCATCTTTATTATTGGTGTTGTCTTAATAATCCAAATCCAAAACAAAACTGACGGTAGTGTTCAGATCCCGGCAACTGCTTGTCTCTTTGTTTTGTTTGGAACTACTTGCATCTTTTAAGAAGCTATGCAACGCTCCTGCCTGCTTTTGAAGCTGGGTTTGCTTCTCCAATCTCTTTTGTTATATTGACTACTAGATAGCCTTTTTCTTCCGTCAGACATTCTAAAACAAAACAATCTATTAAGTATCTGATACCGTAATACGACAAAGGCATGATTCAAAGCTTAAAAATCGTCCCAACAAAAGGCGGAACCTAACCATAAAATTTACCTTTAACAATAACGAATGTATTAGTACATATACAAGGTATTATTAGCGTAGAGAAATCTCAAGTACAAAGATTATAATACGAATCTAAAGCCTCTCTTATCTCTTGGCAAAGTGAAATCGCTACTTTCCACATCCACTACTAACGCAAACTGTATCACTACCACAACCGGACATTGATGCATAAATAAAGCCTTGTTTTAAATCTGACTCTCTGTTATACGAGTAGGTGAGTGGAAAAAGCTTGTTAAATTCTGTCCGCGGTGCCGGCGCATCTCACAATTTACGTATAGAAATACCCAGATCAGTATTTCTATAGATTGGAATAGACAGGCTCCTGACAGAAGCCTGTCTATTCCTGTTGTATTTGATTTTACTACTCATTTTCTAAATTCAAGTAATCGAAATATATTTTTGGGGGTTGGATCTATTTTTTTTTTACGCTTTAGTAGTTCGGGCGGTTTTGTCGCCCCTAAATTTTGCCTACCTTGCCTACTGCCTAGAACCGACCCTGAGTATAAGGCTCCCTGCAGCCCACTCTACACCCCTCCTTCGCCAATTGCAAAAGATCTACTTGTTTCAGTTTGCCTTATACAGATACAAGGCTGGTTTATTTTAAAACTAATATGTAGAATAAGAGCAATAGGTTGGACTTAATACTTTCACAGTTAATTTAAAAAGTTTTTTTTTTCTATTTCTAGTGCTAAAATTTCTTTTCGGCGGTAGCGTAGTACCGGTTAAGGAAGACAAAGCTGTGCTGGTATCTTCGTACTCCAATTTCGTTAAGCATGGAGACTACGTTCCTAGTTACAAAAATAAATTTAAACCAATACACGATGACGATAATTTTGACTACTTAGATTTCTCAAAAGAATATGTTCATGGAAAAGAAGAATTAGAGGATAAAAACAATGGTACGTACTTTTAAAACAATAAGACTTTTTTTTTAAACAGACACGAAATTCTAGCGTATACTTTATCTTTAAAAGGCATAGAATAATAAATGATACTTTAGTACGTAAAACCACGATAGGGTGGTACACTAAAATATTGTGTATTATTTACTATTTTGTATTGAGTCTGCCTTACTTCCTCGATACAGGTAGATTCACCTAATAATAATGTAAATGGTTGGGTCTGTTCATTGTCGACCCATTGTTAACCGGGGCAATAATGTAATGATAGGCGTGTATATAAAATGGCAATAGGAAAATAAAATGTTTTAATTCAGTTACATATTATTATAATAATTAAAGTTAAAATATGGGAACTAATAATTAACTCTAAGAAACGAGAATTAATTACGAATATGAAAATAATTAGTTTCTCACATTTGCTTCTCTTCTGCGATAATGTAATTTACACATTTTTCCTACTCAGTATATGTTATCACCATCCCACCAAATACTTTATTTTTGCGCTCGACGCGCGTTTCGCTAACCATGTTAGCTTCATCAGGAGCGATGATTGACTAAAACTAAACTACAAATCTACCCTATTTATAATTAGCTTAACTCTTGAATTACTCAGGCGGAACTAATGGCATAGGCAAGGCTATCAGTTCCGGTCAAGTAACCAGTAGAGAGGACTATAAGGAATAGGCCCTCTGTCTTTATTTAAACTACTTTTACATTTTTTAATTTCCATACTTTCGTATGCGTACAACAATCTCCTATCAGATACATTTTTAATTAATTTTAGATTATCTAATGTTTCAATACGATCAGCTTCAAGGGCATGTTCGGCAATGCTAGACTTTTCTGTTCTACTGTATTTTAAGAGTGCTAAATGTTCTTTAAATCGTGTTTTAATTGACCTTTTAGTTTGCCCAACATACTTTTTGTCACAATCATTACAACTAATTTCATAAATTCCACTTTTCTCACAATTAGGAATCTTATCTTTGGGATTTCCTAAGATATTCCTCGGATTGTCTGATGACTTATAGAGTAAGGTGAGGCCTACCTTATTAAATACCTTATTATTTCGGATTATATGGCATGGAGACATACTTGGTGTTATTTTCTTCGCGTGTAAAAAAGGTGGAATTCTGAATATTTAACCTGAACTTATGTCTATTTATTAGCCTGTTTACTAAGTCATCGTTATAACCATTAACTCTAGTTATATTTCTAATGCGGTTCCTTTCGTTATTAAAGTATAAATAGGGTAGATTTGTAGTTTAGTTTTAGTCAATCATCGCTCCTGATGAAGCTAACATGGTTAGCAAAACACACGTCGAGCGCAAAAATAAAGTGTTTGGTGTAGTGGTGATATATACTGAGTAGTGTCATTGTGCCAAAGATTCCACATTCCCAACTTTGTTGACATTTTTCCTAGTTCTCCTTCTTCACATTACTTATCGCACCACCAAACAAGGACTTGACATCCATCATTTTAAATGTTGTATTATTTCTTGCGACTTCCCCCTTTACTTGCGCTCATATCAATTCTATCAGATTTAATCAGTTATCAGGTCATCTACAACGTACTTTTAAAAAAATTTTTGTTAATATTGGCTAAATCTGCAAGTTCTTTTCTCACTGTGTTATCCGGAATTCTGATATTGTTTCGGTTTAACCATTTTGCGCCAAGTACTTGTTGGTAATTTTTTTTGTTGCCTGGAATGGTAACTCGTGTTGTCCATAACAATAATCGAGTTTACTGGAATCAAATATAACATTTGAAAACCACTCTTGAAAATCGTCAGCATCTATGTCCTCCTGATAATCTCCGCTACGTTTAGATTCGAAGGTTAACAAGCCACCTACAACAAATCCTTCCAAACTTCCGATGTGTGTGATAATAAGCCGACGTCCTTTTCCTGACGGCGGATTGAAACCCCGTTGACCATCCCTTTTAATGACCTGCATTCGACTTTTAATATTTTCATCTTGCCAGTATTTAGCTACCGTATGTCCTTCGGTCAAGTTTGATCTAAATAATATATTCGTTTCTCTTCTTGCCTAGCTTTTCGGATGTTTCTTAAGTAATGTCTTCTTCAAGAGACAATATCATTTCTGTCTATTAAGACACATGTCCTAGAATGCTTTTTCTACTGGAAACCAAGTTGTTATAAAATTTTCCAAGGGGTGTTTCAGCTCATTTTGGGATAATCGAGCCTTCTTGGACCCTAACAAAAATTTTTTTAATGTTCCTTGTTGAAAACGAAGGTATGTATAGCCTGTCTCAAAATATAAAATCCCGATTTTTGCCGTTTTAAGTGGGCAATATAAAAATTCTGACCTTTTGTTTATGATAGCTTGCAGAGATGGACTTAAGAATTTTATTCATTTATGCAAATAAA
This sequence comes from Pachyrhynchus sulphureomaculatus, assembly GCA_019049505.1. Classification (NCBI taxonomy): domain Eukaryota; kingdom Metazoa; phylum Arthropoda; class Insecta; order Coleoptera; family Curculionidae; genus Pachyrhynchus; species Pachyrhynchus sulphureomaculatus. The sequence continues at coordinate 217,640,732 of CM032449.1, forward strand.
TAAAATCATAAATGTTTTTGGAGATGTTTATTTATAGATGCATATAAAAACGAATGGATAAGAAGTACAAATATACAGTTTGAATGAATGGGGTTTACAAGAGGGGATATATTGTATAAATAAAAATAAATTTTAACTTAAGCCTAATTTTCTTCCACTATCACTGTCATCAGCTGATGTAATTATCAGTGGTTTTATATTATTTACATAAATATATGAATCTTCAACTTTAGCAACGTGCTGAATGCAATTCTTCCAGCTTTCACAAGGTATATCATTTATAACTTTTTTTACTAATTCAACCACTGACACGCTTAAAGAAGGAGACACATTTTGTGCCCTTATTTTTGATTTAACTTGATGCCAAATATGTTCAACTGGATTAAACAAATACGGAGAAAGCCGTTTGTTTGTCCTGTTTTCTCAGCCATACTATCACAAACATATTTCTTTTTCAATTTATAGTCTTTCAAAACTTCCAAAAGATCACTTTTTTATAACTAAAGTTAAAATAAATGTCATTTTCTAACATGTATTCCTGTATTTGCGATTTGGTGTTGGCTGCATTAGGAACCTTATTTAGTACACGACTATGGTAACTTGCATTGTCCATAACTATAACACTCTGTTCGGGAACATTTGGCAAAAGGGAATTTTGAAACTGATTTTCAAAAAGTTCTGCGGTCGTGTCTTCGTGATAGTCCAAACTAGAATCTTTTAGGTTTCTTGCAGATAATAGTAGACTATTTGAAACCCAGCCCTTTTCAGATCCAGCATGCAAAATGGTTATGCGTTTACCTTTATTGGAAGGTGCGTTAGTCTGGCATTTTGTACTGCTCTTTTTGCACAGTGCCATGGATATCGAACCATGTTTCGTCAAGGTAAATTATTGGCCAATTCTCTGATCGATACATTTTAATTACTTGTAAATAAGTATGTCGCAAGATTCGTAACCTTTGTGACTCCATCACTACTTGCCTTTTGTTGATTTTTCGGAACGTGAATCCCATTCTTAAGAGAATTCTGTGAAGGGTTGATTGGCCACAATGTATATTGGTCCAGTCCTGCACCAGTCTTAATTTTATTTTGTCTAGTGTCGGCACCAACTGCTCTTTATACATAGAATATATTTTTCTCCTTATGACGTCTTTTTCACAATCGTCTACATGATACATTTGGAAATCTTTCCGTTTTTTCCTGTTCCTGAGTGATGGTTTTTGTTAGTTCACTGGTTTCTTGCAAAGCACTTTGTTTATTCCAGTTTCTTTTTACCAAACTGTCGTAAACATTTTTCACTATTTGTTTAGCGTCAAGTCATAAATGTTTTCTCTTGCGGTAGCCCCTATTCCAATTTTTCCTCGGACGCCACATAATTAAAATAGAACCGTTACGTTGTATCAAATTATCAAATACTTAAAGGGCTCCAAATCGGGTTGCCAGGTAGTAAATATATAGATTCAATATGATTGCAGGTGCAACTGAGGGAGGTATACAAACCAGGTAAAATAAAAATACGTTTATCGTAATACCTGGCAACTATGCACAAACCTTAATAGGGTCGTTTATTGCCCCATTGAAAAAGCAAAACGGCAGGATCTTATATCTTGGGATTTGCTTTACTTTATGTCTTATTCCAATTCAGTTTCAAATGTTGGTCGACCTGGGGATTTCATGGGCGATTTTAGCGGTCCGTTCTGGATTCTCTTATTATTTTATATACAGTTGATGTTCCAACACCCAGCAGTATAGAACACTGTTTCGTCAACACTCGCACTGGAATGATTATGTTCCCATGATTGAAAACAATTAAGAATCATTGCTTCATCCGTTACTGATGGTCCTAATTTAGGCCTTTTGGAAATTGATTGAAAATTCTCCATCGGATTGTACTTTGGACAACACCAAACTATGTACTGTTAATATCACAATTTATTATAACCCACATCATTCCCAATAGATTAAACGAAATTACCTGACCTCACCTTTAATGCCTATAATTTATGCATATTATCACAACTTCTTAAAAACCCATATCATCCCCAATATAATAAATTAAATTACTTAATCCCAGGTATAAGTCTTAATGCCTATTCTTTCTGTATATTTACTAAATAAAAGTAATAAAGGCCAAAGGCGTACCAATCTGATAGTAGGTACGCCTATGGAATTTGTCATACTTGGTGATTTATTACTCCAAGTATTTTAAAGAGGGTACATGTATGGTAAATTGCACCCCGAGATAAAACTGGACCCTAAATAATAGGTAAATTGCCTCTCATATATTTTAGCTACCTGATATAGATGTGTAAATTGGGTCCCGGTTAATAAATAATAAACATGGTTTATAAATTTGATTTTATTAAAGAACAAAAAATGTAGACAACAAATTAAAAGAAAATACCTAATTCTAAGTTTTAAGATATAGCCTAAACCTTAAATCTACCTATAATACTAAAGTGTAAACGTTCATGATGATATTTCACAAATATATATAATAAAATATACATAATATTCCATACAAACATATAATTAATCTTTAGCACCACAATGGAAAGATATGCGTTTGGTAAAATGCATTCTGCTAATTTCGTTGTTTTTGTAAAGTTCGATCATTTTTGCGATGAATTTTTTACTATTTTTTACATTGATATTATGAATTTTAGCAGTTAAATGAACACTTTGTAATTTCACATAAGTTTCTGTTTGAAATTCTTTAAGCTTTTCTATAAAACTAACAATATTTCGATGAGCTTTGTAGAAGGAGTCATTAAAATGTTTGTGGAACGATTCACAAGCATTGGTAGTGCGGGTACGTTCCACTGAATATTCAGCCCAAAAATATGGAGGAAACAAAGAATCCTCTGATATGTAGTTGTCTATTAAATAATCAGAATATTTTTGAATATTTTCTAAGTCGGGTGCAACTGATAGCAAGTCAAATATGAAACAATTGCTGACTTCATCCGGTTTTAAAAAAGTAAGGGCGAATGTCATTCGTAACCATTTTCCATCTTCAGAAGTCGTATTCTTGGATTTTTCGATACCAACATTGTGAAAGATGAAACCGACATCCAACTATTTTCGCTAGTGGCCAAGTTTGTTAAACAGCCTTGTGGATACCTTTTTCAAAATCTATTACAACTTCCAAACTTTCTAGTTTGACAAAATTATATTTAAAAATATCCGTTATGAAATTAAATAATTTTATGTACGTCTCCGTATGTTTATCAGGCAACAACGAAAAAAATAATGGAATATAATGCCGTTGTAACACCCATGAATAGTAAAAAACTGACAAAAGAACTGAGGGCAATAATTAAAGGTACCGTCTAAATAAATTCGTGAGACCTTTTCCAAAAACTGGGTATTCGATTTACAACAAAATACAACTATTTGGTGACTTCTACTGTTAATAAGTAAAAACAGTTCACTTTTAGATTTTCGATGTTGATCTCTTCCAGAATTTTAAAAGTATCTTCAATATTCTTCGGCAATGCAGGGTGTTTTTTCCGACGAACGTTGCACATATTTTTTCTAATATAAGCAACGTCGGACGTAGTATGTTAACCTTTGATGGTAGATTTTCTTGTAGCACGCGCCTTATAATTTTGGCAGGTTTTTCTAACACACTTTTGGAGGCTGTATTTATAGTTATTTAAAAGTAATAACTGTTTTCCTTTTTTACTTAAAATGATACTGGGATTCATGTGAAGAAAATGTTTTACGTTTTTACTGATCGAATTTAAAAATCAAATTGATAAATATTATATCAACTAACATATATATACCACATTTATTTGCAATATTGTATACCTACCCTTAATTACCGGGAAATACCCACTAGTAGAAGAAAGGTTTGGGAGGCAATCTACCTATAAATGAGGCTCAATAATTCTGACCATTTTTACTACTACCTGCGGGGTGGCAATTTACCAACACCCCTTAAAGATAGAGTGTAAATACGATGATGGATTTTTAGGCTAGCTATGAAGGAAAATTCACAGAGCTATAAAAAAAACTTGATTTTTCTGCATACACTACCGTCAGAAAGTATATGCCCACCTAGTTATTTCAGTCCCAAGACAACAAAAAGCCAGATATTTTTTTTTTCAATTTTAATGAATTATTATTTATTTTCACAATATTTACAGTCTTGAAAATCATAAAAATATTCATGATTTTCCAGGATTTTTTTCGTCTATGTGACCTCCTTTGTTTTTAATTATCGCTTGACAGAGTTTCGGCATTCTGTCCCGTAGTTTCTTCAGAGTTTCTTCGGTTATTTTAACCCATTCTGCTTGTGAAAGTTCCCACAAGTGATATTCTGATGTTGGATTGAGTTTTCGAACACACCTGTCCAAATGGTCCCACAGCAATTCGATGGGGTTCAAGTCGGTGGACAAGTGGAGGCTAAGTCATCACTTACAGGACGTCATCGGATTTCCAGATTCCAGAAGAAAGCATTTGAGTTAGCAAAATTTCTTGATACTGTTCTTTTCGCATGATCCCTTCTATCCTAAAAATTTTTCCAACTTTACCGTTGTCAAAACAACCCCAAACCATTACTGAACCTCCACCATGTTTTACTGTAGGCAACTGATAGGCTTCCAACATCCTCTCTAAATTTCGAATTTAGATTCGTCGCTCCAAAGGACGGAATTCCATTGTTCTGATGTCCAATTTTCATGTTCTCGGGCTCATTCTAATCGTCGTCACTTGCCTAAGAAGTAGTTTCCTCATTTTTTACGATGTAGTCCACCATTCTCCTTGGCATCTGCATATCTCTCGCGATTTGTCGACTCGAGTAACCATTTTGATGTCTCACAATTATCAGAGCCTGATTTTCAACAGAAACTTCTTTTGTTTTCGGCATTTTCGCAAAACAATTGAGCCCGTATCAGTGACAAAGTACTGTTTGCGAATGGTGAATTTCCAAAAGGGCAATGGTATTTATAGCATAATTTTTATCATAAAATGTCACTAGGAATTTCCATAATCTCTAGAAACTTGAAATGAGTTCTTTCTTCGACTGGAATTTCAGAAATCGCCTCAAAACGATTATCATGCAAAACTTGGAAATTTGTTCTAATTGGTTTTTAATTTGTGATTTCACCAAAAAGGCTTATCTAAACAATTTTATGATGGACACTTGTTAAGAACAATTAAATTTACCTAATATAACAAAAGGGTTTAATTAGGTATTAAATTTTGGCAGTTATATTGAAATTTCTAGGTGAGCAAATACTTTCTGACGGTAATGTAACTACCCTCTATACTAATAATACACAGTGTTTCGTGAGTAGTTCCATTCCATCAAAAAAAAGTCTTTTGGTGCTTCATCATCTAAGGCGAATTTTGGGCTCTTTGGGTTGCCCTATTACTTGCCGTCTATCCATATATTTAATAAGCAAAATTCCTTCGCAATTCCAAAAATGGCCGCCATCAACTTTTCGGAAGAGGATTGTTTTCTGCGGTTTTGTTGAATGATCCCAGAAGAACATCCAAGTCTAACTACCTGAGATAATATTTTATTTTATAAATAACTTTAGTCCATTTTGCTCTTTAATAAGAAACTTTACTAGTGCTCCAATTTCCTTTTATTTGTCGGAAGAAAAAGTTTTAAAATTCATAAAATAGTCACTTTGTTCACTGAAAGGACGTAGGAAATATAATTGTTCCTAAAAGATTATTTTTTAATGGACTATTCCTATTTTTAGGTAAGTATGCTATCTCGTGGCTTAAGACAAACCATCAGGCAGATTCAACTCCAAATAACAATAAAAGACAAAAAAGTCAGTATTGGGAAAATGCAAAACAGTTTAGATATGTTCGAGATGAAGATGACTCTGATTCTAACAGTGAGGAAGATTCAAAGGAGAGTTATTTAAATGACTTTGGATATGGTGGATATCATAACTCGTATGACAATAGACATGGTGTACATGGACAGCATTTTGGACACAACCCTCGTAAGTTGAGGAACGACTTTTTTTTTGTTTGTATTAATTTATACATCGAAGTGAGAAAGAATAATAATTAACATAAACTTGACAATAGTCTGAAATCAACAGAAGAAAGAAGTCAGTCACCGTATGGCACCCAGACGTTTTCGGCCGTTACAACTTTCTGGGGTGAAATCGCGTCTTGCTAAAAGAAATAAAAACTTTCCTATAAGGCTTTACATTGCTGATTCGCTTTGCTGTTTTGGGCGACTCTCCACTATTGCGTTTTCTAGTTACTTGACCGTGTGATCGCCTTAATGTGGACTTGCGTGCGTTATTTTATAAGAACAATTGCTAATTCGAATATTCGTGTTTCTTCACTTTTTTGCATAGAACTCGTCACCAAAAATCTGACCTTACTTTTGTTTTATATTTCTAAATTACGTGTGAAACTCACATTAAAATATATCCAGTGGTTCGAGAACTAACGTGAACTAACAGGAGGTAATGTAATAAATATTAAGTCAAATTCAGTTGATTTTATTACTTTTCATACGCTGTAGTTTAGCACACAGGTAGTTTTTAGTGTTCCGTACGGAACACTTATAAGATCACTTCGGTGTCTGTCTGTCTGTCTGTCACACCTGATTTTCTCCGAAACTATTTGACATAGAAAGTTGAAATTTGGTAATAATATAGGAATTGATGGCCTCATCAGAGCCATGTAGTTTTGAGAGTTAAATTTTGACTTAAGGGGTTAGTTGTGGGGGGTGAAATCGGAAGTGAAAAAAAAAATTTTTTTACTAGGTCAACGAGTGTAGTGTCAAATGAAAGCTTGTGAAAACACGAGTAAAATATATATATATATATATATATATATATAATGTAATACTTGCGCGCACTTTTCTTTGTATTATTTTTTAAAAATCGCGAAAAATCGCTGTTCCCCCGCCTTATCTCGAAAAGTACTTATCAAAAAATTTTGAAAAAATTCTGGAATATTCTCCACGGGGTGTAGAGAACGAAAATTATCACGAGTGCATTACCTTTAATAATTTATCTGGTATATAAAAAAAAATAAAAAATTTCAAGGTCATCAGATTTTAGTAAAGATTGGAAACAAACTTTGTTGAATACTTATTTGGGGTGTGTTTTGTGAAGTCACTGATCATTTTATACCTCTGTAACAACATTTTTTATTTTAAAAGCAATCAACGTAACGAACACTAATTGCGCAAGTTCAACTTGCACTTGACCGGTTTTATTTGTATGTAGAATACGATAAAAATAGTTTGCTAAACTTTGATGTACGATATTACTTGTTTTCAGAGTGTAAAAAGAATTAAAAGACAGCTTTTTGAAGAGGAGACTTTCAACTTTCCAGTGATACTAATAGTTTTTATTTTTGTTTCTTTATAATTTGTAAAACGTAAAACGAAATTTTTGTTTGCATGATTTTAACTGGCATACAGTAAATTGCAAATATTTAATAAAATATATTTACTTACTTTCTTAATCCTTATGCCTTTCTAGCCCTATTGTTACGAGTGTAAGGCCCATGGAGTTGAGTTATTCTGTATCTGTCTTTTCTATATTTCCTTCTATATCCCTGCATACTGTTTAAATTGCCGATCGCCTCTTTTGTTTCTTCTGTATTGGTTTCTTCTGTTTGTGTGAGTTCTGTATCTTGTTCCAGTATTATGTCTCTACCATATATTGATTTTTGTATGCTTTTCCTTCTAATTTTTTGGATTCATTTCCTGTCCTTTCTGTTTCAGTGATTTCTACATAGTGGATTTGTTGTTCTTCTGTCAGTTCATCCTCTTTTCCGTTTATACCCCTATTATTCCGTGTTCTCAATCTAAAAATTAATTATTTCCCATTTCTCTTTTCCTATCTATTTCTTTGGTTATCTTCTTATTTGTATTCATTTTACTAGCCTTCTCTTTCGTATCCTTTATCTTTGCCAGGGTCGTCGTCAATCTATCTATCTCTCTCCTTTTTCTCAGTTTTTTGACTTGATAGTCGTAGGATTCTTTGTTTGTTTTTTTTCAGTTTTTCTTCCTCAATGTCCCATTTATAGTCTCTTCCTTCGATTACGATTTTTCGATATCCTATTTTCACCCTTTTTCCACTCTTTCTCTCGTTCTCTGCTATATGTTTCAATTTTTTTGAATTTCCCGTTCATTTTTTTGTTAAATCGTTGTTTATGTAAACTCTCTCTCTTAGGTTTCTCAGTTTGTTTCTATTTTTCATTACAGCTTCCTTATCTCCCCTGTTTCCAAGTTCTATCTTGTATATAGTCGCTCCTATTTTTAATCTGTACTTTTGTGTCCATACTCCTCTCTATAAAATGTTCTACACAAATTTTCAGATCTGATTGGCTATTCGCTTCAAATCTCATTCCCGATATTACAATATTATTCCTTACGTTGTCTTTTTCCAGTCTACTCATCTTCAAATCCATAGTTCTCATGTTTTCTCTAATTATCTTATTTTTCTCTTTTAATACTTCATTCTCCTTTCTTAGTTCCTTCAACTCTTGTTGGTGTCTCTTCTGATCTTGTTTTATATTATATATATTAGCTCTCTGATCACTTCTATCAAATTGTCTATCTTATCTACTCTTTCGTTTTTCTCTTTCTGTGATGTTCTTATCAGGTTTTTACTCTTCTTGAATAATACTACGAGGCTGGTTTGAAAAATCCGTGCAAAGTCCGAGAGATGGCACCACCGGCGCGTATCGAGGTCATGTTTAGTTAGTAGCATCTCTTGAATGAACGCACACCAAGTTTCAGCCATATTGGTCTATTTCTTTGTGTTTGGCATTCGTGTGAATCAAGGAAGTCGAGTGATTTTCAAGAAGTGGACGAAAAAGAATTTCGTGTGGTGATTAAACATTACTTTATGAAAGGCAAAACGCCTCAGGAGACTAAAGAGAAGCTTGATAAACATTATGGTGACTCTGCACCTTCGATTAGAACAGTTTATAAGTGGTTTCAAAATTTTCGGACTGGCCATATGGGCACAAGTGACGCTGAACGTTCTGGACGGCCTGTGGAGGTTACGACTCCACAAATCATTGATCAAATCCATGATATGGTGATGGATGACAGAAGAGTTAAGGTGCATGAGATTGCTAGTGCTGTGGGCATCTCGACTGAACGGGTACATAATATTTTGCATAAACATTTGGACGTGAGAAAGCTATCCGCAAGGTGCCGCGATTGCTCACGCTTGACCAAAAACGGAATCGTGTGAAGTGTTGCAAGGATGGTTTGCAGCTGTTCCAGAAGAATCCGGAGGACTTTAAGCGTCGTTTCGTCACTGTGGATGAAACATGGATACATGACTATACTCCTGAGACCAAACAACAATCTAAACAATGGGTTACCAAGGGGGAATCTGCACCAAAAAAGGCGAAGACCGTTCCTTCGGCCGGAAAGGTTATGGCGACTGTCTTTTGGGACTCGCAAGGGATAATCCTCATCGACTATTTGGAAAAGGGTAAAACTATTACAGGTGAATATTATTCATCGGGATTGGACCGTTTGAAAACCGAGCTGCAAGAAAAAACGCCCGCGATTGACCCACAAGAAAGTCTTTTTCCATCACGACAACGCACCAGCACACACCTCAGCAGTTGTGGTCGCAAAATTAATGGAAATAGGATTCCAACTCGTTTCACATCCCCCCTATTCTCCAGACTTGGTTCCCTCGGACTACTATTTGTTCCCCAATTTGAAGAAATGGCTGGCGGGACAAAGATTTTATTCAAACGAGGAGGTGATTGCAGACACTAATGGATATTTTGCAGACTTGGACAAATTCTATTATTCGGAAAGGATCAACAAACTAGAACATCGTTGGACGAAGTGTATAAGCCTAAAAGGAGACTATGTCGAAAAATAAAAAAGGTTTACCCCAAACACATAAGTAGTTTTTATTTTTGCACGGACTTTTCAAACCAGCCTCGTATATAGGAAGTATAACATTGGAAAAAAAAAAATCCTTGCATATATCATTATTATACCTTAAGTTTCAAGAATAATTAAAAATAGCCACATTGTGTGTTATCTAAAAATTGAGTTTTAAAATGTGGAAATTTGCAGCAGTACGAAATGGTCAAACATCAAATATTGATTCACCTTTAGTGTCCGTCTCCAAAGTTTTCGCGAATAGCAGCTCTTCATGGATTTCTTCGTCCATAACAAATCGAACATATGCCAATAATAATGCTTCATTACCAGGTAAAGTTGACTCGTCCAGTTGAATAGAAAAATGAGTTGTTTGCAGATAATTACACAAGAAGCTTTCAATATCAGAGCTCATTTCATCAATACATCTTTGTACAGTGTTGTTACTCAAAGGAATTCTTTTGAGTACGTCAAATGGAGGTTTGTGCAGAATAGTTTTTAAAACCTCTTCAACAGCTTTCGCTATAAGCAATGAAATACTGTAAGATGCCCGCAAGCCATCATCGTTACTTTGAGACGTTGAAGCGAACATACTGTCCACGGTGGGTCTCTTTTCATATTTTTCCTTCAATGTTTGAAAATATTTTAAATCTTTACCTATTTTATCAGGATGATACCTTCTTAGATGATCTTCGAGCTTCGATGATTTCATAGAGTCATTGCTCAAAACTTTGTTGCATAAAAGGCATATAGGCGATCGTTTGTCAGCCTTTGATGGGAGAAAACCAAATTTCAAATAATCAACACTGTACTGTCGACATTTCTTCTTAGATTCAGCTATGTTTCGTATCAGTTACCTACCTGTAAAGAAAAAAATGTTTGTTTTAGTAATCATAAGGCGACTTTAATAGGATATGGCTATTTTAACAGAATAAAATAGGATTAATTAATTATTGCAATGAAAAAACCAAAATGCCGGCGGCAAAAAACTGATTTTAAATATTAAAAGCAATAAACTGCTAACACCCATATAGAGGTTTTCACAAAACGGCTGAACCTATTTTAATGTAATATAAAATATTTTTTGATAATTATATTTTGATACATTTCGGTAAATTCGAGAGAAAATACTTTTAAAGAATATTTTGACATCAAAACTCCGCGATTTTAATAATTTATTTATTACTTTGATGTACGTTACGAGTGGTACATAAAGACACGTACAATTTATGAAAATATTTTTAGTCATTTAGCATTAGCAACTACGAGGGCACTGAAATATGTACAAACATGCAGGTCAATCATATATCTCTCATTTAGTGAATCACCACAGTCGGGTAAATAAATAATTTTATAATAAAAAAGTACTAAAAGTTCAATCTTTCTCGGCTTTCTGTTCTTTTATAGAAGTATCGAATAATGGCCCTGTTCAGTATTTAATTTTTATTACGTACCTACTACACGCAAACATAACAAATATAATATTATTACAATATAAAATAAAAGTATAAATAACAAATAGGCAGGTACTTACTTTTTCCGGTAGTGGCAAACACTAACATCGATTCACTCACTTTTCTTTTCAAAATTCTGGAAACAAATAAGTAACGTTTGTCCTTGGCATTCGTATTTATATTGGTGAAGAATCAAACAAGTTCATGCAAGATTGCAAGCACAGCACAAGTCGTATTTCGTCCCTTTGCAAGTCTGAACGGGTTTGCGTTGCGGGCGGCGGCGCTTTGCAAGTCTCGACGCGCGTTGTACTGAATATCCAATATGCAAGTTTTTACAGGTAACCGTCGCTGACCTTTTTAAAATACACTACTCAAAAAAATTAAGGGAGGTTTTAAAACAAGGAAATTAATGCTAAATAAACAGGTTATCTGATCCATATGCCGGCCTAACTGAAAAAGTTTTTTTCAAGCCCCTGGATCAAAATGCATTTTTTTAAAGTCTCAATACGACCACTTTTCACCGAAATACAGCCTGTCAAAAATCACCGAAAAATTTGGAATTTTTTTTTGCTCCCTTAATTTTTTTGAGTAGTGTATTATCTGCCTACATTGATAGGTAAAGCCAAGCCAACATTTTTGTTCTTTACTATCGAAACCAGATAAATTTTCGTGAACCCCCACTTACAACTTGTAAACCCCCTTTTTTTTCACGCCAACGTAGACCCCCGTCGAGTCCCTCGTGGACCCCTGGGGGTCCACTTGAGCCACTTTGGGAATCACTGATGTAGCCTGTTAACATTTAACGTGAGCTTTTCGTAAAAATTTGCATCTGAGGACTGGGCTAGATAGTTTAAAAGTTCAAACATTAATTTTTATTTTCGATTATTTTACAGATTATCATCACCCAGGCTACAATCACAACCACGGCTTCCATCACCACGAACACACTTCAGATTGCTACTTTCCATTCGGAGACCACGGCAGGAGACGTCCTCGTCCACCACCTCCTCCACCAGGACCGCCACCCACTCCATTTCCTACTATCGTGCCTACCGCAACTAATCCCCCCACCGTTACTGCTCCTACACCCACTACGCCTGTAATCGATCCTCGACAGACTACTATGGCTGCCATAGTAAGTACCACTTACCCTGCTATAGATATCAGGTTTGGTGGCAGAGGTCGTAGAGGAGTAAAACACGATGATGTTATTGTTTTTCCTGAATGAATGAAAATTGAGAAAAATTATTTAGTGGTACTGATATTTGTGATATTTTTGTATATAAATAAAAAAACTTAAGTTTTTTTAGTAGGTTAACATCAGCTCGTCTTGCCAATTCAACTGTAGCTATAATTTATAAATAGTACTAGATTTAATATAATGGATGGTAATGTCCATGCTCATCGTTCAATTCAAATTCATTCTGTTATTATAGAGCACATCAACACTTATCATTTGGAATTTATTTCCAGTTCCAGATGATATTGCTGTTGCGCTGGTGGTTCTTCTGTCCTTGAATTAACTTTGTAACGAGAATGGTAGTTATATAAGTTACTTGAGTAATTTATTAGTAGTTATATTGAAAACAAACCCCTACGAAGACAAAAAAACCGTAAAAGAATATCCGAAATACATTATAAATTGTGTAAAAAGAATTGTTAAAAATTTTGTTTAGGTTTTTGTATCTTTTTTTTTTGGAAAATCCTAATTAATAATTATAAAACAATGCTGTTAATTAATACGAATTTCCTCGCTCATTTGCTTTAATTAAGCGATTTATTTAAATAAAATAACCATTCTTGTTTTATTGCAATCACAGAAGCGTCTCAATTGTGACGTAAACGAAGGCCTAGTAATACAAAAATAACGGTCAGTAACTGGGTTAGAAGTTCGCCAACATAATTTTTTATTTGGTTTAAAAAAGATGAATCGGCATTAATACAGTTGAAATTAAAAAGAATGTTTATTTTTTGTAATATATTAAAATTAATAATAGCTAGTTTAGAATGTGACAAAAAATGTGTATTAAATGTTTTTTTTGTTTATTGTTATCTGTGCATTATTAATTACAATAAAGTTATTAAGAAATATAAAAGACTACTTTTGCAAAAAATTGATTTTATGCTTCAACATAGTTTCCTTCATGAGCTATACACTTGTTCCAGCGATCTTCCAACATATGGATATCTATTATATATACATATATATACATACACACATACATATCAAGGATTTTCTACAGCTGACGCTGTCTTCCTTCTCTCAGCCTTTGATTCCATCCATTTCTATCTTCCCAGTCTCCATCTGTTAGACCCTTGTCCTCCATAGCCTCGCCCACATCGTCTCTCCACGATCGTCTGGGTCTTCCTCTTTTTCTTCTCTCTATAGGGCTCCACTCCATTATTTTTCTTCATCCACCTATTATCTTCGCTCCGTCTTATGTGTCCATATCATTTTAATCGTTTTTCTTCAATGGTGTTTATTGCGTGATGTTCATTCTGCTTCTTATTTCTTCATTTGTTATTCTCTCCATACGTGTCACTCTACAACATCTTCTCCAATACTCCCATCTCTACCGCGTTAATTTTAGATTTATTTCTTTTGTTGATCGTCCATGTTTCTGACCCGTATGTCATTATGCTTTGTATTATTGGTTTGTATATGCGTGTTTTGTTTCTCTTTGTAATGTGCTTGTCCCACAGGATCGAATTTAATTGTCATATGCATGTCCGCGTTTGTCCTAATCTAGCTTTAATCTCTTCTTATGATGTTGCATTTTTTGAAATAATGGTTCCTAACACATGGGCTGAAAAGTCCCGGGCCTAACACATAGATGGCGCTAGTTTTATTGCAGACACCTTTTTTTTCAGTTAATACTAACCTTCAAAAGACAGCTGTTAAAATTTCATGATATTCTATTCATTAGTTTGTGAGTTATTGTGCTAAGAGTGACGCTACTTTTGTTATTTTCAAAACAATGGATCAAAAACAATTTCGTGTTTTAATTTTACACTGCTTCTTGATGGGAAAAAATACCGTTCAAGCGAAGCAATGGCTTGAAAAGTGTTATGGGGACTCCGCTCCATCAGAAACAACAATAAAACGTTGGTTTGCTGACTTCAAACGTGGTCGTAGAAACACCGATGATGCAGAACGCAGTGGACGTCCAAATGAGGCGGTAACACCAGAAAACATCAAAAAAATCCATAAAATCGTTTTGAATGATCGAAAAGTGAAGTTGCGTGAGTTAGCTGACATCGTAAAGATATCAAAAGAACGTGTTGGCTTTATATTGCATGAGCATTTGACTATGAGAAAGCTCTGTTCAAAGTGGGTGCCGCGTTTGCTCACTGTTGATCAAAAACAAGAACGTGTTGATGATTCTGAGCAGTGTTTGGCCATGTTTAAACGTAACAAACCGGAATTTTTTGCGTCGATATGTGACAATGGATGAAACATGGATCCATCACTTCACTCCGGAATCAAAACGATCGTCATCTGAGTGGACAGCAACTGGTGAACCTCGTCCAAAGCGCCCGAAAGCACAACAATCGGCTGGAAAGGTTATGGCCTCGGTATTTTGGGATGTGCGTGGTGTAATATTTCATTGACTATCTTGAGAAAGGAAATACCATCAACAGTGAATATTATATAGCGTTATTGGAGCGTTTGAAGGCCGAAATTGCAAAGAAACGACCGCATATGGCAAAGAAAAAAATTTTGTTTCATCAAGACAACGCACCGTGTCACAAGTCAATCAAAACAATGGCAAAACTACATGAATTGAACTTCGAATTGCTCCCACATCCACCGTATTCGCCAGATTTGGCTCCCAGCGACTACTGGCTGTTCGCAGACCTGAAAAAAATGCTCGCCGGTAAGAAATTTCGCACGAATGAAGAGGTTATCGCTGAAACTGAGGCCTATTTTGAGGCAAAAGATAAATCGTTCTACAAAAGTGGTATTGAAATGTTAGAGCGGCGCTGGAATGATTGCGTTGCTCTTGATGGAGATTACGTTGATGAATAAAGCTAATTTTGAACCAAAAAAAAACCGTGTTTTCTTTGTTAGGCCCGGGACTTTTCAGCCCATGTGTTAAATATTTAAATCTATCGGTTCCTTTGATTATTATTTCGTTATCGACTAGATTCTCCACGTTTCCCTCCTTTGTTGTTAGATATTCCGTTTTATCAAAGTTTATTGCTAATCCTGCTTTAGTGTATTCTTTTTTTCAGTTTTCTTACCATATAACTGAGGTCTTCCTCATCTTGCGCTATGATTACTTGGTCGTCTGCGAAACTTAGAGTATATAAGTAATCTCGTATTGGGACTCCCATTCCACTACATTTTTGCTTCCATTTTTTTAATGTTTGTTCGAGGTATATTTTGAATAGTGTTGGGGATGTAGAGCATCCTTGTAATAGGCCTTCTGATGTTTGAAGTCTCTTCCCCATTTTATGTCCTATTTTTATGTTCACTGTGTTGTTTTCGTAGAGAGCTTTTATTGCGTATATTAGTTCTTTGTCAATGCCTATTTCTTTCATTGCGTTCGATAATCTTTGTCTTGGTACCGAGTCATAGGCCTTTCTTATGTCCATGAAGGCTAGATGAACTTCTCTATTCTTTGCCAGTTTTTTTTTTCCATTGTTTGTTTTATAGTGTATATGTGGTCTATACATGATTTTCCGGCCGTAAAGCCTGGTCTTCTCCATTTTTTCTTTTTATATTTTCCTCTATGATATTTTTAATAATTTTTCCATAAAAACGTCCCATGCTCGATATTATGCTTAGGTCTCTATAATTTGTGCATTTTCTACGGTCTCCCTTTTTAAATATAGATACTATATAAGCTTTTGACCATTCCTCTGGTATTTTTTCTCTATTTATCGCTCTGTGGAACATGTTTCTCAGCATTCGATGTAATTTATTAGACCCGTACTTAATCATTTCATTTACCACACCCCCAGGCTCTGCAAATTTATTATTTTTGAGTGTTTTTATTGTCTTCTTTACTTCTTATTCTGTTCTTCTTCAGGGGTTCTCTTCTTGGAATTCTTGTCTGTCTTCTGTTAGCAGTTTTTTTATAATATTCTTCCCACTCGCTTTCTGGGATATACTCTATATACGTCTTCTCTCTATTGTTGGTCCTTAATGCTTTAATATTCTCCATGACTCTGTGCTTCTAGTTCCTCCTATATACTGTTCTACATATTCGCACGATTTTTCCCATCTCTCGTTCTTTTCTTTGTTTATCATCCTTCTCGTTTCTGCATTTTTCTCTTTATATTTCTGTAGATCTTCTTCTGATTTTGTATTCAGCCATTTTTCGTATAGTCTTTTTTTCTCCCTTATAGATTCTTTGGTTTTTTCACAGATTCTAATTTTATGTTTCTTATTCTCGTTGTCTTCTTTACCTAATGCTTCTAGGGTCGCCTGTTTGATGCATTCTTTTATGTGGTCACACATCTGTTGGAGGTTGTCGTAGTTAAATTCATTTAATTTTTTGATCTAATCGTCGTCTATACACGAGGCATGTTTTTTAAGTAAGTACCGTTTTGCGATTCCGCCGCCGCAGCGATACGGTCGGCGTTCTGCGCATGCGCGCTGGTAACCTACATCTCATGTCTACGCACTGACGCCATTACAGTCTGATTCTTCATTGTATACGTTGTTTACTGAGTGTTTAAGATGCCTCCGACAATCGTGAGTCCAGCCGATTGTAAAGTACGGGCTGTTATACGATTTCTTAGTGCTAAAGGCGTAAAACCGATCGATATTCATCGTGAGATCTGTGAAGTTTACGGACAAAACATTATGAGTGATGGAATGGTAAGGAAATGGGTGAGAGCATTTAAAGATGGCCGCACAAATGTGCATGATGAAGAACGGAGTGGGCGTCCTTCGGTCGTTAATGAAGATTTGGTGCAGAAAGTGGACGAAAAGGTGAGAAAAAACAGACGCTTTACAATTTCATCATTGTGCGACTGCTTTCCTCAATATTCTCGTAGTGTTTTGTATCGCATTGTGACCGAGAACTTGAATTACCGGAAATTGTGTTCACGTTGGGTTCCAAAAATGTTGACGGATTTGCACAAAACCCAACGTTTAGGCAGTGCATTGACTTTCCTTGAGCGGTACCACAATGAAGGTGAACATTTTTTAGACCAAATTGTTACGGGTGACGAAACACGGGTGGCCTACGTCACACCAGAATCGAAACAACAATCCATGGAATGGCGACATTCATCATCACCCAAAAAAGTGAAGTTTAAGCAAACAATTTCTGCCCGCAAAATCATGTGCACAGTTTTTTGGGACAGAAAAGAAGTATTGCTAGTGGAGTTTCTGCCTCGTAATGAGACAATCAATGCAGCGTCTTATTGTGAGACATTGAACAATCTGCGTCGTGCAATCCAGAACAAAAGACGTGGCAAGTTGAGTAAGGGTATCGTTTTGCTGCATGACAATGCCCGTCCACATGTGGCTAATCGGACCAAAGATCTCATCAAATCTTTTAAATGGGCAACTCTAGATCATCCTCCATACAGCCCTGATCTGGCGCCCAGCGACTACCATTTGTTCCTGCACTTGAAGAAGCACCTGGGTGGTCAGCGTCTTCAAGACGATAACGAAGTCAAAACATTTGTGATACAGTGGTTAACAAGTCAGGCGGCAGAATTTTATGAGGAGGGTATTCAAAAACTGGTGCCACGTTATGACAAGTGCCTCAATATTCACGGAAATTATGTAGAAAAGTAGATTAAGGTACAGGCTTTCATGTAAAAATAAAATTATAGCGATATCTTTGCACGTCTTTTTTTAATTCCAAAACGGTACTTACT
This sequence comes from Pachyrhynchus sulphureomaculatus, assembly GCA_019049505.1. Classification (NCBI taxonomy): domain Eukaryota; kingdom Metazoa; phylum Arthropoda; class Insecta; order Coleoptera; family Curculionidae; genus Pachyrhynchus; species Pachyrhynchus sulphureomaculatus. Next base: position 217,658,888 of record CM032449.1, read on the forward strand.
TAAAAAACATGCCTCGTAGGTCTCTTATCGTTTCGTCTTGCAGCAAGTATTTTTTGTATTTGTTTTAATTTAATAACTATTATTCATTTTTCTAAGCATTAACGCCTAATCTAAATAAAAAAGTAGTGAAAAATTATATTAGATTTTGTTTACTGTTTGTAACGAACTTCGGATATAGCGAACCATTTTTAGTGGTTTTTTGGAGTTTGTTATAAACAGACTTCATTGTATTTCAAAAACTCGCGGGCATCATACCAGCAATATGGCGACAGGTCATGTAATGATTACAAACTCGAACCCCTTGAGATCAAAGGTGACGAGTCGGACTGTCGCTACTGTGTTTTATGTTTACTGTTCCTTAGTGGTGTAAAACAATCAGTAATTTTAAGCAGTTTAAAAGGGGACTATTTAAATAAATAAATAAAGATGAGTATCATACAATTTAGCAATATCGTAATCGTGAGGCCTTTTAAGAGCTTATTGTACATCGGTTTTGTTGTAGGCCTGTGGAAGACCGATATCTGTTAGCAAGATCAACATCATTCAAGGATAATTTTTTTATTATTTATTATTCTTTATTTAACGTAATTCTGACACACAATCATTGATTAACTCAACAAAGAGCTGGTTTTCCTTCTTCCAAGCATCATCCCCAGTCTAAATCATATTTAATGTCAATGCAGTACTGCCACTTAAATGAGGTGCTTATTTAAGTGGCAGTACCCGGCGAGTATTTTTGTCACCATTTTCTGTTCTTTCTGTTTAGTTTCACTTAGGATCTCGCTTACATAAGGTTTGGTTACTGTGTCACCCAATAAGAAGCACGTTGTTTCTATCTCTTTACGGGGATAACGCAGCTCGTTTCAAATTTATTTATTTATTTATTTAACGAGCAAGCCAATTACAATAGTAATATAAAAACAAAATAATGTTAAAACACAATGCACATATACAATTCATAACGTGAAAAAGGAGAAAAAAAACAAGCATTACAACAGTTTAACACCTCAGATCCCGATCGCGCTTACAAGCGTTATAAATTCGCCAACACTACAACTGAAGGGATCAGGGCTGTATGTATTAAATAATCGGCACATTCTCGTGAGAGGACTGTAATAGCTATAATTAGCACTGTGAAATGGAATACCGAGCAGTACACTGCCACGAGTCCTATGAATAGTATTAAGTTGGACAGGAAACAAAACCATTCAGGAGTTTATATAGGAATAAAACATCTGCAAGACCCCTACGATTCTCCAAAGTAGCCACACCAAAAGCGTTCATAATCACCCCGTAGTCAATGTGAAAACTTGCATCCTTATAAATATTTATTCCAGCTTTAAAAGCTAAAGTTCGTAGAAATCTACGCTGCACTGACTCCATCTCAGCAATATTCCCGTGGAGGAGCGGGATAAAATATCTCTCCCGGTATGTTCTGCCTGTCGTAGGAGGCGACTTAAAGAACAACCTAGATGGTAGATGCCCAGATCCCACCAGCATCGCCCGGTGTGATACCATCGCATCGGCTTAGGCTGCGTGAAGTTGCTTACCGTTTCGTGGCTGTGCCGATGTCTCGGACTGTGGGACCAGATAGCATGATGAGGCACCTGGATACAAAAAATTCCGGAGGTAAAATAGCCCCCCGTTCGGATCTCCGGGTGGGGGCTGGTTCAGGGGCGTCGACATGCAGAGATCAGAATTTCAAAATGGATTTTTGCAACATACGAGGTTTAAACACGAACATAAATTCAGTGCACCAACACCTGCAATCAAATAAACCTCATGTACTCGCTCTCTGTGAAACTAAGGTCAGTTCATCGACCAGCACAGTAAACTATCTTTATCCTGGGTACGACTTCTATTCCCGATTTACGCGTAACTTTGGAATCCGTCTTTATGTCAGAAGCAACCTCTCTTGACAACGAGAAGAGACTCTGGAGCCCCAAACTTTGATGTTATGTGGTTAAAAATAACGACTCAACCAACCACAAGGTTCATCTGTATCCTCTATCGACCACCAAGTGATACTAACTTTAGAACACTTTTCGCTTCCCTTGCAGACACCATCGATCATTTAAAAATTAACTATCCAAATGCCGAAATTGCCATCCTGGGCGACTTTAATGTCCACAACATCAACTGGCTTAAATATTCAAATACTACCGATGAACAAGGTCGTGAAGCCGAATCATTTTCAATCAGTTATGGCTTAACTCAGCTTATTGACGAACCAACACGGATCCCTGATCGAGACGGAGAGTTTGCCAGTCTTCTTGATCTCTTTTTAACCACCAATCCGGAGATTTACACAGTCAGCGTAAATCCGCCGTTAGGTTCTTCCGACCATAAACTACTTTCGACATCGAGTATTCTACCAATCACTGACAGAGAGGCGCCTAAACCGCGCAAGATTTGGCACTACAAGTCTGCTAAATGGGAAGATCTCATGGAATATTTTCGAACTTTCCCTTGGTTGGACGTTTGTTTTCGATCCGACGACCCATCTGACTGCGCAGGGAGGTTTTCCGATGTTATTTTGGCCGGTATGGGGGCTTACATCCCTTTTTCGAAGAAATGCCCTTCCAACGGCAAGCCTTGGTTTGACCGAAAATGCAAAGAAGCTGTTGCTTCTAAACATCTTGCATACCGACAATGGCGCGAAAATCCTAACACCATAAATCGTAACACATTTGTTCGTGCCAGGAACAGATGCAAAGAAATTATCGACGAAACCAAGGAGGTACACAATCAACGGATTAGAAACAAACTTCTCGCGATAATTCTATTGCAACGACACCTGTTGAGAAAGCGAACTTGTTGGCTGAACTCTTTGCTTCACATTCTACTGTCGATTTCCAAGGAAAAACACCACCTACTATTCCCATAGTGCAGTCAAGGATGTCCGATGTTGTCTTCAGACAGCGTATTATAAAGCGTATTCTGATGAAGCTAGACACCAAAAAGGCTTCTAGCGCTGACGGAATACCTGCCATAGTTCTTAAAATCTGTGCGAGGGAACTAACACCAGTTTTCTGTAGACTTTTCAACCTATCCTACAGAGAAAGGGAATATTTCCTTCCTGCTGGAAATGCGCTACAGTTCAGCCGATACCTAAAAAAGGCAAGAAGACCTTGCCAAATAACTACCGACCAATCGCACTGCTTTCAATAATATCGAAAGTCATGGAAAAGGCTATCAATCAGCATCTTCTAAAATATCTTGAAGGATTCAACATTATTAGCGATCACCAATATGGCTTTCGTAAAAATAGATCAACAGGAGATCTTCTGACTTATGTAACACATGTTTGGAACAATGCAATTGAACACTTTGGAGAATCTCGAGCGGTTGCTCTGGACATATCCAAGGCATTCGACCGTGTTTAGCACGATGGGCTGTTGGCTAAGCTACGTTCTTATGGTATGTCGGAAAAGTTCTGTTTGTGGCTCTCATGTTTCCTCAGAGAGCGTTCTTTACGAGTGGCAGTCGACGGATTTCTTTCTAACACCTTCACTATCAACGCCGGTGTACCTCAAGGCTCCATACTGTCTCCTACTCTTTTTCTCATGTTCATTAACGATCTGCTGGAAAAGACCGAGAATCCAATCTACAGCTTAGCAGATGACAGTACACTTATCTCTTCATTCACTTTGAACGCTCGGACATCGGCTACTCAGACGAATATCCGCAGACAGCAGGAAGTCGTTCAACTTAACAAAGACCTGGAAGAAATTCTATCTTGGGGTGACAGTAACCAAGTGGAATTTAACGCTACAAAAACCCAGGCGGCAGTTTTTTTCTAAAAAAGTTAACGTTGCTGAACCCGACATAGTTATGTCGCGGCACTCCATTCCTCTAACATCGTCACTCAATTTGTTGGGCGTTAATTTGGGAGCAAATATGTCCTGGCATGAACATGTTGCAGGCATAGCAAGGAGAGCTTCTCAAAAGTTGGGAATATTATTTCGAACCAGAAAGCTTTACACTCCACAACAACTGTTAATTCATTACAAAGCTCAAATTCGACCAACTATGGAATACTGCTGCCATGTTTGGAGCTCCGCTCCCAAACATACACTGCATTTGTTGGATTCTATTCAGAGAAGAGCTGTTCGTCTGATTGGAGACCCGGAACTGACTGTCAGCCTTGATTCGCTGGAACATCGAAGAACGGTTGGCGACTTGAGCCTATTCTACAAGTACTTTCATGGAAAGTGTTCGAAGGATGTGGCCCGCTTAATTCCTCCCACAGCGGTGCATGTTAGAAGTACACGTCGCGCTAATTCTTCACATCCGTATGAGATTCAGCTTGTTACTCCTCGTACAACGCTTTTCAAGCAGTCTTTTATATGGAGAAAATCATCCCTTTGGAATAATTTGCCCAGGACTGTGTTTCCCACCGAGTACAATCTACAGCGATTCAAGAACAACGTGAATCGCCTTCTCCGTGTCGCTCCTGTAGCGCTTTAGGGACTTCCCTGTAGCACGTGTGCTAGACCGATAAAAAAAAAAAAAAAAAATATGGCACTGATAAGCATACTCCAAACCAGAGCAGACCATTGAAAAATACAACACTCTAAACGTGCTAGCCGACAATTGCTTACTATATCTGGTAACAAAACCAAGATTTCTGAGACCCAGTCTCAGAATATTATTAATATGACCACGAAAATTAAGTTGACTGTCCAAAAGCACACCCAAGTCACAAATCTCCGACACCGACTCAAGCAGGGCGCCGTTCAAACTATACCAATGACGCTCAATATTCCTCCTCCTACCAAAGAAAATGCAGAAACACTTTTTAACATTTAGACTTAAGCCATTTCTTTCTGACCAGTGACAGAGTCGATTCAGATCTTCCTGCAGACGCGTAACATCGTTTACACTTTCTATTCCTCTGTACAATTTGAGGTCATCCGCAAATAAAAGATATTCAGAATGGTTAAACATCTTACCAATATCATTAATGAACAAATTAAAAAGGAGAGGCCCACAGTGTGAACCCTGCGGGACACCTGAGCATACCGATATGTTTCTTGAAATATGATTTAATATACGTATACACTGGCTACGTTCAGTCAAAAAACTCTTGATCCACCTAGTCACGCTCGTGCCGAATCCCAGGGCTCGAAGCTTTCCCACCAAAAGCTCATGATTAACCCTGTCAAACGCCTGTATGTATGTGGATAAGAAGTACACCTTCTGGACTTGTTAACGTGTCTCCAAAAAAACGCAGGGTTGACTCTTAAGTCATTATCAACTCTAGACAAATATTCTTTATAGCAAGCTGATTGAAGACGTTTACATCTATCACGCAATAAAGAAAACTCTTGGTATGAGGTGAATAAACCGTTTTGTTTATACTTTTTGTGCGCAATTTTCTTTTGTATAACCAGTCTTTGTAAGTCTGCAGAGAACCACGTTGGAAAATTTGTTGTTCTAAAGCGTTTAACCGATACGAAGATGGCAATGACATCATATAAAATATTGTAAAAATTCTCGACACAAACATTTACAACAGTTTCATTGAAAACCGACACCCATGAAACATAGGCTAAAAATCCATTGATTAATTGAAAATTGCAATTCTTAAAATCGTAGTATAGTATGTCACATTTCAAACTATTGTCGCCAACATAGATGGGAATCGATATTTCATATGCAATATGGTGCTGAGAAACATTTAAAATACACTCAAGGGCAACAGAAACATTGACCTCTTGATTGTTACAAAACACAAGATCAAGAAATCTTCCATGTATATTGGGAATAGAGTTTAGTTGTCTCATATTGAGATATCCATAGTACGCACATATATTACTGCGTACGCATAAATTACAGCGTAAATAACATACAAAATGTTTAAATCTTGCAAAATTTATTTTTTCTAAAAACATTCTTTTAAATAAACAGAAACAAATAAACATGAACCAATAAAATATTTTAAAAATTCAACACAACACAACAATAAATTTAGATTAAACATTTAGAGGCGGAAAGGCTGCATTATTCATCTTTCTGTTAAATTTCTCAAATACTTGATTAATTTTTTATCCATCCCTTGACGACAGCCCCTAAAATTACTCCTAAATTCCTATCATCTCGCAACGCTACCAAAAATTGACCCTCTTTAATGAGACGTATCCTACACTTTGGAAGTAAAGCAGTGCCTTTCAGACTTCTCTTAAATCCAGCCCGACCATCATATCTAAAAAATAAAAAAACCGGTCAAGTGCAAGTTGAACTTGCACAATTAGTGTTCCGTACGTTGATTGTTTTTAAAATAAAAATTTTGGTTAGGGTGGTATAAAATGATCAGTGACTTCACAAAACACACCCCAAATGAATTTTCAACAAAGTTTGTTTCCAATCTTTACTGAAAACTGGTGACCTTGAAATTTTGTGTTTTTTTTATATACCAAATAAATTATTAAAGGTAATGCACTCGTGATAATTTTCGTTCAATCTATACCCCGTGGAGAATATTCCAGAATTTTTTCAAAATTTTTTGATCAGTATTTTTCGAGATAAGGTAGGGGACAGCGATTTTTTAAAAGTAATACGAAAAAAGTGTGCGCAAGTATTACATTATATATATATATATATATATATATATATATATATATATATATATATATATATATATATATTTTTTTACTCGTGTTTTCACAAGCTTTCATTTGACACCACACTCGATGACCTAGTAAAAAAAATTTTTTTCACTTCCAATTTCACCCCTCAAAACGAACCTCTTAAGTCAAAATTTATGTTACGGTGGTATAAAATGATCAGTGACTTCACAAAACACACCCCAAATGAGTTTTCAACAAAGTTTGTTTCCAATCTTTACTGAAATCTGATGACCTTGAAATTTTTGTTTTTTTTATATACCATATAAATTATTAAAGGTAATGCACTCGTGATAATTTTCGTTCAATCTACACACCGTGGAGAATATTCCAGAATTTTTTCGAAATTTTTTGATAGGTACTTTTCGAGATAAGGCCCGGGACAGCGATTTTTCGCGAATTTTTAAAAATAATACAAAGAAAAGTGCGCGCAAGTATAATATTATATGTATATTTTTTACTCGTGTTTTTCACAAGCTTTCATTTGACACCACACTCGATGACCTAGTAAAAAAATTTTTTTTTCACTTCCGACTTCACCCCCCAAAATTAACCCCTTAAGTCAAAATTTAATTCTCAAAACTACATGGCTCTGATGAGGCCATCAATTCCTATATTATTACCAAATTTCACCTTTCTATGTCAAATAGTTTCGGAGAAAATCGGGTGTGACAGACAGACAGACAGACAGACAGACAGACAGACAGACAGACAGACAGACAGACAGACAGACAGACAGACAGACAGACAGACAGACAGACACCGAAGTGATCTTATAAGTGTTCCGTACGGAACACTAAAAACAGTCAAGTGCACAATTAGTGTTCCGTACGTTGACTGCTTTTAAAATAAAAAAAATTTGTTATAGAGGTGTAAAATGATCAGTGACTTCAAAAAACACAGTCCAAATAAGTTTTCAATAAAATAATTAAGAGCCCAGATTACAAACATGTCTAGTCAGATAATGACTTGGCTTATCAGACCAACTAAAATAAGACATTCCTAACATGTTTATGTCTTACGATCCAATAGATATTCTCACGTTTTTTTCTTACTCAATAATGTATAATGGTTATTTATTTATTTATTTATGTATTTATTTATACATTCAATTCCAACAGGCCAAGGCCCAATTACAGGAATAACGTTTATACTAAGGAGCTACATATAAAAGAAGAACATGATACAATTAAAATAAAATTAAAATGTTTGAACAATCTCCAAATTAAAAACAAAAAAAAATAGTAATAATAAAAAACTACAAATTTGAGCAACCTCTAAACACTGACCAGAGAACCAATAAGTACCGACAGCCTACTGCAATGGAAATCAGCGGAGTTTCCAATGACATTACCGTTCTTACACATTATATAAATAGGGCTGTGGAATAAAACCTTGAAAAGATTAGTCCGTGATCAACACCGCGGTCCAGATAGACACCATCCCTGTTGAAAATAAGATATTTAATGAAGCGCCTCTGTATCGATTCGATTGACATGTTATGGCAATCGTATATTGGAAACCAAACAATAGAAGCATAGTCAAACTTAGACCTAACGAAGGGATAATAGAGAAGCTTGATTGCAGATATGTTATTAAAGTCTCTACAATTTCTAATCAGGAAGCCCAGCATCCTTGATGCATCAGCAACCATTTGTTCAATATGGTCAGCAAAAGAGAATTTCTCGTCAAAGATGATACCCAAATCTCTAACTGAACGAAGATTGTGTAGAATAGTACCACCTACGGAATAATTGATAAAATATAGAGTTATTACGATAGGAATATCGGACGACATTGCATTTGGAAACGTTTAAGGTGAGCCTGTTAGTAGAGCACCAGTTGGTGAGAGCATTAATGCTGCTCTGTAATTCGTGGTAATCAGAAAGCGAGTCTATGCGTTTAAAAATCTGAAGGTCTTCGGCCTAAGCAAGCTTCCGGCAATCTATCTCACTCAGCAAGTGGTCAACAAACATATTGAAAAGAAGAGGTCCCAGATTGGAACCCTGAGGAACTCCTGAAGTGGGAATATGGAGAGGCGATCTAAACCCATTGACCTGTACAAAAAACCTGCTATCCAGGAGGTATAAATTTAAAAGGTCAATCAGGTTATTTGAAAGCCCGAAACGAGATCCGACCTTACCCAACAGTAAGTAGTGATCAAGTCGATCAAAGGCTTTGCGAAAATCCGTATAGACCACGTCAATCTGGCTCCCATCATTGTTACCGTCACACACAAACTGCGTGAACGAGGCAAGATTTGTGATGGTGGATCTGCCAGGCATAAAACCGTGTTGGTCAGTAGAAAGCGTATTTCTCACTTTTGAGAAAATAAATTTATGCAAAATAATTTCAAGAATTTTAGAGAAATTACATAAAATAGATATGGGTCGATTATTATCAACCACACCTGGATCCCCAGACTTCAAGATAGGTCGGACCTTGGCCACCTTCCAAGTAGCAGGAAACGTATGAGTCGTCAACACTAGATTAAAGATATGGAGTAAAGGACCGGATAGAGCGGACATGCAATCCTTGACAACAAAACTGGGAATGCCGTCGGAACCGGAGGTCAGTTTATTCTTGAGAGACCTAGCCGCAGTTACAATATCCCTCTCGGAAATTTCGGGAACGTCAACAAAAAAAGGGGGAGCTCCCCAATAACTATACTCCTCAGGTCTAGCCGACTTAATAAATACGTATATATAGTATCTTAGCAACCTAATAACCAATAAATCAATCTAAACTATATTTGTTTTGAGTTAATAGCAGAATTCTTTCATTGTAGATGCAAATATATGTTGGGGTGCGTCCAAAAAAAGAGATTTCTTATGCATTTTACTGGATACTGTTTTGAATTACTTTTAAGGGTTCGCCCTCTTTTAGGCAGAAAACCTCTGCTATACAATAGTCATAACATGTAAATAAGGGTTCATCGGTAGCATAGCTGTCCGAGCATAACCTGCTTTTAGTGTTTAATAATTAAAATTTTTAAAAAATAAAGTTATACAAATATTAGAGATTTATTACCAAAAATTTTTTAATCTATAGATCTATGTATATATACAAATTCCCAATTCACGATACATAATTACTTTAATTACAATCAAAAACAATCATCATCTTCAAAATCTGAAGACTCAACTTCTTTTAGATTGATAATTAAGGGTTCTATTTCCACGGTTTCTTCATATTCGTCAAGTTGCCACATTTTATTTTTTTCATATCGAATGGCATTTTTCCAATTCTCTTCTTTGAACCTCTCTATTCCGGCGAGTAATAATGTTTTGAAGTGTGAACGTAGTGTTTTTCCTTGCAACCAAATTAGCTCTATGGGATTCAATTTGCAATGATATGGAGATAATCTAAGCACTGTAATATTCCGTTCCTTTGCCATCTCATCGACTGCGTATTTTCTGAATTGGGCCTTATTTTGTTTCGCAATTTTGAGAAGTCCCGCTTTTAACATACCATCTTTATGTTTGAGATTTTTGTCTCTTATCCATTGAAGAATTCTTTCCTCCAAGAATTTGTCGGGATCGTTCTAATAATTGAGAATAGTATGAGGCATTGTCTAATACTATAACTAATTCTGCTGGTATACATTCAATCATTTGTTGGAAGTATTCCTCAGAAACATCGACCGTCATCTCCTCATGGTATTCTTTGGTTGACTTTGATTCGAATTCCAACAAGCCACCGTCGAGAAATCCGTTTTCACTACCAATTTGTGCTAAAATTAGCCTGCGACCTTTTGCTGAAGGGGGTTGTAATCCAGTTGACCAACCTTCCATAAAAGTTTGTTTGGCACTCTTAACGTTTTTTGTCAATTCAGAATTTTTTCACTGTGTGTCCCTCATTAACCCAAGTCTCATCTAAATAAAAAATATTTCGGCTCGAAATTTTGTGATTGCTTGTAGATATTCTCTTCTCCAACAAATTATTTCTGTTAAGAACAGATTTTCTATTGCATTTTTCCCAACGGAAATTCAGGTTATGAGGGATTTTCCATAATTTCCATTTTTTTAAAATCTGGTAAGTCCTGGTCTTCTCTGATTTCTTGAAAAACCTTATGTAGTGTAGGTATTTCTTTCTTAATAAAAAATAATTGTGCACTTTTATTCTTATTGCGTTTTTAAATTCTTTATCGACCTCTAAGGGCTCTTTTCTTTTGTGATTCTGAGGTTCGTTGCAAGGACCGCGTTTTCTTTCTTTTAGAAATCTATAAATAGTTGCTGATCCAATTCCCATCATGTTGGCACAGGTTTCCACAATTTCACGGATTTGGCTTGATGCACTAGAGTATTGTAGACGTTAAGAATCATTATGTTTTCTCGCAGGAAAGATGCAGATTTACAGATTCCGCGAAATTTGTTAAATTCAATAGTTTTAGGGAATGTTAAGGTGCACAGTTTAAAATTATTTTTGAGTATACAGGGTACTTCAAAAAAGTGTGGCCGATATAACATATGTTTTTTGTTAAATGGAACATCCTATTTCCTTATTTATTTTTAAATTCTGCATAAAATTTTATAACTTTTTTATTGATAATTGATAATACCTAAACCTAGTAGTTTTTCTAATATTTCAATTTAAAAAAAAAAAATAATAGTTTTCAGTTTTGTAAAAAATTGCAGTAGCGTCATTGTTTCTGATGGTGGAATACTCATAATTGGTACGAGCGTTCTATAGAGATGAAAAAAAAAAGATATATGTAAAGAAATTTGAGTTAGATGCTACAGTGTGTTCAAAATAAACTTATGCATTTCGACAATTTTACATTGAAAAAGCTCAAATTTTTTTAAATGGCACACCCTGCATATTATTATTTTTCCTGATAGATTTTACAGAAACCTCCAACTTCTATTAAGTATGTCATATACCTATTTCTAATAGTTTTCGATTTATTTTGAATTTTTCAATTTTTACCCTTGTTTTTAATGCACTTACCCTATAACCACATAGTTGCCAAGACAAAACAAAAATGTAGGCACTATCAAATTTTGTCATGTCTATTAAGCAAGTAATAATACTTTAATTTGTTGTAGTAAGTGACGTATAAAGGTAATAGTTATGGATTTTCCTAAAAATGAATTAATTGACATGGTTTATATACTGGGCGGGGCGGAAAAAAAATTGCCTTTTGGCAGTAAGGCTTTACGGAGCGAAGTACCCTAATAGACGTATGCCATCTAGAAAATCTTTTCAGTGCTTAATGGAACGGTTTGATGGTAATGGTAGCGTTGAGTATACGAAACGGAAAGTAGTAAACCAGAATGCTTCCAATGAGGAAAAAGAAATGGAGATTTTACTTCATGTTGAAGATAATCTCCAGGTCAGCAGCCGTCAACTAGCTGACTTATCTGACACATCCCAAACTACGGCTAATCGCACCACGAGAAATAATAAATATAATGTTATGAGAAATAGATGCTTATACTGCACTCTGTCGGCGACTTACAAAGTCTATTTAAGCAGAGCGGCACAGCACGGCTGGCACTTATTGCAGAAACGCACCTTTCTCGAGCTTACCGCTCGAAGGCATAGATGGCAATATTGGTATAACAACTAAAGACGAATCGAAGGACTCGCATTTTTAGAAGTCACCAAAAGTGTTCTTCGTATTTGCTGAACCATCCCAAGACTCTAGTTTCATAGTTTTCCGTTAGTACCTGGATAAGCACAAAAAATGTTCTCGTATTTGCTGAACCTAGCCCAGCTGATGAGCCGTGATACGGTGAAATGCGTCGGGAGATGGTTCAGCAACTACGAAGAATACTTTTGGTGACTTCTAAAAATGCGAGTCCTTCGATTTGTCTTTAGTTGTTATACCAATATTGCCAAATATAATGTTTTCTGATGAAGATACTTTTCGCAGTAATGGAGCAGTTAACAGCCATAACTTGCATTATTTATTAATCAACAGTTAATCCATTTTGGGTTCGGGAAGTTCAAAACCAAAACCATTGGTCGCTTAATGTATGGTGTGGAACTAAGTTGGGAATGTGGAATCTTTGGCACAATGATACTCAGTATATATATATATATATATATATATATATATATATATATATATATATATATATATATATATATATAATATATATATATATATATATCACACCACTTCGCCAAACACTTTATTTTTCCGCAGCGATGATGACAGTCAATCATAGCTCCTGATGAAGCTAACATGGTTAGCGAAACGCGCGTCGAGCGCAAAAATAAAGTGTTTGATGTAGTGGTGATATGTACTGAGGAGTATGGTGTGGAATATTAAATTTTCGATATCTAATTTTTTTGCAAAACGAATTACCCCAGCTTCTTGAAGAAGTTGGTAACTTTGAAAGGGAACAAATGTGGTTTCAACAAGACGGAGCTCCTGCTCATTACCACCGGGAAGTTGGGGAATTTTTAAACGATCGTTACCCACAAAAAATGGATCAGTAGGGATGGATTCATTCAGGGGCCCCTCGATAATGTGACTTAACACCTTTAGACTTGTTTTTGTGGGGGCTAGATTAAAGATCGTGTTTATGTGAATCCCCCTACAACACCAGTAGATATGGAAAATAAGATACGGGATCCGTGCAGGACAATCACGCCCTTTATGCTAAGGAAAGTGAAGGAAAATATAGTAAAACGACTAAGCATGTGTATTCAAGTAGACATGCATATATTTGAACATTTATTACGTCATAATAATTAATCATTAGATAAGTTAAGCTATATTAAAATTATTATTAAATATTTGTTTATGTTTTTACAATAGCGTAAGTGTTTTAAAAACAAGGGTAAAAATTGAAAAATTCAAAATAAATCGAAAACTATTGGAAATAGGTACATGACATACTTAATAAAAGTTGGAGCGTTTTATAAAATCTATCAGAAAAAATAATAATATACAGGGTGTGCCATTTAAAAAATTTGAGCTTTTCCAATTTAAAATAGTCGAAATGCATAAATTATTTTGAACACCCTGTAGCATCTAATTCAAATTTCTTTACACATATCTTTTTTTTTTCATCGCTATAGAACACTCGTACCAATTGTGAGTATTCCACCTTCAAAATAATGGCTTTACTGGCAATTTTTTAAAAAACTGAAAACTAGTATTTTTTTAAAAAAATTGAAATATTAGAAAAACTACTAGGTTTAGGTATATAACATTATTAATAAGTTATAAAATTTTACGCAGACTTTAAAAATAAATTAGAAAATAGGATACGTTACATCGGTCACACTGTTTTGAAGTATCCTGTATACTAAAAAATAATTTTAAACAGTGCACCTTAACATTCCCTAAAACTATTGTATTTAACATTTTTTCGTCATTCCCGAAACAAATTAGATAATGAACTTTATCGTTGACTCACCCTGTACAGTAGGATCATTACATTCATTTTTCAAAAATAAAGATAACCTTCGGTTTTTTTTTTCAGAGGTAGGTAATAACTTTGAATTTACCTGAATGTGTGCAAAGGTCCGCTAGCATCTGCAGTAGGGGCTAAAAGTAAGGGCTCAAAAGAATGTCCTGTTATAAAATGTACGCCCAAGGGTGCTGTTAGAGGTATGTGCTGCCACTGGACAAATTGCTGTGTAGAGACATCAAATCTATGTAAAAAAAATAAAAAAAAAATTGGTAAAATGATTTACCGAGTACGTAAAAAGCATACATGCGATTTTAAAATAAACACAAAATTTGAATACTTCACACTAAAGAATATAGTTCACTTTATGGTGAAATAATAATAAAAAAAAACCAGTCAAGTGCAAGTTGAACTTGCACAATTAGTGTTCCGTACGTTGATTGTTTTCAAAATAAAAATTTTTGTTAGGGTGGTATAAAATGATCAGTGACTTCACAAAACACACCCCAAATGAGTTTTCAATAAAGTTTGTTTCCAATCTTTACTGAAAACTGGTGACCTTGAAATTCTGTTTTTTTTTTTATATACCAAATAAATTATTAAAGGTAATGCACTCGTGATAATTTTCGTTCAATCTATACCCCGTGGAGAATATTCCAGAATTTTTTCAAAATTTTTTGATTAGTACTTTTCGAGATAAGGTAGGGGACAGCGATTTTTTAAAAGTAATACGAAGAAAAGTGTGCGCAAGTATTACATTATATACGAGTATATATATATATATATATATATATATATATATATATATATATATATATATATATATATATATATATATATATATACATATTTTTACTCGTGTTTTCACAAGCTTTCATTTGACACCACACTCGATGACCTAGTAAAAAAAAATTTTTTTCACTTCCGATTTCACCCCTCAAAACGAACCCCTTAAGTCAAAATTTATGTTACGGTGGTATAAAATGATCAGTGACTTCACAAAACACACCCTAAATGAATTTTCAACAAAGTTTGTTTCCAATCTTTACTGAAATCTGATGACCTTGAAATTTTTGTTTTTTTTATATACCATATAAATTATTAAAGGTAATGCACTCGTGATAATTTTCGTTCAATCTACACCCCGTGGAGAATATTCCAAAATTTTTTCGAAATTTTTTGATAAGTACTTTTCGAGATAAGGCCCGAGACAGCGATATTTCGCGAATTTTTAAAAATAACACAACGAAAAGTGCGCGCAAGTATAATATTATGTATATATTTTTTACTCGTGTTTTCACAAGCTTTCATTTGACACCACACTCGATGACCTAGTAAAAAAATTTTTTTTTCGCTTCCGACTTCACCCCCCAAAAATAACCCCTTAAGTCAAAATTTAATTCTCAAAACTACATGGCTCTGATGAGGCCATCAATTCCTATATTATTACCAAATTTCACCTTTCTATGTCAAATAGTTTCGGAGAAAATCGGGTGTGACAGACAGACAGACAGACACCGAAGTGATCTTATAAGTGTTCCGTACGGAACACTAAAAATAGACAGGTAAATATCATGTACGGTATATATATATATACATATACATATATATATATATATATATATATATATATATATATATATATATATATATATATATATATATATACATATATATATATATATATATATATATATATATATATATATATATATATATATATATATATATATATATATATATATATATATATATATATGTTTTGACGGATGTTTCCACGGGTGTAATATGATAACTGTGTGTCTCGGGTTTCCCCGTGTAGGCTGGATATCTTGAGAAGGTTGTTTAACAGCTGACGTTTCAATGGGATCTCACCTATCTTTTTCAAATCTCGAAGTAGACTGTGCTCTGTGGTTCGATTGCGTCTGGTTATATGCGCAACAGGGGCGTTCTTATTGGTTGGTTGGTTGGGATTGGCGAATCGCGTGCGTCTGACTGCGTGTTATTCTGGCTGGTGTTTTTTGTATTGTTTCTGCTTCAGGCTCTGTGTCGTTTTTTGGCTTAATTCTGTACTTGGTAAGAATATTTGTACAAGCAGTTGGTAAACGTTGACTGTCGTCTCTGTTGTTGAGATTGATGGACTTTTTTTCTATTTCTATAGCTTCTCTTACTATTCTTGTGGACAGGTTGTTACTGCTTGCTAAAGTCCTCGTTTTAGCAAAATTAATTTTATGTCCTGTCTTGGTGACGTGTTGAAAAAGCGATGATGTTATTGTTTTTTGTCTAACTGCATTTATGTGTTCTTCTTTTCTTGTACTTATCCTGCGATTAGTCTGACCGACGTATGACAGTTTTGAAGATTACTGTGATATTGTGTTTCTTAAGGAGTTTTCCGATTTTTTCTGTGGTCCCTTTTACATAGGGAAGGAAAGCCTTTGCCTCCTCAGTTTTTTTTCCCGTTTTTGTGACTTTCGTAAAGCTTGTTGTAGACTTATTTTCCTCTAGCCGTTTAATGTTAAGGCTTGTTGGAGCTGAACCATCTCTTTCTCCAAGTTTTCTTCGTCCGTTAAAGCCTGCGAGCGGAACACTAGTGATTTGGCTACAGCGGAGAGTTGGGCTGGGTGGTGGTGTGATTCTGCATGGAGATATCTATTTGTATGTGTAGGTTTGCGATAAACTGTATGTGATAATGACCCATCTATTTTTCTTTGAAGTAGGACGTCGAGGAATGGTAGCTGTTTTGTTTGTTCTTTTTCCATGGTGAACTTCATTTTTGGGTAGTCTTGGTTCAAGTGATTGAGAAAAAGATTTAGATTTTCCTCCCATGTTGCTAGACCACCAAGGTGTTGTCGACATAGCGCAGCCATATATTTGGTTTCAGTGTTGCTGCTTGTAAGGCTGTTGTTCATGTGTTCAGGCGAATTATATTTTCTTTCTATGATCGATAGTGCCTCTATCATAGAAAGAAAATATAATCCGCCCGAACACATAATCAACCTAGCCAAACATTGCCTTAACAACACCTATTTCATTTACGGAAACCAACGATACAAACAAATAGAGGGAGCTCCAATGGGTTCGCCACTTTTAAGAAGTAACCTCCTGTCCACAAGAGTAGTAAGACAAGCTATAGAAATAGAAAAAAAAGCCCATCAATCTCAACAACAGAGACGACAGTCAACGTTTACCAACTGCTTGGAAAAATATTCTTACCAAGTACAGAATTAAGCCAAAAAACAATACAGAGCCTGAAGCAGAAACAATACAAAAAACACCAGCCAGAATAACACGCAGTCAACCGCACGCGATTCGCCATTCCCAACCAACCAATAAGTACGCCCCTGTTGCGCATATAACCAGACGCAATCGAACCGCAGAGCTCAGTCTACTTCGAGATTCCATCACGTAAGCTTTGAAAAAGATAGGTGAGATCCCATTGAAACGTCAGCTGTTAAACAATCCTTCTCAGGATATCCAGCCTACACGAGAAAACCGAGGCATACAGTTATCATATATCTCATATATATATATATATATATATATATATATATATATATATATATATATATATATATATATATATATATAAATATAAATAAGATATTAGTTTCAAACTTAGTGTATATATATATATATATATATATATATATATATATATATATATATATATATACTAAGTTTGAAACTAATATCTTATTTAGTTCGAGAGTTATCGTACCAAAAGATCGGCAGACAGACCGACAGAAATGAGTGATTATGTTTTTCGTGATCTAGGAACCCTAAAACGGGTAGAAAAGCAAAAGCAGCAAAAAGTGATTTTTTTTCAGAAATACAATTCTTTCCTTTAGTAAGGAAAGTAAAAAGCCAGTAAGGGTTGTACTAGTAATTTAATTGACAATATGCGTGTAATAGTAACAAGTAAAAAAATGTGTTATTTTTTTAGACTCTACGTTAAAATAATGGTGCTCTTAAAAATTAAAAAGCTCCATTTTTGTTCAATATAGCTGATTCGCTGTTGTGGATATTACATAATCTTAAGGTAAATGAACTTTATTAACTTTGAAACTAACTTCCTAATAGAAATTCGTCCTGAATTCATAGTTGCCTCTCCATGGCCGAACGAAAATGCTACGTAGGGCACATTGCCAATGACAGCACCCGCCAAACCTACAAGAAATACTTATATATATAAAAAACAATTTTTCAATTTAGCTAAAGAAGACGTTTATTTATCTTTGTAGGAGCCACGAGTGTTAAACAATAACTTAATCTTAAAATTCGATTTTCATAAATAAAAGTCTTTGTGGGAAATTAATTTAAATAGATGATTTGACCGGCACAGATTTTGAGATATCAACAGTTTTTTTAATTTCTCATGATTTACCATTTAATTCCTCTCCCTCATAAATCACTTGTTTTTCTTTAAATTCAGGAGATTCCTTAGAACTTTCCAAAACTACAACAGAAGGTTCATTAAAAGGGCTCCCATACCTTGCAAGAATTATGAATAGAGATTCTGTGGAGCGAACAGCTATTGCCTAAAAATATTTCTAGTATTATAAATAATTATAAGAAGTAAACGTAAAATAACTTTTTTATGGTGAATTAACAAAATTAAACACTAATATGTTTTACAATTTCCACGTTATTATTTTTTTTCAGTTACAATTGTTCCAACACGATAGTGTGTTCATCAGAAGGAAGATATTCTAAACTAATGATAAATTGACATTATTTCTTTATATATATATATATATATATATATATATATATATATATATATATATATATATATATATATATACAGTGAAGTCTACTTATAACGAACCCGTTTATAGCGAATTTTCGGTTAAAACGAACTATTTTATAATGCACGAAAAAACTTCCATAAGACCAACGTAAATTTTTATCGGTTATAACAAACTTCCAGATAAAGCGAACCAAATTTGGACGTCCTGTGTTCGTCTATAACGAACTTGCCACTCTCTGTGCCCGATGTCGCGCGACTTGATCTAAGGAATTCACCGAAACTCGCTGGGAACCCCTATTCTACTTGTTTCCGCTGCGTCGTTAGTTCGGGCAGTATTATTTTCAATTCGGTTGTTGTATTATGCGGTTATAATGCATATTTGATCAAAGTAGCAAAGTGAATGTGTTTTTATTTTAAAATGAGTACACTACGACGTAAAGCGCTTACTTTAAAAGACAAACACGATATTATAAGGATAACAGAAAATGGAGTTAAACAAAGTGATGTTTGTAAACAGTTGAATTTAACTAAATCTACGGTTTCTACCATATGGAAGAAGAGGCAAGAAATCTTATCAATCTATGATAAAAGAAACTTTTAGTCGTAAAAAAGTAAGAAAATCTACACATGACGAAGTCGATAAAGGACTTAAATAGTTTAGTCAAAAATGACATGATCATGTTCCTATTACCGGCTATACTTTACAAGAAAGCTAGTGAATTGGGAAGGAAAATAGACCCCACCGAGTTTAACTGTTCTAAAAGTTGAATGATTCAAAAAGCGGCATAATATTAGTGGGGGTAAGATAGCAGGAAAAACTGCAGGAGTGGATATGACTGTTGGTGGTCAATCTATAGACGGAAATTTGAAAAAGTTATGAATGTGTGGATGATGCCTGATAAGACATTAAAGTTTGTCGGAGAGAATTGTACTGATGCAAAATTATCAAAAGTAAGGATTACTGTGTTGGCAACTGCAAATATGTCTGGAACAGAGAAAACAAAATTGTTGGTGATAGAAAAGTCCGCCAATACCAGGTATTTTAAAAACAAACATTTACCAGTAAAGTACAAATCAAACAGTAAAGCCTGGATGACATCAGAAATTTTTAAAAACGAACTGATCGAATGGGACAAAGAATTAAAATTCTCAAACAGAAAAATATTATTTTTGACTGACAACTGGTTAACCCACCCTGAAGTTGATCTACAGCAAATAAAATTGGTTTTTATGCCTCCAAACACAAGTGCAAAGCTCCAGCCTATGGATCAAGGTGTGATACATTCCTTAAAATGTCATTATAGAAAGATTTTACTTATGAAAATGTTACGAGACGATCGATAAAGGTAACATTTTTTCTGCAACTCTCTTGGAAGCAATAAACTTTATCCATATAGCTTGGTAAAGAGTTAGTAGAAAAACCATTGCAAACTGTTTTAAGCATGGCGGATTTTTAAGGAAGGAATGTAGATATGATTCAGATGATGAGCTACCGTCGACTCAGTGGATTGAAAAACATCGAGAAGATCCTACCGATTGTCTAGAATTTGTTTACGATGCTGACATACAACAAAGTATAGTGGAAATCGAGATTAAAAAGATGTTTAATCACTTTAATTTTGAAGAATAGTGAATTAATGACGAGAGAAATATTAACTGATGATCAACTTGTGACATCAGTGACTTCTGGAAAGATTTTAAGCGATAATGACAACGAAGACGAGCTTGGAGAAGGAGAAAATATTTATGTTCCATCCATTTCAGAAATGACTAAGAAAATGACTGAAACTCGCAATTTTTTGTAATCTCGTGAAGCTCCCGAACATATATGGAGTAGTTTTTGTGACCTTGACAATTATATAAACACCATTTCTTTTTCAAGTAAAATTGTACACACGAAAATTACTGATTTTATTGTATAAACTACGAGTACATATCTTAATGTTTTCGTTCATATTCGTATATGTACCAACATACATAATAATAATAACTTTAGTGTGACTTGTTTTATATTCCTTTGAACGTTCTCTTTTAATAATAATTAAAAATGAATAATAATAATAATTATTATTATTCAGTATTAGCGCCTAATCTAAATAAAAAAAGTAGTGAAAAATGATATTACATTTTGGTTACTGTTTGTAACGAATTTCGGATATAGCGAACCATTTTTAGTGATTTTTTGAAGTCCGTTATAAACGGACTTTACTATATATATATATATATATATATATATATATATATATATATATATATATATATATATATAGGGTGGGCCATCTATCGGTTTAAATTTGAACCACCGGTTATTTCGAATCTGGCAATACTTATGTCATTTTATTCTGTCACAAAATTCAGTATATTATCTCCACTGAACGAAATGAATCGATTTACGCTTGAGCAACGTTGGGATTTATTGGAAATTTATTTCCAAAACAAAGACAATTGGTCGGAAATTGCACGAAAATGTCGTACAAAATTTGGTCGCAGAGAAGAACCAACAGTGCCCGGTATACGCAAGTTTATTGCTAAAGTTCGTGAAACTGGTTTCATTGTTGATGCGCCAAGGCGTGAGCGTGCTCGTACAGTGCGTACACCCGAAAATATCGAAGCTGTTGCTGAGAGTGTGCGTGAGAATCCATCAACATCAACTCGTCATCGTTCTCAAGAATTGAACATTTCACGCACCAGTTTTTTTGTGCCCGCTCTTCATGGTATTGATGTGAACGATGTTTGGTTTCAACAGGATGGTGTAACTTGCCACACATCTCATGCCACAATCGATTTATTGCGTCAAACGTTTGATGGCCGTTTAATTAGCCGAAATGGTGAAGTCAATTGGCCGCCAAGAAGCTGCGATTTGACACCGTTGGACTATTTTCTGTGGGGCGCGCCGTTAAAGACAAGTGTTATGGCGACAAACCAGAGACAATTGAGCATTCGAAGGCCAACATTCGTGATGCCATTGCCGAGATACAACCCCATACACTCGAAAATTGGTCCGATCGAATGGGGTACTGTGAGGCCAGCCGCGGCAGCCATATGAATGAAATAATATTCCATCTCTAACCGGAACAATTGTACTTCACAACAAAAAAATAAATTTGGCAAAATTTCAAACCGTTTTTGTTTTTTATTGCATTTTTAAATTTAAACTTTTAAATGGCCCACCCTATATATATATATATATATATATATATATATATATATATATATATATATATATATATATATATATATGTTCATATATATTATATTATATATATATATATATATATATATATATATATATATATATATATATATATATATATAAAGAGAAAATGTCATTAGTTTAGAATATATTCCGCCTGACGAAGACACTGTCGTGTTGAAACAATTGTAACGGGAAAAAAATAATAAAGTGGAAGTTGTGAAACATATTAGAGTTAAATTTTGTTAATTTACAATGAATTTCCATCAAGTAACGGCTAACTCAGTAAATGATTTTTTTATGATGCCTTTTACCTCGTAAACATTATCCACGTGAATCGTTTGGAACAAATAATACAAATGGCCTCCTGTTTCATCACATAATATCTTCATTCCAGTCATACCTTCATCGATAAACCCTAGACATGGTTGGTTTAAGCCAGGAAGAATAAAAGAAATTAACGATTTCGTGGCGTTTCTTTCGAACTGAACCATTCGTTCAAACGTAACCGGATTAATTAGTTGAATTAGTTGGCCAAAATGAGTTGGACCTTAAAATAAAGAAAAAACGACGTTTAAAATTATTGCTAAATAATGTATTTTTCACAAAATATAAGAAAAAGATCGGTAAAGTGATTCATCTGGTACTTTCCTTGAAAATATTCAGTTCTAAAATACCTGTAAGTAGCAAATTTGACTTTTTCAAGTGAAGGGAAAGTAAATTTTCATAACACACGCACTTCTCATGAAACGATATAGCTTAAAAAATTTAGGCTTAATCTCTATTTCAAGTATAGTAGAACCCCGATTAACCGAGTCGCGATTATCCGAGCTCCGGATTAACTGAGCCAATCTAAGAACCTCATTATCCGAGGTACGCGCGTCTATGCTGCGTATTAACCAAGCTTCTAAAATATGTATGAATGCAGTGCATTATAGCGTTTACTACGGAGAAATACGAGTATACTCACATAATTTATTTGGTTGGAGTTCTGGTAGTTAAGTGTAATTAATACGAACTGCTTTGTTTGAATTTTTGTTTGTCGTATTACAATGGAGCAAAACAAGCGTAAAAGAATCGTCGTTCTTATTGAAGAAAAATTAAAAGCCATCAGAAGAATTGAAGCAGGAGAGACAATTAAAGTTGTTGCACGAGATTTTGGAGTAGGTGAGGTAACAGTTGGAGATTGGAAAAGAAACCGCACAAAAATAGAAGAGTGGTGTATAAATCAAGTCTCCTCGTTGTCAGGAAGAAAATTAATGAAAACCGGCGACTATGAAAAGGTTAACGAAGCTTTATTCGTGTGGTTTAACCAACAGAGATCAAAAGGTGTGCCTCTATCAGGTCCAATTTTACAACAGAAAGCAACAATGATTAGTAGGCAATTCCCAGAGATAGATCAGTTTACCGGAAGTTCTGGATGGCTTGACAGCTGGAAAAAACGGTACGGTGTACAACTGACTGTATGTGGTGAAAAACTTTCTGCTGATGTGTCATCAACTGAGAAGTTTAAGCAGAACTTTAAAAAGCAAATCGAAGATTGTGGATACACATGTGATCAAATTTACAACTATGACGAAACTGGTCTGAATTATAAAATGCTTCCATCAAAAACATTGGCATCTTGACAGGAAAAATAAGCTCCTGGGCACAAACGAAGTAAGGAAAGATTAACTATAATGGTATATTCCAATGCATCTGGCAAGCACAAAATCCCACTGATGGTGATTGACAAGTCTGCACGTCCAAGAGCTTTAAAAGACATCTCACCCAAAGCCCTACCAGTCTATTACAAAAGTCAGAAGAGCGCATGGATGGATGCGACCTTATTTACTAACTGGTTTGAAGAAGAGTTCGTGCCATCTGTGATAAAATTTTTGAACAGAAACAAAAAAAAAAGGTTAGATCTATTAAAACCTTTCGATCAAATATTGATTCCAAATGTTACAAATATCTCCAGTTTGATCAAATTCTTCAAAGTAACACAACTATTTTCTAAGATTTAAACATCCTACTTATGGCGCCAAATGATCCTCGATATCGACGCGCCAAACTAAAATAACACAGGGCAACAAAAAAATATTTTTGTTTTGGTGCCTGGGATTTTAGAGCTGATTTTAACTATATTTGGGACGCTAAATCTATACATGCAATCCGTTTTTCTCTATCAGCTCTACTTTTTTAGATACATCAACTAATCTACCAATGTGGTTTTTATTCAGTATATTCATTTATGAGAGTTCTAAAATTATTATATATTCATTAATGTAGGTACAATGGTTTTATTGTCAGTCTGTAATTGAGTAAATTCCAGGTAAATCTATAAATAGTGGAACCATTGCCTATCAGGTACCTGAACTGACCCTTTTAATCACCTAACTCGGGTAAGTCTCGTCAGTTTGTGCGTTCTTACTAATGAGAGTAGATCGAATTCGGCGTATAATTTTATGTTAAGAAAAGAGTATTTTTGTGTTATTGAACAGAATTAAAATGAGTTCAGGTTCCAGTTCAAGAAGAAGTTGTGTAAATCAACCTGATGTGTTTTGCTATATATGCGGAGAATACATGTTTCAACAAAACAGACAAACTATTACTGACTTTGTAAAGCGAGCGTATCTTGGATACTTTGGAGTTAATCTTGGTGATCAGGACAAAACGTGGGCCCCGCATCTCGTATGTAAAACTTGTACAGAGCATTTACGGCAGTGGACTACCGGGAAAAGAAAATGTCTAAAATTCGGCGTACCAATGGTTTGGAGAGAACCAAAAAATTACTTCAATGATTGTTATTTCTGTTTAGTAAATACTAATGGAATCAATCGAAATAACCGCAGTAAGTGGACTTATCCCAATTTAGACTCGGCAATACGCCCTATCCCGCACTCAGATGAAATACCGATTCCAACATTTCATCAGCTACCACATATCTCTGATGACGAATATTTTCCCTCTGATCGCTCTTCTGATGCTAATACAAGTTCTGATGCTAATGAAACTAACAGTGACTATGAGGGGACGTCATCAGTTCCTCAACGCTTCAATCAAAATGAATTAAATGATCTCACCAGGGATCTCAATTTATCGAAAAAAAGCTTCTGAAGTACTGGCTTTCTAGGTTGAACGACAAAAATTTACTGGAACAAGGAACCAAAATTACCTTTTACCGTACAAGAGAAAAAGATCTGCTACCATTCT
The DNA here is from genome assembly GCA_019049505.1 of Pachyrhynchus sulphureomaculatus. Classification (NCBI taxonomy): domain Eukaryota; kingdom Metazoa; phylum Arthropoda; class Insecta; order Coleoptera; family Curculionidae; genus Pachyrhynchus; species Pachyrhynchus sulphureomaculatus. The sequence continues at coordinate 217,684,025 of CM032449.1, forward strand.
TTTCTCAAGAAGACAATCTTGTATTTTGTCACGAAATTAGGGGACTCATGAAAGAAATGGGACTTTCTGAATATATTCCAGATGATTGGCGCCTATTTATTGACAGTTCAAAGCGAAGTTTAAAATGTGTCCTTCTACATAATGGGAATAAATATGGTTCAATACCACTAGCTCACTCAACGAAACTGAAAGAAGAATATAATACCATAGCTTTGGTCTTGCAGAAGATAAAGTATTACGAACATCAATGGATGATTTGTGTAGACTTAAAAATGGTAAACTTTCTTCTTGGGCAGTAAAGTGGTTACACGAAATATCCGTGTTTCTTGTGCCTCTGGGATAGTAGGGACAAAACATACCACTGGGTTAGAAAAGATTGGCCTCAGAGAGAAAACATGGACGTTGGGGAAAAGAATGTCATTAACGACGCTTTGGTTGAAAGAGAAAAAATCATACTTCCTCCGTTACATATAAAGTTGGGCTTAATGAAGCAATTTGTAAAGGCTCTTGATAAGAATGGGTCTTGTTTTGCATATATAGGGGTAAAAATGCATCAGTTGAGCACAGAAAAACTCAAAGCAGGGATATTTGACGGCCCACAAATAAGACAATTAATTAAGGATCCTGCCTTCATAAATTCAATGAATCAAGTTGAACGAGAAGCTTGGACATCATTTGTTGCAGTTGTAGAAAATTTTCTAGGCAAACATAAAGCTCAAAACTATGTTGAAATGGTTAACAAGATGCTTAATAGTTTCAAATCCTTAGGGTGCAATATGAGTATTAAAATACACTATTTACACAGCCACTTAGACCGTTTTTCCAGAAAATTTAGGAGACATGAGTGAGGAACAAGGTGAAAGATTTCACCAAGATATTAAAGTTATGGAGGACCGCTACCAAGGAAGATGGGACATGCACATGATGGCAGATTAGTGCTGGAGTTTACAAAGGGACTGTTTAAAAAAAACATTCAAGAATGTCGCGGAAAAGAAGCTTTCCAAGTGTTGAGTGACTATTTCATTTCTTCAATGTTTTTTTTTTGTTTGTAAGTACGACATAATATTGTATTTTGTATAACTAAAATAAAAATTTCGTATCTACTTTTGTTTACTACACTTACGGATTTGAGTTACAATAATGTAACTTATATTTCTCTAAAATTGTATATCTTAAAAATTTGAGCTCCTAGGTACAAATGAATACGTTATTTGAATTCAGGACATCAAATTGATATAGAATCAGCTCAAAAAACCTCGACACCAAAACAGCTGTTCCCCTGTGTAATCAATCAAGAAACCGTCTTCCTATTAAAGCAATTTTGTTAATGGATAATGCCCCCTCTCACCCTGGAGAAAAAGTTCATGTGGGCGAAATTGTTGTAAAATTTTTTCCTCCAAATGTAACTAGCATAATGCAACCAATGGATCAAGCCATCCTCGAAAACATTAAAAAAAATTACAGGCGTTTATATCTTGAACATCTGTTAGAATACACAGAAAAGGAGGATATTATCAATGGGATGAGAGAAGTTACACTGAAATGTTATTTACTGGGTAAAACAAGCTTGGGATTCTGTGCGTACTACCACTATTCAAAAATCTTGTTCAAAAGTTATTGATTTTGAGGACTATAATGACAGTAAAGATGATACTCCATTAAATGAATTAGCTTTGAAATTGAGAAGCCATGGAGAAATGTCCTGTTCAAATTTTGACAGCGAGATAGAAGAAAAAGAAAAAAATTTATTTGAATTAACGCAAAAATTAAAAGGTTGCCAAAATGTGACAAGAGAAGATGTTGTTGAATGGATTACAGCAGATGATTTAGAAGAAGAAATGAGTATTGAAGAAATAGCGAATGCTTTTCAGGAAACCGAAAAATCAGATGACGATGACGAAGCGGCGGTAGATGAACAACAGTCTCCCCCTAAGATCTCTCATCAAGAAGGTTTTGCTTCTTTGGAAAAAGCTTTGAGGTATATCGAACAACAACCAGAGGCAACCCCAGCGGATTTGCTTCTTCTTAATAGATGGAGAAACATTGCAGCGAGAAAAAGAAGATGCAATACGAAACAGAAGCGCATAGATACCTATTTCACTGTTTTATAATATATGTACCTATTTATATGTTAAAAACCTTAATACATCGGTTTAAAGTATTGACGTTTATTTTTTGAATGAATAAAAAACAAATCCGGATTATCCGAGTTTTCAGTTATCCGAGGAGGGTGCACCCCCACGTTACCTCGGATAACCGGAGTTCTACTGTATTATAATATCATTTTGTTTGAGATTTATATATACCTTTTACTTTAAATAATTAGGAATAATTCTTATAATAATATCGAAACTGTACAATATTTAATGATCCCCATCGCGTTCATCCTCTTCTCTTATGAACATTAAAAATAATGAAAAAATGATTTGTCGACCTCTTGACTGAAAAAATCTTGAAAAAGACCTATAATACGAAATCGCTCTTCTAACTCCCTTCCTCACCATTTATACGTTACATAAGTATCGATAACACAGGGCAACAAAAAAATATTTTTGTTTTGGTGCCTGGGATTTTAGAGCTGATTTTAACTATATTTGGGACGCTAAATCTATACATGCAATCCGTTTTTCTCTATCAGCTCTACTTTTTTAGATACATCAACTTATCTACCAATGTGGTTTTTATTCAGTATATTCATTTATGAGAGTTCTAAAATTATTATATATTCATTAATGTAGGTACAATGGTTTTATTGTCAGTCTGTAATTGAGTAAATTCCAGGTAAATCTATAAATAGTGGAACCAGTGCCTATCAGGTACCTGAACTGACCCTTTTAATCACCTAACTCGGGTAAGTCTCGTCAGTTTGTGCGTTCTTACTAATGAGAGTAGATCGAATTCGGCGTGTTATTTTATGTTAAGAAAAGAGTATTTTTGTGTTATTGAACAGAATTAAAATGAGTTCAGGTTCCAGTTCAAGAAGAAGTTGTGTAAATCAACCTGATGTGTTTTGCTATATATGCGGAGAATACATGTTTCAACAAAACAGACAAACTATTACTGACTTTGTAAAGCGAGCGTATCTTGGATACTTTGGAGTTAAGCTTGGTGATCAGGACAAAAACGTGGGCCCCGCATCTCGTATGTAAAACTTGTACAGAACATTTACGGCAGTGGACTACCGGGAAAAGAAAATGTCTAAAATTCGGCGTACCAATGGTTTGGAGAGAACCAAAAAATTACTTCAATGATTGTTATTTCTGTATACTAATGGAATCAATCGAAATAACCGCAGTAAGTGGACTTATCCCAATTTAGACTCGGCAATACGCCCTATCCCGCACTCAGATGAAATACCGATTCCAACATTTCATCAGCTACCACATATCTCTGATGACGAATATTTTCCCTCTGATCGCTCTTCTGATGCTAATACAAGTTCTGATGCTTATGAAACTAACAGTGACTATGAGGGGACGTCATCAGTTCCTCAACGCTTCAATCAAAATGAATTAAATGATCTCACCAGGGATCTCAATTTATCGAAAAAAGCTTCTGAAGTACTGGCTTCTAGGTTGAACGACAAAAATTTACTGGAACAAGGAACCAAAATTACCTTTTACCGTACAAGAGAAAAAGATCTGCTACCATTCTTTTCTCAAGAAGACAATCTTGTATTTTGTCACGAAATTAGGGAACTCATGAAAGAAATGGGACTCTCTGAATATATTCCAGATGATTGGCGCCTATTTATTGACAGTTCAAAGCGAAGTTTAAAATGTGTCCTTCTACATAATGGGAATAAATATGGTTCAATACCATTAGCTCACTCAACGAAACTGAAAGAAGAATATAATACCATAGCTTTGGTCTTGCAGAAGATAAAGTATTACGAACATCAATGGATGATTTGTGTAGACTTAAAAATGGTAAACTTTCTTCTTGGGCAGTAAAGTGGTTACACGAAATATCCGTGTTTCTTGTGCCTCTGGGATAGTAGGGACAAAAACACACCACTGGGTTAGAAAAGATTGGCCTCAGAGAGAAAACATGGACGTTGGGGAAAAGAATGTCATTAACGACGCTTTGGTTGAAAGAGAAAAAAATCATACTTCCTCCGTTACATATAAAGTTGGGCTTAATGAAGCAATTTGTAAAGGCTCTTGATAAGAATGGGTCTTGTTTTGCATATATAGGGGTAAAAATGCATCAGTTGAGCACAGAAAAACTCAAAGCAGGGATATTTGACGGCCCACAAATAAGACAATTAATTAAGGATCCTGCCTTCATAAATTCAATGAATCAAGTTGAACGAGAAGCTTGGACATCATTTGTTGCAGTTGTAGAATATTTTCTAGGCAAACATAAAGCTCAAAACTATGTTGAAATGGTTAACAAGATGCTTAATAGTTTCAAATCCTTAGGGTGCAATATGAGTATTAAAATGCACTATTTACACAGCCACTTAGACCGTTTTCCAGAAAATTTAGGAGACATGAGTGAGGAACAAGGTGAAAGATTTCACCAAGATATTAAAGTTATGGAGGACCGCTACCAAGGAAGATGGGACATGCACATGATGGCAGATTACTGCTGGAGTTTAAAAAGGGACTGTTTAAAAAAAACATTCAAGAATGTCGCGGAAAAGAAGCTTTCCAAGTGTTGAGTGACTATTTCATTTCTTCAATGTTTTTTTTTTTGTTTGTAAGTACGACATAATATTGTATTTTGTATAACTAAAATAAAAATTTCGTATCTACTTTTGTTTACTACACTTACGGATTTGAGTTACAATAATGTAACTTATATTTCTCTAAAATTGTATATCTTAAAAATTTGAGCTCCTAGGTACAAATGAATATGTTATTTGAATTCAGGACATCAAATTGATATAGAATCAGCTCAAAAAACCTCGACACCAAAACAGCTGTTCCCCTGTGTAATCAATCAAGAAACCGTCTTCCTATTAAAGCAATTTTGTTAATGGATAATGCCCCCTCTCACCCTGGAGAAAAAGTTCATGTGGGCGAAATTGTTGTAAAATTTTTTCCTCCAAATGTAACTAGCATAATGCAACCAATGGATCAAGCCATCCTCGAAAACATTAAAAAAAATTACAGGCGTTTATATCTTGAACATCTGTTAGAATACACAGAAAAGGAGGATATTATCAATGAGATGAGAGAAGTTACACTGAAATGTTATTTACTGGGTAAGACAAGCTTGGGATTCTGTGCGTACTACCACTATTCAAAAATCTTGGTCAAAAGTTATTGATTTTGAGTACTATAATGACAGTAAAGATGATACTCCATTAAATGAATTAGCTTTGAAATTGAGAAGCCATGGAGAAATGTCCTGTTCAAATTTTGACAGCGAGATAGAAGAAAAAGAAAACAATTTATTTGAATTAACGCAAAAATTAAAAGGTTGCGAAAATGTGACAAGAGAAGATGTTGTTGAATGGATTACAGCAGATGATTTAGAAGAAGAAATGAGTATTGAAGAAATAACGAATGCTTTTCAGGAAACCGAAAAATCAGATGACGATGACGATGACGAAGCGGCGGTAGATGAACAGTCTCCCCCTAAGATCTCTCATCAAGAAGGTTTTGCTTCTTTGGAAAAAGCTTTGAGGTATATTGAACAACAACCAGAGGCAACCCAAGCGGATTTGCTTCTTCTTAATAGATGGAGAAACATTGCAGCGAGAAAAAGAAGATGCAATACGAAACAGAAGCGCATAGATACCTATTTCACTGTTTTATAATATATGTACCTATTTATATGTTAAAAACCTTAATACATCGGTTTAAAGTATTGATGTTTATTTTTTGAATGAATAAAAAACAAATCCGGATTATCCGAGTTTTCAGTTATCCGAGGAGGGTGCCCCCCCACGTTACCTCGGATAACCGGAGTTCTACTGTATTATAATATCATTTTGTTTGAGATTTATATATACCTTTTACTTTAAATAATTAGGAATAAATCCTATAATAATATCGAAACTGTACAATATTTAAAGATCCCCACCTCGTTCATCCTCTTCTCTTATGAACATTAAAAATAATGAAAAAATGATTTGTCGACCTCTTCTTGAAAAAGACCCATAATACGAAATCGCTCTTCTAACTCCCTTCCTCGCCATTTATACGTTACATAATTATCGATAATAAATATATAATTATCTAAAAATTTGCTGATTTTCGCAACTAAAAATCTGTAAAAATTCCCATGGTATTATTAAAACTATGTATATATATATATATTTGACTACTCCATCTTTTTTTACACCCTTTCCCTATTAAAATTGAAAGTAATATTCCTCAACTCAAAAAACCCTGACCTATACCTATAACACCCTTTCCACCTCCTACCCTTACCCTTTAATCCCTTACATATTTTATCATAAATAAATAATATGTTTAAAATTTATCCAAAAAAACCTTAAATATTTCAAAACGCTGTTTAAGGAGCTATACCAGTGTGATAATTTAAAAAAATCGTTTTTTTTACATATTTGGATGACTCTATATATATATATATATATATATATATATATATATATATATATATATATATATATATATATATATAGAATAAGAGATCGAAGTATCAAAATCGGCCTATGTTTATTTTTGAAAATACACCTTTCACCAGGCACAGCTGCTCGCGGGGCCATAAACTGATTTTTGGAAGCGTAACGCGAACCGGAGCAGGTATCAAAATTCTAATGCCGTGACGTCATTAAGTAAGTGAAAGTTAAACAATTAATACTTCAATGAATAGTCACAAAGGTAGGTACGTGGCAAGAGATCATTATTTATGTGTTAAACGTTAATCATACTTTAAAAGCGTTTTTCTCAAAACTGCGTTTTTTAAATTTGCTGCAGTTGTAACTCGAAAACAATTTAGTGTATCGACTTAATTTTTTTTGTATGTTAAGGACATGTTTTGTCGTGCCATAAACCATGGATTTTTTAATTGGACCAAAAATGTTAATTTGGTACAAAACGGACACTTTTTTGGCAAAAATTTTATGCTTTTTTCCTAAACGCTGCCACTTCTAATTTTTTTAAAATTGTATCTATTTTAATGGCCATTTTGTTTTTTTTAAAATTCCGGGCAATGTGGAGGCTATCACAGCAGCAGTGGAGCTACTTTTTTTCACCTGTCCCGTTACTGGGTCCTGTAAATTTCAATATTTTGATTGGAAAAAAATTGTGTTTATTTGTAAACAAATAATAAATACGAGGCTGGTTTGAAAAGTCCGTGCAAAAATAAAAACTACTTATGTGTTTGGGGTAAACCTTTTTTATTTTTCGACAGTCTCCTTTTAGGCTTATACACTTCGTCCAACGATGTTCTAGTTTGTTGATCCCTTCCGAATAAAAGGATTTGTCCAAGTCTGCAAAATATCCATTAGTGTCTGCAATCACCTCCTCGTTTGAATAAAATCTTTGTCCCGCCAGCCATTTCTTCAAATTGGGGAACAAATAGTAGTCCGAGGGAGCCAAGTCTGGAGAATAGGGGGAATGTGAAACGAGTTGGAATCCTATTTCCATTAATTTTGCGACCACAACTGCTGAGGAGTGTGATAGTGCGTTGTCGTGATGGAAAAGGACTTTCTTGTGGGCCAATCGCGGGCGTTTTTCTTGCTGCTCGGTTTTCAAACGGTCCAATAACGATGAATAATATTCACCTGTAATAGTTTTACCCTTTTCCAGATAGTCGATGAAGATTATCCCTTGCGAATCCCAAAAGACAGTCGCCATAACCTTTCCGGCCGAAGGAACGGTCTTCGCCTTTTTTGGTGCAGATTCCCCCTTGGTAACCCATTGTTTAGATTGTTGTTTGGTCTCAGGAGTATAGTAATGTATCCATGTTTCATCCACAGTAATGAAACGACGCTTAAAGTCCTCCGGATTCTTCTGGAACAGCTGCAAACCATCCTTGCAACACTTCACACGATTCCGTTTTTGGTCAAGCGTGAGCAATCGCGGCACCCATCTTGCGGATAGCTTTCTCATGTCCAAATGTTTATGCAAAATATTATGTACCCGTTCAGTCGAGATGCCCACAGCACTAGCAATCTCACGCACCTTAACTCTCCTGTCATCCATCACCATATCATGGATTTGATCAATGATTTCTGGAGTCGTAACCTCCACAGGCCGTCCAGAACGTTCAGCGTCACTTGTGCCCATATGGCCAGTCCGAAAATTTTGAAACCACTTATAAACTGTTCTAATCGAAGGTGCAGAGTCACCACAATGTTTATCAAGCTTCTCTTTAGTCTCCTGAGGCGTTTTGCCTTTCATAAAGTAATGTTTAATCACCACACGAAATTCTTTTTCGTCCATTTCTTGAAAATCACTCGACTTCCTTGATTCACACGAATGCCAAACACAAAGAAATAGACCAATATGGCTGAAACTTGGTGTGCGCTCATTCAAGAGATGTTACTAACTAAACATGACCTCGATACGCGCCGGTGGTGCCATCTCTCGGACTTTGCACGGACTTTTCAAACCAGCCTCGTATGTATACATTTTAAAAAATTTGACGCAGTAGTTTTCTTAAAATTCTAGAAAAATATACAATATTAAATAATCCCCGCCTCATTCAGCTCGTTTCTGGGTTAAAATTGAAACCAATAAAAAAGCAACCTAATGTTTCTATTTCTCGAATTCAAAAACCCTAAAAAGGGGATATACCACAATATATATGAATCACCCTCTCTAATCTCCTCCTCCGCCCCTTTCATCCCTTATAGGTTTTACTATAAATATTGGGGCATAAAATCTATTTATTATTTCAACAAAAAAAAACAGAAAAAGTGAACTTATTACTATTAAAACATATAAAATTTATCGACCGCCACCCCTTTCAACCCCTTGGTCTGAAGTAATATTGTTCAAAAACGATAGTCTTCATCCTCGCAATAAATAATATTTATGCACCAAATATCAACTTGATATCTCATTTCGCTCGAGAGTTATCGTACCAACAAACAGATCGTCGAAAGTGAGTAGCTATGTTTTTCGTGATCTAGGGACCCTAAAGCGTGAAGAAAACAAAAATCACAGAAGGTAATTTTTTCACTAATACACTGCTTTCCTTTAGCAAGGAAAGTAAAAAGGAATAATCTTTAGAAGCATTAAAATAGTAGTCGTAGTATGAACGTCCAAGCAAAAAGATTCGTTTGGACCTAGCGAGAATAACTCCTGCTAACTACCACTACTCAGGTCGTCGCAGCTTAACTATGAAGGTAAGAACGCCCCCATTGTCCAACACCTCTAACATCACTATTCAAAGAAATCTGGTTTGAGTCTACCCAGATTTTCGCAGGAGGCGTAAGTGCAGTGTGCATTTTTTCATACTCCAGCCAAATCAGGCAAGCAGGGAATCTCTTTGCACTTATCAGTGATAAATATCTCTTTATTCTACAATATTCTATTAGTATCTTGAATTCAACAAACGTCTTTCTCTCCTAAGAAGCTACTCAAGCTATGCTTTCACAAACTAAGAAATAATACGCTATACGAAAGTTAGTAAGTGATCTGTTATTTAGTATTCCTACTTACCATAAAGTTCTTTTTCATAGCGAACTCTGGGGCGTTCTATATATAAATAATCTTTGCCTCCTACGGAAATTTGTTCCATAAAGCTTGGTGGTTCATAAGATTCAAAATTTTCCCCTTAAAGAAAAAAAACATTGTTCTTGTCCAAGGTTATCACTAGAGACCGGATTATATGTAACATAAAAATCTTGAAATATGCATGCAAATATGCATGAAAAATGCTTAAAATATGCATGAAAAGGGTCAAAACATGCAATATTAAATAATAATAAAAGTAGTAATTTTTAATTTTTTTATTTCAAACTCAGCATAAAATTAACAAGTTATCGACGATGTTTAAATTTAATTAACAATTATTTAACATTTTTTCAAATTATTTAACATTTGTATTCTTGTACACACATTGTTCCAAATGTTGGGTAGTAAGATTGTGTCTTCGATCATTTAAAATATTTTTATAAGTGGAAAAAGACCGTTCCACATCCACTGAGGTAACTGGGCAGTATTTGAATTTGCGTGCTATGTTAGCACTTATTGTTTCTGGCAAAAGTTCACCCGTCCCATTAATAAAACTATCAATTTGACACAAAGGTTCAAAGCCTAGGTTATTGCACAAAATGTTTTCAAATTTTTCTTTAACTCTATGCGGGAATACATCTGGCAATGTGGAGTTAATTTGACGGATTTTAGTCATTAACTGAATTGATTCGGTCAACGCCAAACGTCGAGTTTCAAGCTTTTTAATACCCGCAGGTATGTGGGAAAACTGAGTGCTAATCAAAGCTATGTTTTTTTTAAATATCAGAATCGTTAAATGCTTTCTTGGATTGACCAACTGCCATAGCCTCTCCACTATCGAAGTCATTTACTACACCTCTGATGGCCTCGAAATGTTCATTGTAAAAAAGTACAGCTTCAATCTATGTTCCCCATCAAGTTACCACTGGTTCGGGAGGTAAAGGCACATTTGGCAGTTTTTCTTTATAGGCGTTATTGCGAACAGGTGCCTTAAGAAACACTTTCTTTGCTGATGAAATCAGTTTATTTACATTTCCAAACGTGGATCGTACTTCTTCAGCGAGTCGATGGACTCCGTGAGCAAAGCACGTCACATGAATTAAATTTGGATAAAATACTTGGAGGACTTTGGCTGCCTTGATCATATAGGGAGCAGCATCTGAGAGAAATATAAAGACTCTTTCATCTGCAGAAGATTCAAGAAATATTTTTTTAATACCCTCATTCACAGATCTGGTGATCGTAGAATGATGTGTCTTGTCAAGTTCTTTGCAGGCCACCAAATAGGAAGAAGGCTCTAATCTTAATGCACCCACAATTAAATTAGCAATATAGCGACCACAACTGTCGGTAGTTTCATCAGCTGAAATCCAAATAATGTCATCCTTAAGTTCATTACGTATTTCTTCCAGAACATGTTGGTATGTAATTTTTACGCAGTGTTGATTCGTCTGGTATTTTTTGATTCAACCAATATTTTCGCAGAAAACCTTTGAATGTAGGATTTGTAAGTTTGTGGAGAAGAATATTACTTGCAAGCAATGCTTCACATAAATCCATGCTAAAGTGGTTTTTTTGTTTACCTGTAGAAGTGGAATACTACTACTTGCTGCTGTTATAAATTGTTGTCGTGGGCCTTTTTTTTGCAATCCTGCGATATGAAGACTTGTCTTGACATGCTGGTCAATTTGAAACTTTTTTGTGCACGAAACATTTTTCTCGCAAACTCGACAATATAAAACATTTTCGTCGTATGTAAATGTTCCAGGATTATCAGCTACCCACGAAGAAACACTTTTTTTGCGAGTGACATGGTACACGTTAAACTTTAACACAACATGTTAAAAACTGCAAAAAGACTACACTGAAGCAAGCGCGTCAACAATAATTTTAAAACTGATATCTTGTTTTAAAATAAAAATTCGTCTTCGAGAAAATTGTATATTTGATCCACGCTCAAACAAATATTCTTAGAAACTAACTACTTATCACTTAATATCCCGACCAAGAAACAAAAGAATAAAATACTGTCGTAATTTTGGGTGTTCCCTTGGCACTATAACCTAATCGATGTTTAGACTATTGCAAGTAATGTTCCGGCGATAAGATCGGTTCCAGACGGCGACATTAACAATACGCTGAGCAATTCAATTGCCTAATAATACCGAGAAATATTGTAAAAAAAAGGGAAAATGTGCATCATTACTAGATTTTGGGTAAAATATGCAATAATCGGTGAGAATGGTCTAAATATGCAAATGCATATAATCCGGTCTCTAGTTATCATATTAAAAACCGTAAATTAATTATTACCTCCATGGACAAATTCCTTTTTATAAATGTTCCATTCAAAAGTTCTAAATATATTAGTACCATTTTCTAAAGAAAACGCAAGAAGCCGAAACACTTCATCTTTACACTTTAGACCAAAAACATCATATACGTTTTCCAAATACATTATTTCTTTAAAATATTTAAAGAAAGCTGCCTGATCTACGATAAAACACAATGGCGTTAATTATGTATTTTTCAATTACAAGTGTTGTATGTAATAATATTTTTTGATCAATTAATTTACCTTTTACTGAATTTTCTACTGCTAAAACTCATATCTAAAAGATTATCGAATTTTCTCCTGAAAATTCGTTGAAGTTCCCAGGTCTGTAATGTTTTCGAACAGTTTTGTAACGTTTACACCGTTATACATGACATCAATATTGATATTTTTAACAACCACGCTGTTATTGAATACTATTTCCGAGTTTAGAGTATTACTTTGGCCTTTATTAGACTAAAATTAATAAAAAATAAATTTAAAATCAAATTCTGTTTTTAGTTTTTAATACAACGTATAGTTCCCATGATATATTTGTATATGTCTGGAACAGTGTAATATCGTGCGGTATCAAACCAATTTACACGGCGTTAGTAAATTTCACACCAACACTACCTGCGCCCTTAATACAACAGGTAAATTCCACACTAACCTTATAAGGGTGCTTAAATCTTACAGGTAATTTCCACACCAACCAAATATAATTATGCTTTATTCATCTAAATAAAATTGGACGGATTTCTTTTAAATCAGTTTTTATTGAAAATTTTAGATATTTGCAAAAATATATGTTTTTATTTCGTAGTAGAATAATATTGATAAAACATGAAGTTTTTGCTAAATACATAAAATACAATTGGACAAATTTCCTTACATATACTAGCTAATGCTACAAACCTATACATATCTATTTATATATATTTACAAAAACAGGTTGAGAAAAATAGGAGCCACATTTTAAAAAATGGAAACGATTAATATTTCCTAATTGTCTTTGCTCATAAAGATTTTTTAAATGTTTTAATTTTTGATTATTATGATTATTACTTATTTTAGACTTGTCGACACTTTGTATTTTTATATATACGTTAATCTGAAATTCTTTCAGCCTATCGATAAAAGTATACAGAGACGGATGTGTAGAATAAAAAGAATTATTTAGATGGGAATGGAAGGATTCACAACAGTTAGTCATTCGAGCTAAAGATGGACTCGATTCTGCCCATATTTCAACTGGTAAATCGGCTCCTTCCTCTATATACGTTTCTAGTAGGTAATCACAAAATTTATTTAAACGTTCATCCTCAGGTTTTATAGAATATAAATCGTATGCAAAACTGTCACCTAATTCTTCGGGTGCTAAATAGGACAAGCCGAAACAATACTTTAACCAACGACCAATTTCAGAATTTTTGTCCCAATATTCTTTAGCTAGACCTAGATTCTGTATCTTGCGAAACCAAGGTTGGTGTAAATGAAATCTACATCCTAACACTTTAGCATTTGGCCAAACTTCAGATACTGCCTTATGAATAGATTTTTCGAAGTCAATAGTAATTTTCTCTGGATTGAAATACAGTGTATCTGTTGAATAAATCTTACATTTTAATAATGTGAAGAGGTTTTTGTATGTTTCAGCTCTCTTATCACGCAATAAGCAAAATAATAATGGAATGTAATGACCGTTTACAAAACATGCACTGTAAATAACTGTGTAAAATATTTAGTGGAGTATGAAAAGGTGCCGTCCATATATATATTGGATATTTTACACAATATATTGACATTTGTACTGCAAGAAAAAACAATAATGCCACTTTCGAGTTCATTGATATATAGAAAATTCTCACCCTTGCCAGTTTTGATTTCAAATGTCTCTAAAACACTATGCACCTCATCAGCACTTCTTGGATTACGTCCTGGCAAAAATTTTCGTCTATGGTTATAAATGTTTTTTCTAATATATTCGACATCTTTTTCTGTTACTGTTTCAGGCAGCGTGTTTTGTAGTTCTTGTCGGATAATTTTAGATGGCCTTTCACTCATATGCTCTCCGGCTTTTCTTTTGCAGGAATTACTAATTATTTGTCGATTCAGCTTCTTGGTGTCGACTTCGTGTGTATGGAGTCCTTCACTTCTGGTAACTAAATTCTCGGGCCCAACGGTGAAGACTTTTGATTTGCAATCTTTTTTTGAACATCTCCAAAATGTTTCTCCACATTTTAGCACCTTTTGTCGAAAGTAAGTGTAGTAATTCACACATAATATGTCCTTTCCTCGATTACTTTTTGTTAACTTTGCTTCCATATTAGCAACACTTTAAAAAATATACGCACAACCAAGTAATAATCACAAATTAATAATATGTACTAAACTGATATGTAGAAGGGTTTAATAATGATTTAATTGAACAGGCCGGTGCGTACCACCACCCATTTATCAACTCTCATCCTCTACCCGAAAGTACTCGGTGTGTAATTTACTTCTGCAATTACAATCCCTTAAATATGTCTAGGTAATAAACGGATTAGTGGTATGGAAATTACCTGCGCCCATTTCACAAGATGAACCTAATACGATTTACCTGATTTTTCATAAAGTTTTCCAGATGCATATCATTCACCAAGCCTTTTACTTTCAATATTTTGAATTTAGTGACGTCTTCGTTATTCGACACAAAATTTTTCTTACCAGTAATATTTTGAGGAGTATCGATCAGCATAATAGTTTTTTCGTTAAATTCTAAGTCATTTAAATTACCACGTAAACTAAAAATTAAACATGTTTATTTTCGCAGGTTATAGGGCGTATAGGTATAATTCTTCTGGATTTCTACTGTGTCGACAGTGATACTGACATGTCGCCGATCATTGTTCCAAGAAAGTGAATTCATTCGGCTTGCGTACGCCTTTTTATACTAGTGGACCGGGGTGGGAGTGGGCAGGACTTCATGGATAATCTGTTCCCAGATTGGTGGGAGGTAAAGATCAGTGTCATCGTTAAGGTCGTTGGGATGCTTATGTATTTTCCTAGGATAGAAAAAGGAATTCGTTGCAAGGATCTCTGGCTGGTCAAAGAGAATCTGCTGCCCTGTTTCATGCTGGTGTTCTATCGTTTGATATTCTTTAATTCCAGTACACTCTTGGTTTGGCCGATATATATTTTACCAACGCTACATGGGATACTGTAGATTTCTAGATGTTCGAGGGGAATCTTATCTTTGAAAGATATATGATGTGAGAATGTAGGGCACGTAGAAACTTGTGTAATTATTTTATGTTTCCGTAGAATTTTCGAAATGTTGCTGTTACACAATGATATTCTTAATGTATGGAGTGGAATGTGAACCATACATTCCGAATGTCAAGAAGAATTATACCTATAAAAATAAAACATTTTATACAATAGAAAAAATTGGTAAAATGATTTTTTTTCCTTGCTTGTTCTAAAATAAACACCAAATTTGCCTACGCTAAAGAATACAGTCCACTTTATGGGGAAATATGAAGAAAAAAAAAATTAAAACTTTACCTTATTAATGTAATCAAAAAAAAAAATTATTTATTTATTTATTTATTTAACGGACAAGCCAATTACAATAGTAATATAAAAACAAAATAATGTTAAAACACAATGCACATATACGAGGCTGGTTTGAAAAGTCCATGCAAAGTCCGAGAAATGGCACCACCGGCGCGTATCGAGGTCATGTTTAGTTAGTAGCATCTCTTGAATGAAGGCACACCAAGTTTCAGCCATATTGGTCTATTTCTTTGTGTTTGGCATTCGTGTGAATCAAGGAAGTCGAGTGATTTTCAAGAAATGAACGAAAAAGAATTTCGTTTGGTGATTAAACATTACTTTATGAAAGGCAAAACCCCTCAGGAAACTAAAGAGAAGCGTGATAAACATTATGGTGACTCTATACCTTTGATTAGAACAGTTTATAAGTGGTTTCAAAATTTTCGGACTGGCCATATGGGCACAAGTGACGCTGAACGTTCTGGACGGCCTGTAGCGGTTACGACTCCAGAAATCATTGATCAAATTCATGATATGGTGATGGATGACAGAAGAGTTAAGGTGCGTGAGATTGCTAGTGCTGTGGGCATCTCGACTGAACGGGTACATAATACGAGGCATGTTTTTTTTAAGTAAGTACCGTTTTGCGATTCCGCCGCCGCAGCGATACGGTCGGCGTTCCGCGCATGCGCGCTGGTAACCTACATCTCATGTCTACGCACTGACGCCATTACAGTCTGATTCTTCATTGTATACGTTGTTTACTGAGTGTTTAAGATGCCTCCGACAATCGTGAGTCCCGCCGATTGTGAAGTACGGGCTGTTATACGATTTCTTAGTGCTAAAGGCGTAAAAACCGATCGATATTCATCGTGAGAGAGAGAAATGGGTGAGAGCATTTAAAGATGGCCGCACAAATGTGCATGATGAAGAACGGAGGGGGCGTCCTTCGGTCGTTAATGAAGATTTGGTGCAGAAAGTGGACGAAAAGGTGAGAGAAAACAGACGCTTTACAATTTCATCATTGTGCGACTGCTTTCCTCAATATTCTCGTAGTGTTTTGTATCGCATTTGTGATACAGTGGTTAACAAGTCAGGCGGCAGAATTTTATGAGGAGGGTATTCAAAAACTGGTGCCACGTTATGACAAGTGCCTCAATATTCACGGAAATTATGTAGAAAAGTAGATTAAGGTACAGGCTTTCATGTAAAAATAAAATTATAGCGATATCTTTGCACGTCTTTTTTTAATTCCAAAACGGTACTTACTTAAAAAACATGCCTCGTATTTTGCATAAACATTTGGACATGAGAAAGCTATCCGCAAGATGGGTGCCGCGATTGCTCACGCTTGACCAAAAACGGACTCGTGTGAAGGGTTGCAAGGATGGTTTGCAGCTGTTCCAGAAGAATCCGGAGGACTTTAGGCGTCGTTTCGTCACTGTGGATGAAACACGGATACATTACTATACTCCTGAGACCAAACAACAATCTAAACAATGGGTTACCAAGGAGGAATCTGCACCAAAAAAGGCGAAGACCGTTCCTTCGGCCGGAAAGGTTATGGCGACTGTCTTTTGGGATTCGCAAGGGATAATCCTCATCGACTATCTGGAAAAGGGTAAAACTATTACAGGTGAATATTATCCATCGTTATTGGACCGTTTGAAAACCGAGCTGCAAGAAAAACGCCCGCGATTGGCCCACAAGAAAGTCCTTTTCCATCACGACAACGCACCAACACACACCTCAGCAGTTGTGGTCGCAAAATTAATGGAAATAGGATTCCAACTCGTTTCACATCCCCCCTATTCTCCAGACTTGGCTCCCTCGGACTACTATTTGTTCCCCAATTTGAAGAAATGGCTGGCGGGGCAAAGATTTTATTCAAACGAGGAGGTGATTGCAGATACTAATGGATATTTTGCAGACTTGGACAAATCCTATTATTCGAAACTAGAACATCGTTGGACGAAGTGTATAAGCCTAAAAGGAGACTATGTCGAAAAATAAAAAAGGTTTACCCCAAACACATAAGTAGTTTTTATTTTTGCACGGACTTTTCAAACCAGCCTCGTACAATTGATAACGTGCCACGAGTCCTATGAATAGTATTAAGCTGGACGCTCTCCAAAAGTGGTGGAGAGGAAACAAAGCCATTCAGGAGTTTATATAGGAATAAAAACATCTGCAAGATCCCTACGCTTCTCCAAAGTAGCCACACCAAAAGCGTTCATAATCACCCCATAGTCAATATGAAAACTTGCATCCTTATAAATATTTATTCCAGCTTTAAAAGCTAAAGTTCGTAGAAATCTATGCTGCACTGACTCAATCTCAACAATATGGCACTGGTAAGATGGTGACCACACTACCGAAGCATACTCCAAACCAGAGCGGACCACTGAAAAATACAACACTCTAAACGTGCTAGCCGACAATTGCTTACTATATCTGGTAACAAAACCAAGATTTCTGAGACCCAGTGTCAGAATATTATTAATATGGCCACGAAAATTAAGTTGACTGTCCAAAAGCTCACCCAAGTCATGAATCTCCGACACCGACTCAAGCAGGGCGCCGTTCAAACTATACCAATGACGCTCAATATTCCGCTTCCTACCAAAAGAAATGCAGAAACACTTTTTAACATTTAGACTTAAGCCATTTCTTTCTGACCAGTCATAGAGTCGATTCGGATCTTCCTGCAGACGCGTAACATCGCTTACACTTTCTATTCCTCTGTACAATTTGAGATCATCCGCAAATAAAATATATTCAGAATGGTTTGAACATTTCACCAATATCATTAATGAACAAATTAAAAAGGAGAGGCCCACAGTGTGAACCCTGCGGGACACCTGAACATACCGATATGTTTCTTGAAATATGATTTAATATACGTATACACTGGCTACGTTCAGTCAAAAAACTCTTGATCCACCTAGTCACGGCTCGTGCCGAATCCCAGGGCTCGAAGCTTTCCCACCAAAAGCTCATGATTAACCCTGTCAAACGCCTTCGAGAAATCAGTGTATACAGCATCAACCTGCATACCTCTCTCAAACGCGCCCAACAGATACTGCTCGTAACTTAGTAAGTTTGTGACTGTGGATCTTCCCCGAGAAAAGCCGTGCTGCTCGTATCTCACAAAGTTCCTACAAATCCATGAAAGTTGATCGGCGACAAACTTATCAAAGAGCTTCGGTATAGCCGACTGAATACAAATATCCCTGTAATTGGTTATATCCTCACGATTTCCCGATTTATAAATGGGTGTCAAAAAGCTAGTCTTCCAATATTGCGGAAAAACGCAGGAGTCCAACAACAAACAGAAGATATAGTGTAGTGGTCTGCTCAGGGAAAACACACATTGTCTCAGGAATGCTAATGGAATCCCATCTGGGCCATCATCTTAAGCTGATTAATGCCATCATCTTAAGCTGATTAATGCCTTCAAATATTTCGGCCAATGAGACCCTCACAACATTCACGTCCAGTGCGTTATCAATATTACAGGCTGAAAAGTCACAGTTCTCTCTCACATAACTAGCCGAAAAATGACGCGCGAACAATCCACGATGCCATTGCCATCATTAGCAAGTGAATCCATCAAAAATATGCTATGTGAATAAGAAGTACACCTTCTGGAATTGTTAACGTGTCTCCAAAAAAACGCAGGATTGACTCTTAAGTCATTGTCAACTCTAGACAAATATTATTTATAGCAAGCTGATTGAAGACGTTTACATCTATCACGCAATAAAGAAAACTCTTGGTAGGAGGTGAATAAACCGTGTTGTTTATACTTTTTGTGCGCAATTTTCTTTTGTATAACCAGTCTTTGTAAGTCTGCAGAGAACCACGTTGGAAAATTTGTTGTTCTAAAGCGTTTAACCGATACGAAGATGGCAATGACATCATATAAAATATTGTAAAAATTCTCGACACAAACATTTATATCAGTTTCATTGAAAACCGAGTCCCATGAAACATAGGCTAAAAATTCATTGATTAATTGAAAATTGCAATTCTTAAAACCATAGTATAGTATGTCACATTTCAAGCTATTGTCGCCAACATAGATGGGAATCGATATTTCATATGCAATATGGTGCTGAGAAACATTTAAAATATACTCAAGGGCAACAGAAACATTGACTTCTTGATTGTTACAAAACACAAGATCAAGAAATCTTCTATGTATATTGGGAATATTCGCGGAAGAGGACGCGGGACACTGCACACTTAAACCATCGTCTCTCTCTCTCTTCATATTTGATTACACAGCCCCACAAAAAAAAAAGTGGGGTATACTTTTGATGCGATATATCAGATCCGTAGTATTTTTGCCCGCTGGTCACGAATCTGACGTCAGAATATCGCCATCACATCTCAATTTTTTTCTAACCTCAAAAAATAGGTAAAAATTAGTAAAAATTAAGAAAAATATACTCCTAAAAAATTGATTCAAGCTTTTTCATGAATCCAAAGATGTATTAATATGTATTCGGACACGATAAGCTAATATTCATCGGTTGGATTAAGCCATACAGTTCTGTTTTCTTTCTAACCTCAATAAATCAGACAGATATAGTGCTTCTCGAATGCAAAAACGAATTCAAATTAAAATTCAACCGATTCTTATCAAATTTAGTACACGGGGGTTTTTTGGGTTGCTGATCATGAATCTGAGCTCGGATTTGCAAAATTCAAAATGGCGGATCTAAGATGGCGGACAAAATTTTTGAAAACCAACCGATTCCTACCAAATTTGGTATACAGTTGGGGAATCCTCAAACCTGATACTCTTAAACCCTAAGCTCTGAAACCTTAGACTCCCACACCCTGTAACCTCAAAAAATAGACCTCAATAACCCTGTAACTTTAAAAATGAGACCCAATAAACTTAAAACCAGGACTTTTAAACCATATACTCTCAAATAGTAGACCCTTAAGCCCTAGAATTGCGAAGGTTAGACCCGCGCCTAACTTTCCTTTTTTTGGCTGTATCTTGTTCTTTTTTCCGCGAATGACCTATTCAAAGGCTTTCTGCCCAAACGCTTTTGAGGACTTGTTTCTCTTTTTAGCGACCAGCAATAGTCCGCTAGCATATGGTCATCCCATCGTCCTTGATACCGATTTTCTATGATTTCCAGATCTTGGTGAAAACGTTCCCCTTGCTCCTCACTGTAGTCACCAAGATTATCTGGGAAATCATCGATGTGGGAGTCCAGGAAATGTAATTTTAGATTCATTAAGCAACCTAATGTTTGAAAATTTTTTACCATTTTCTCGACTATTTCTTTGTACTTAGGACTTTTATTATTTCCCAAAAAGTTTGTTGCGACTTCTTTAAAACTAAGCCAAGCAGCTTTTTCAACTTTATTCATTTTAGTAACAAATAATGAATCTTAAAACAATTTTCTTATTTGTGGCCCGTCAAATACGCCTGCCTTAATTTTAGCTTTAGAAAATTTCGGAAATTTTTTATGCGTTTGTATCTAATGCTCTCGTGAATTGCTTCATGAGTCCAAGCTTAATGTGAAGCGGGGGAATAAGAACTTTTCCTGGATCTACCAATGGTGGAAACAATATATTATTTTCACCAGGAGTGAACGATTCTCTTGTTGGCCAAATTTTTTTCTTATAATGACGTTCCCTGTCTCTGCTATTCCACAGACATTTATAACAGGGATAAAGTGTAAACCCTGACTGTTGGCCAAGCAATATTGTTACAATTTTCAGATCTCCACAAATTTTCCAGTTATGATCAGCATATTTTGTTTTTATCAAAAGCTGCTTCATTTTTTCATATTGCTCTTCCATAACTGTGGAATGAGCAATCGGAATGGGAGCGTAAACGTTGGTATTATGCAGCAAAACTGCCTTAATGCTCCGTTTAGAAGAATCAATGAACAGTCTCCATTCTTCAGGATCGTATGAGTTATTTTGAAATTCATCCATTAGACCTTTTACATCGGTACAATATGAAAGTGACAATTCCTCATCTCTGTTTCTATAATAAGAAATCGTAGCTTTTGGCTTAAGTAAATGTCTTTTCTTTAAAAAGGAAGCAAGATGCTCTGAACCATCTTTGGATAAGCCTAAATCTCTGACTAGATCACTAAGTTCTGACTGTGATACGAGTATTGGTTCTGGTTTACGGTTGTATGGTAGAAATTCTTTATCTGTGTCACTAGTATATGATAGGTTGTCACTAGAACATTCATTAGTAACAGTGTTTGAATCTTTTTCGACAGTCTCAATGTTTTCGGTATGAACTGATAAGGTGAAATCATTTGTTTCCATAACATCAGCATCAAGTGGTTCAGGAGGCGGAATTAGTTTAGTTGGTCTTGTTACTGTCGAAACATCGTTATAAGTAATAGTGCTTTTATTTTTTCGGTTATGCCTAGATACAACATTCATACAAAAGTAGCAATCATTTTCACTGTATGGTCTATTCCATATTGCTGGTCTGGAATATTTAATCGCCTTCTTATTGACGTGCAACATTATTTTGCAAATGCTGTGGGGAACCCAATCTGTATCCTGGTGCTGTATTTCAAAGTTAAAACAATCCTTATATAAGGTTTTAATCTTATCTGTTATCGGTGACCCCATTTTACTCAATACGTGTTGACAGCAAATATAACAAAATGAATCACTGTTTTTATCGCACTTATGAAAAGTCCTTGTACCGTGAGACCGTTTTCTTGTAGCATTATACTCTACATGAGCCTAGTCACCCACACATGAAGAGCTACGGTCGCTGGATGACGACGGCTGCGGGCCCGCTTTCCCACCCTGACCAACCGCCGATACTGGGTTTCCGAGTCCCTGCATCGTAATTCTCTTTCTTCTACCTGCCATGACGGCATCTAAGCCGTTATCCAGGGACTCTGCCGGCTAGTGGAGTAACACCGTTGCCCACCGTCACCACGTGGAGGTGCCCTGGATGCAGGTAGAAGAATAAAAATCGACCGATGAATTTTCTCGGCGTTCAAAATGGCGCGAAAACATCTGCCATCTTGAATTTTGCAAATCCAACCTCAGATTCGTGATCAGCGACCCAAAAAATCCCCTTGTACCAAATTTGGTAAGGATCGGTTGAATTTTAATTTGAATTCGTTTTTGCATTCGAGAAGCACTATATCTGTCTGATTTATTGAGGTTAGAAAGAAAACAGAACTGTATGGCTCAATCCAACCGATGAATATTAGCTTAGCGTGTCCGAATACATATTAATACATCTTTGGATTCATGAAAAAGCTTGAATCAATTTTTTAGGAGTATATTTTTCTTAATTTTTACTAATTTTTACCTATTTTTTTGAGGTTAGAAAAAAATCGAGATGCGATGGCGATATTCTGACGTCAGATTCGTGATCAGCGGGCAAAAAAAATACTACGGATCTGATATATCGCATCAAAAGTATACCCCACTTTTTTTTTTGTGGGGCTGTGTTATTAAACAATTTCAAACCATTTAAAATCACATTAAACTAACTATGTGCTCTCTGCCAACGTAGAGGGTGATCATTTTTAGACGCCCGGACTCGTTTTATGGAAAATTGTTGGATATTTTTAAATGTAAAATGGTATAGGGCAGGTCAAGGAGTATACTGACGTATTTGACATTTAGTAGTGAAAATGACGCTGGGCCGCGACGCCAAACAACTTTTTTTCCATCGACATACCTTTTGCAAAACGGCATTGGAAAGCCCTAATTTTTTTCAACATTTTTTCGTTAAACTGTTTTTTCTAATTTGTTTTGCAAAAAAGTGATGCAACAAAAACCCTAAACCCCCTAAAATATAATTTTTTGGTGATCGCGGTTGCCATGGATCCTATGCCACGTTTGACGGTTTTCAAACAATTTATCTAGTAGGCGGCTGTCATATTTTAATTTGACAGCTCTTGTATTCAATTCAATAGAGTTAAACTAAGTAAACAGTGTTAATAGCTTCTGGTTGAAGTGGTTTCCCACGCTGAAAAAGTAGACACGATTCTTATTTATGAAACAGCACGAAAAAATTCTCGAGAAGCCGTTAGACTGTATCGAGAACGTTACCCCGACAGGTATATTCCGGATCACACTATGTTCTGTCGATTATAACGAAATTTGTTTTGTTTTAACAGATGAAAAAGTAGCGGAAATTATGCAATATTTTCACAATCATCCATATCATTCAGTGTTTCTCGTGATCTAGGAACCCAAAAACGTAAAAAAAAAAATTCGAAATGTAACGTTCAGTGTAGGTAGTTCCAGGTGGAGAACTACTGCGGCATGTCTCTCCCTTGCTTTGTTAATTGTAATATTCAAAATGAGCGAGAAATAGTGCTGTTACACAACGTATAATTTTAAAGTTTGTCGCACACGAAAATATCAAACCTGCCAAAATTCGATATCCTTTCATGGGCACGAATAAAGGCTTGGGGTACGGAGTTTGTTGAAAAAGAAAATCATACCTGCCGCCATCGCACCAGCATCTCCCCACAGAACATCGTACTCGTTCGTGAGCTTATGGAAGGTGATTGATACGAGGCTGGTTTGAAAAGTCCGTGCAAAGTCCGAGAGATGGCACCACCGGCGCGTATCGAGGTCATGTTTAGTTAGTAGCATCTCTTGAATGAACGCACACCAAGTTTCAGCCATATTGGTCTATTTCTTTGTGTTTGGCATTCGTGTGAATCAAGGAAGTCGAGTGATTTTCAAGAAATGGACGAAAAAGAATTTCGTGTGGTGATTAAACATTACTTTATGAAAGGCAAAAACGCCTCAGGAGACTAAAGAGAAGCTTGATAAACATTATGGTGACTCTGCACCTTCGATTAGAACAGTTTATAAGTGGTTTCAAAATTTTCGGACTGGCCATATGGGCACAAGTGATGCTGAACGTTCTGGACGGCCTGTGGAGGTTACGACTCCAGAAATCATTGATCAAATCCATGATATGGTGATGAATGACAGAAGAGTTAAGGTGCGTGAGATTGCTAGTGCTGTGGGCATCTCGACTGAACGGGTACATAATATTTTGCATAAACATTTGGACATGAGAAAGCTATCCGCAAGATGGTGCCGCGATTGCTCACGCTTGACCAAAAACGGAATTGTGTGAAGTGTTGCAAGGATGGTTTGCAGCTGTTCCAGAAGAATCCGGAGGACTTTAAGCGTCGTTTCGTCACTGTGGATGAAACATGGATACATTACTATACTCCTGAGACCAAACAACAATCTAAACAATGGGTTACCAAGGGGGAATCTGCACCAAAAAAGGCGAAGACCGTTCCTTCGGCCGGAAAGGTTATGGCGACTGTCTTTTGGGATTCGCAAGGGATAATCCTCATCGACTATCTGGAAAAGGGTAAAACTATTACAGGTGAATATTATTTATCGTTATTGGACCGTTTGAAAACCGAGCTGCAAGAAAAACGCCCGCGATTGGCCCACCAGAAAGTCCTTTTCCATCACGACAACGCACCAGCACACACCTCAGCAGTTGTGGTCGCAAAATTAATGGAAATAGGATTCCAACTCGTTTCACATCCCCCCTATTCTCCAGACTTGGCTCCCTCGGACTACTATTTGTTCCCCAATTTGAAGAAATGGCTGGCGGGACAAAGATTTTATTAAAACGAGGAGGTAATTGCAGACACTAATGGATATTTTGCAGACTTGAACAAATCCTATTATTCGGAAGGCATCAACAAACTAGAACATCGTTGGACGAAGTGTATAAGCCTAAAAGGAGACTATGTCGAAAAATAAAAAAGGTTTACCCCAAACACATAAGTAGTTTTTATTTTTGCACGGACTTTTCAAACCAGCCTCGTACTTCACGGTAGTTAAAATTTCTAAATAATTCGCTATCAGCACGAAAGAACGAATAAGATACTTTTTTAGCAAAAAAAATAAAATAAAAATAGTATTAATAAATAGAAGTGCAGACACTTGCAAGAACAATATATCTAACTCGCACGTATAGAATTACTTGGTAACATCTATGAAGCTATTTCGAAATTAATAACCTACCTTAAACCTTGCTTAAAAGTAGCTCCTTTCAAAAATTTTTTTCCTGTAACCCTAAAACTGCCGTTGGTCAACATAGCATTGCTTAAAAAGTCCAAAATGTCTACGTCTTGAATTTTGATATTATGCTTCAGTTTTATCGTTTCTACATTAAGATTATCAACAATTTTTCGGCCAGTTACAGTGTTCAGAGCATCATAACGCATCACGTCTGTTCTAAGGTTTTAAATTATTTACTAGATACGTACTAGCTTCACTAAGATCTAAAAGTACAAAATACATATAAAATATATGGGACATTATTCATAAAATTTTTGTTGTTTTTTTCAATAATTTCTCTTTTACAATTCTGTCAATATCAATTCCAATATTACTCGTTGCCAAACGTATTGTGTGAACAAATAACTTATCCGATAGTGACAGCCTGTCACTATATTCGGCTACTATAAATACTTTTCTTCGTGTAAAGTAATATAATGTTGTTTAACATTGTATTCTTTATACAGCAACAATACTTGCATACAAATCATATATTGAATTTTATTGTTGTTGCAGCTAAAATAGTCTAATTTTGGATGGTTGTAGCTTCTACTTGATGGAAATTCATTATAAATATATAATAAAAGACTGTTTTTAGTCAATTTCTACTGGTTTATTTAAATTGCAATGACGCGTTTCGCTGTCGATGCAGTTTCTTCAGATCTACATTTTACACTGTCAAGTTAGGTTTAATGTTCACATTTTTATATAATTTCTTAATTTTAATATTACACCTAATTAAATTACATTGATAGTATTGGAAAACCCACACAGATTTGGAATTAGGAAAATAAATTCAATAATGGTGAATTGCTTAAATCTACCTGGCCGTTGAGTAAAGTACTTGTAGTCCTTAATCGATTTATTTGCATTGTCTCTAAAAGGTTTAGTTTTAAACCTTTTTGTTGGGTGTGTAAAATTTTGAATTCTTGTTAAATGTGTGATTTTCTATTAAAAGATGATTAGCATATGTTGAATTAGATTTTCTAGGGATGAAACTTTTTTCGTGTTCTGTAATTCTTTGTATAAATGTACGTCCAATTTGTCCTATGTATGTTTTAGGACATGACCCACATGTTAATTGATAAACCCCTGATTTATTGTCTTTATTGATTTGTGGTTTGTAGTTTTTAAGATATTTCCCTATAGTATTGTTAGTTTTGTAAGCTATGTGGATATTTTTTTGATTTAAAAATTTCCCCAGTTTTTCCGTTGGTTTGCCGAAATAGGTTAAGCATTTAAATGTGGTATTTCTGTCCTTAAAACGTGGGTATATTTCTGAGATTGCCTTGTTTCTAAGTTTTTTCCTAACGATATTATTGATTAAAGTAACCGAAGAACCATTGTTAACGGCTACTTGTTTTATGTAGTTTAATTGTTTAGTAAAATTTTCCTCTGATAAGGAGATATTAGTTAGTCTATGTATAAAACTATGATAAGCTGCGAGCTTATGATGGTTAGGGTGGTGAGAA
Organism: Pachyrhynchus sulphureomaculatus; assembly: GCA_019049505.1. Taxonomy (NCBI): domain Eukaryota; kingdom Metazoa; phylum Arthropoda; class Insecta; order Coleoptera; family Curculionidae; genus Pachyrhynchus; species Pachyrhynchus sulphureomaculatus. Next base: position 217,711,033 of record CM032449.1, read on the forward strand.
CTATTGTAAATTGTGGTATCTGTATGACAAGATTTGTGATATATTGCAAATTCATGTTTTTTCATAGTTTTACTGATAGGAGTTGATTTTCCCTTCGACCTCTTCTTCCATTGTAAAACTGATATTTCTATGTAAAGAATTAATATACTGTAAAAATTGAGTTAATTCTCTGTCCGTACCTGTAAAGCATACATTTATATCGTCTACGTATCGATACCAGTATAGACAACTATTACTATTGTTAATATGGTTGTTAAATATCATTGTTTCATTACTGTCCATGAAAATTTCGGCAAATAATGGACTTAATGGACTCCCCATAATTAACCCTTCCTTACTATTGTAGAATGTATTGTTAAATCAACTTCCTAGACTTAACAATCAGTAAAACCATGAAAAAACATGAATTTGCAAACCTTGTCATACAGATGCCACAAATAACAATAGTTCTCACCACCCTAACCATCATAAACTCGTAGCTTATCAGTTTTATACACAAGACTAACTAATATCCCCTTATCAGAGGAAAATTTTACTAAAGAATTAAACTACATAAAACAAGTAGCTGTTAACAACGGTTATTCGGTTACTTTAATCAATAATATCGTTAGACTTAGAAACAAGCCAATCTCAGAAATATACCCACGTTTTAAGGACAGAAATATCACATTTAAATGCTTAACCTATTTCGGCAAACCAACGGAAAAAACTGGGAAATCTTTAAATCAAAAAAATATCAACGTAGCTTACAAGACTAACATACCCATCCCACAAGAACGTTCTAAAATTATTTGTCTAGCATTATCTGCTGTTTCTCCAGCTTTATTCAAAATTTTCAAATACAATTTTTCTAATGCATTGTATTCCATGGCATTTAATTGTAAGCCAGTACCAAGTGGGGTTAATGCATTTTGAGTATCTAAATCAAAGACTAAATCTAAAGCTTTATTTTTAGTACCTACTTTACTAGTAGTATCACAGCCTGTAAACGCATGTAAAGCAGGCAAAACTTGACAAACTTGACTAGTTAAATATTCAGCAGCTACATTACAAGACAATAATCTTGGCTTCTGACCAACTACTTTAAAATACAATCCTGTACAACCAATTAATTTGAAAAAGCTCCAATAATGAATTGCTAATATAAAAACGTCGGTATCAACGGAATGAATTATTATTTCAGAATTATAAGGTAACATATATCGAGCATGACAAAATATCCTTGTATCAGCCTCTAAGTGATTGTTTTCTAACTCAATAATTTCATGTATATTATTTCCCTGTATACAATAGCACTTTTCAATGTTATAGAATCCACCTGATATTATTAATTGTTGAGTGTGACTTAATGCAACGTAATTTACAGCATTATTAGATAAATATTGAACCAATTGAAACTTATTATTTGTATTCATCATTAAAGTTTTAATATTTTTTGGAATTTTTGTATCACAGTTTTGAATAAATATATTCGCGCCTACGTACGGGCGTTGCGTATATATCTATGTATACAGTTTCGATGCGGCCGCGGGCGCTCGAACGCAATTTAACTGTTAAAAAACAATGTTTAAAAATAAAGATATTGCAATATTTCCTACGGTAATTTGTAGAAGAGATCTCAAACTTTAATTTGGACACTTGGCAACATTGAAAATTTTAATTTTTGACCCCAATATTGGGAGGTGAAAGTGGCCATTTTCGCGTTTTCTCGCACCTAAAATTGCCGATATCTCGAAAACGGCGCATTTTAGAGAAAATTCACAAGAGACATTTTTTTGTTCAAAATGGTCCAATTTACCTAAAAAAACTTGTTCCGGGGCAAAAATTTCAATTTTTGGACTTTGTTTAAAAAAAAAATTGTTTAAACAAATTCGGACCAGGTTACCGCCCGGCAACATGTTGATCCTCTTTCAGGGGCATCTCCTGGAGAAGGTTATGAAAAAAAATTCAATTAGAAAATTTTTTCCAACGATGGCGCCGATTTCGCCTTGTCTAATAGGGAAATATCTTAAAAACTACAAACCACAAATCAATAAAGACAATAAATTAGGGGTTTAACAATTAACATGTGGGTCATGTCCTAAAACATACATAGGACAAACTGGACGTACATTTATACAAAGAATTACAGAACACGAAAAAAGTTTCATCCATAGAAAATCTAATTCAACATATGCTAATTATCTTTTAACAGAAAATCACACATTTAACAAGAATTTCAAAATTTTACACACCCAACAAAAAGGCTTAAAACTGAACCTTTTAGAGACAATGCAAATAAATCGATTAAGGACTACAAGTACTTTACTCAACAACCAGGTAGATTTATGCAATTCACCATTATTGAATTTATTTTCCTAATTCCAAATCTGTGTGGGTTGTCCAATACTATCAATGTAATTTAAATAAGTGTAATATTAAAATTAAGAAATTATATAAAATTGTGAACATTAGACCTAACTTGACAGTGTAAAATGTAGATCTGAAGAAGCTGCATCGACAGCGAAACGCGTCATCGCAATTTAAATAAACCAGTGGAAATTGACTAAAAACAGTCTTTTATTATATATTTAAAATAATCTAGTTTCCATCTCTCATTAAATGCACGATTTTCATCACATAATTTTCGCTTTTTTGTAAACATGATATAGTTTGTTATTTCTTATTAGGATTATGGATATTAATTATTAACGTAAGTAAATATGAGACACAAAGTGGCTTTACACGTAGAAACAAACAGAGTCACGACAAAAACACGCACAAACACGCATCTGTACTTATTCGCCTATACACAGACGCGTATTTATAAACAAAATACACTAAATTTTTAGTAAAATCTGCACTTTTATTGATTTTTATACTTGACACGTGTTTCGCTAAAATATTAGCTTTATCAAAAGTATGAGTATGGAATGAAATAAACATTTTTCGATGGTTTTATAAGTAAATATTTGCAGGTAGGTTGTAACTAAAGAATAACAGCAAAACTTAATAATTATACAAATTATCTATTCATTAAATAAATTCAACAATGGGGAATTTCGGAGGTCCAGTTGGTCATTTACAAACACACTGTGTTTGTATTCTTTCTTTTATTGATCTCGAGGGTCTCAAATAACCCCAAAAAGGACCTAATAAGGTGAAAAATCAGGGGTATATAAATTGAATTGCGGTACGTGTACTAAGGCGTACATAGGGCACACATTTGAAACTAAAATTTCAGAACACAAACGAAGTTTTCTTAACAACAAAACAGATTCTTCATACAGCAATCATTTAATAGAACAGAACCACCAATTTAATGACCAATTTGAAACATTATATGTAGAAAACAAAGGAAAAAAGTTAAGCCTTTAGGAATGCCTAGAGATAAACCGTTTAAAAAACACAGGTTCCATTCTAAATGAACAAAGAGAAGTAAATATTACTCAGTATATATCACCACTACACCAGACACTTTATTTTTGCACTCGACGCGCATTTCGCTAACCTTGTTAGCTTCATCAGGAACGATGATTGGGTCAATCATCACTCCTGATGAAGCTAACATGGTTAGCGAAACGCGCGTCGAGTGCAAAAATAAAGTGTTTGGTGTAGTGGTGATATATACTGAGTAGTGTCAATGTGCCAAAGATTCCACATTCCCAACCTAGAAATAAATATGACTGATAGGAAATCCCCATTATTAAATTTATATACCTTACCAGAGTTTAAAAGTACCCAACATGGAAACTCAAATATAGTTATACGAGGATCCCCAATAAGAATAACAACATTAGAAGTTAAAGAAGTATGTAAAACGCTAAAAAATGGTAGAGCCCCAGGACCAGGAAACATCCCAGGAGAGATAGTAAAATACGGAACTGAAAAGCTATTCAGCGCTTTGAGGAACTTATTTCAAAGATGCATTAACACATCAGAAGTACCTGAGGAATGGAAAATATCATACATATCAACAATTCATAAGAAAGGAGACAAAAATAATTGCGATAACTATCGGGGAATAACGGTTACAGGATCTATTAGCAGAATATACGGAAAAATACTTAAAAATAGAATAGAAACGGAATACGCGGACGTAGAAGCTGAAGAACAGGCAGGCTTTAGAGCAGGAAGATCCACAATAGACCATCTCTTCACACTGACACAAATCCTAGAAAAGAAAACCGCATTTGATCAGGAAGTCCATGTCTTGTTTGTTGATTTAAAAAAGGCCTACGACAGCGTGCCCCTAATGAGATTGTGGGAGACATTACAGCACCGAAATAATTAAAGCCGTAAAATTCTTATACCAAGACGCAAAGAAGTAGAGTGAAAACCAAATATGGTATAACAGGGTTCCAGGTCACAAAGGGTCTCAAACAGGGCTGCTGTATATCCCCAACGCTATTTACAATCTATTTGGAGAGTGCACTGAAGAACTGGAAAAGGAAATGCAGCAGTATGGGATTATCACTGGATGACGATACTACATTGTACACGCTATCATTCGCGGACGACCAGGTAGTAGTCGCTCAGGACACCGATGATATGGAATATATGACACGAAAACTTATGGAGGAATATGAAAAATGGGGCCTAGAAGTCAATATTAAAAAGACCTAGTACATGTGCGTCGGAGGACAACAGCAGGACTTGAAACTGGCCACAGGACACACCATCAAACACTGTGCCAGTTATAAGTATTTGAGAACGAGAATATCTAGGGACACACTGGAAGAAGCAATATTCGAGAGGAATATCCAAGGAAGAAAAGCGATTGCAATGCTTAATAGTATACTATGGGACAAAAACATAACCATTGAAAATAAGAAGAGAATTTACAACTCAATAGTGAAAAGTATAATAACTTACAGCTCCCAGGGGTGGCCATTGAAGGAAAGAACAGAAAAAATACTAAAAGCTACAGAAATGGATTTCTGGAGAAAGCAGCCAGAAAATCCTGAAAAGATCGCATACCAAATGACATGATAAGAGGTGCTTTAGAAATAAAGCACGATATAGTGGATGAAATCATAACCCAACAGTTGGTATGGTACGGACATGTACAGAGAATGTCACAAGACCGACTACCTAAAAAGATCTTAAATTGGAACTCTCATGGAAGAAGAAAGCGAGGAAGACCACGCCAAAGCTGGAGAGCAGGAAGCAACAAGGAAGTACTAGAGAGAGATCTGGAGGAGGAGGGATGGAGAAACCGGGAGGAGTGGAAATTAGGCATCGGAAGACGGAAGATGGAAGACGTTATATATATATATATATATATATATATATATATATATATATATATATATATATATATATATATATACTTTATAAAGTTCATTATGAATTCTAAGAATACCCTAATTAACTATTTTCAGACTAATTGTAAAAGTAGATAATAAGGTGGAATAAAACTAAATGTTTGTTAGTTGCAATAAGCATCAAAAGAAGTTACCATGTAACGAAACGCGTCATGCAAGTATGTAATAAAAAGTGGAAATTTTGACAAATTGTCTTTCATTACGTGACTTTTTAAAGGCATCGGAAAGCTGGTGTGGAGACCTAAATTTTGAAAAAAAAAAGATCCATTTTGGACCAAATGACATAAAATGGCGGGCGATTCAAATTTTAAATAACAAATTCAGTTGTGCCCACCAGGTTCAATATTTTTGTACGAAAATTTCACGGTATTTTTGCTATAATAAAAGGCATATTTTCTGAAAATTTTAACCCGATCGGTTCACTTAGTCGACCTGTACAATAAAATGGAAAAAAAAACATTTTTTTGTCTGTTTTTTCAATTTTGTAGGTTTTTTTGATACAAGTACACAGCACACAACAAGTGAAACAACAATAAGATATAATACAGACAGCTTACAAAATGAAAGTATCAGAAATCTATACAAGAGGAGACTGGACCAAAAGATACAACGGACGGGATTTGTTAATATAGAAGAAGAATATAAGTATATAAAGGAATGCCTACACGCAGCCGCACTGGAAGCATTAGGGTACCAAGAGAAAAGGGAAAAACAGCAAAAACCATATTGGTGGGATGAAGAAATTAAATACGAAATTGAAGAAAAACGGAAAAGCTATCACAAATACTTAAGTTCAAAGAGCACAAACGACAAAGTAAAATACAAAGAATCCCAAGCTAGAGTACGCAAAATGATTAGTGACAAAAAGAACAACCAATGGGAAAAGACATGCTCAAGACTCAACTCTTACATAGGAGGAAGAAAAAGCACAGAAAGCTGGAGACTCCTTAAAAATATGAGAATAGAACGGAAAAGAGAAATCTTCTCACCAATAACACCAGAAAAATGGAACCAATATTTTATAAATATGCTAACAGAAGATAGACCAGAGTTCAAAAATACCCAACATGGAAACCCAAATATAGTTATACGAGGATCCCCAATAAGGATAACAACATCAGAAGTTAAAGAAGTATGTAAAACGCTAAAAAATGGTAGAGCTCCAGGACCAGGAAACATCTCGGGAGAGATAGTAAAATACTGAACTGAAAAGCTATTTAGCGCTTTGAGGAACTTATTCCAAAGATGCATTAACACATCAGAAGTACCTGAGGAATGGAAAATATCATACATATCAACAATTCATAAGAAAGGAGATAAAAATAATTGCGATAACTATAGGGGAATAACGGTTACAGGATCTATTAGCAGAATATACGGAAAAATACTTAAAAATAGAATAGAAACGGAATACGCGGACGTAGAAGCTGAAGAACAGGCAGGCTTTAGAGCAGGAATATCCACAATAGACCATCTCTTCTCACTGACACAAATCCTAGAAAAGAAAACCGCATTTGATCAGGAAGTCCATGTCTTGTTTGTTGATTTAAAAAAGGCCTAAGACAGCGTGCCCCTAATGAGATTGTGGGAAACACTACAACAGAATAATGTAAGCACCGAAATAATTAAAGCCGTAAAATCCTTATACCAAGACGCAAGAAGTAGTGTGAAAACCAAATATGGTATAACAACAGGGTTCCCGGTCACAAAGGGTCTCAAACAGGGCTGCTGTATATCCCCAATGTTATTTAAAATCTATTTGCAGAGTGCACTGAAAAACTGGAAAAGGAAATGCAGCAGTATGGGATTACCACTGGATGACGATATTACATTGTACACGCTATCATTCGCAGATGACCCGATAGTAGTCGCTCAGAACATCGATGATATGGAATACATGACACGAAAACTTATGGAGGAATATGAAAAATGGGGCCTAGAAGTTAATATTAAAAAGATCTAGTACATGTGCGTCGGAGGACAACAGCAGGACTTGAAACTGGCCACAGGACACACCATCAAACACTGTGCCAGTTATAAGTATTTGGGAACGAGAATATCTAGGGACGGAACACTGGAAGAAGCAATATTCGAGAGGAATCTCCAAGGAAGAAAAGCGATTGCAATGCTTAATAGTATACTATGGGACAAAAACATAACCATTGAAAATAAGAAGAGAATTTACAACTCAATAGTGAAAAGTATAATAACTTACAGCTCCCAGGTGTGGCCATTAAAGGAAAGAACAGAAAAAATACTAAAAGCTACAGAAATGGATTTCTGGAGACGAGCAGCCAGAAAATCCAGAAAAGACCGCATACCCAATGACACGATAAGGCGAGCTTTAGAAATAAAGCACGATATAGTGGACGAAATCAGAACCCAACAGTTGGTATGGTACGGACATGTACAGAGAATGTCACAAGACCGACTACCTAAAAAGATTTTAAATTGGAACTCTCATGGAAAAAGAAAGCGAGGAAGACAACGCCAAAGCTGGAGAGCAGGAATCAACAAGGAAGTACTAGAGAGAGATCTGGAGGAGGAGGGATGGAGAAACCGGGAGGAGTGGAAATTAGGCATCAGAAGACGGAAGACGTTATAAAACCGATTGAAATATATATATATATATATATATATATATATATATATATATATATATATATATATATATATATATATATATATATATATATATATATATATATATATATATATATATATATATATATATATATATATATATATATATATATATATATATATATATATATGACGACTTGAACGACTTATAACCAACGAGGATCTCTTTTTAGTGTTTCGTACGGAACACTTATAAGATCACTTCGGTGTCTGTCTGTCTGTCTGTCTGTCACACCCGATTTTCTCCGAAACTATTTGACATAGAAAGGTGAAATTTGGTAATAATATAGGAATTGATGGCCTCATCAGAGCCATGTAGTTTTGATAATTAAATTTTGACTTAAGGGGTTAATTTTGGGGGGTGAAGTCGAAAGTGAAAAAAAACAATTTTTTTTACTAGTTCATCGAGTGTGGTGTCAAATGAAAGTTTGTGAAAACACGAGTAAAATATATATATATATATATATATATATATAATATTATACTTGCGCGCACTTTTCTTTGTATTATTTTTAAAAATTCGCGAAAAATCGCTGTCCCGGGGCTTATCTCGAAAAGTACTTATCAAAAAATTTCGAAAAAATTCTGGAATATTCTCCACGGGGTGTAGATTGAACGAAAATTATCACGAGTGCATTACCTTTAATAATTTATATGGTATATAAAAAAAAACAAAAATTTCAAGGTCATCAGATTTCAGTAAAGATTGGAAACAAACTTTGTTGAAAACTCATTTGGGGTGTATTTTGTGAAGTCACTGATCATTTTATGCCTCTGTAACAATTTTTTTTTATTTTAAAAGCAATCAACGTACGGAACACTAATTGCGCAAGTTCAACTTGCACTTGACCGGTTATTTTGTCTCGATCCGACTTTTATAACCGGAGTTATTCATACTTTAAGCTCAAAAACGCGTTTTGAAACTTTAAATTGTTTATAAACAAAAGAGCACAAGTTTTTCGAAGTCCAAAATTCAGGACCATACTCCTGGTGATACTCCAGAGAGGATAAAATCATAATATTGCTGTATCTAAACTATGCCTATCTCATCATTATTTTGACCTTTTTTTACTGCACCAAGTTTGAAACGGATATTTCATTTCGTGCCGACAAACGGACAGGCCGGCAGACAGATAGACAAACCGACGAAAATATACACACGAATACAATCCTTTGATAAGGAAAGTAAAAAAATACTACCTTCAACTTGTACTTCTTCAAAATACGCGGGACTTTCAAATACTTGTGTCACATTTTGTAACAACAATGTTTTAAGTAAGTCATCCAATACGATTCCATTTATTGGACCCTTAGTGATCAATTTCGGAGTAGAAATGTTTGTAAACGTCACTTCGTCAAATGAAAAACCTGCATGGATCTCTTGTTCTTTAGATTTACTAAAATAGTGTTGAGATAGGAGCTTCAGGTTGCTTGCATCAACAAAGTCCTGAAAAATATTAAAAATCATCTTAAAACAGCCTTTTATTCTTGTAAAGCCTATATTACCTGTTGCAAACCAATTATTGTTATTATCATATTACTATATTGTTTTGCCCTTTAGCTATGCCTATGAGTTTAATACAAAGCTATAGTTTAACAATGACCAATTCTCAATGAAAGATGTACATACATAGTATGTACAGGGTGGTCCAAACTGGACACTTTTAAAGGTAAACCCCTTTATCTAAAGGAGAGAGACGAAAACTGATGTCGGTATCTGAGGCTCAATTTTTATGATAAACTCAATGGTGAAAACCGCATATCGATATCTAGTACCGTTTCAGATATACAGGGTGTTTTTTTAAAAATCTGCATTTTGGACAAATGTTTGTAATTCTTTTCCTACTGAAAATTTTTGATTTCTGTAAAACATTCTCAAAGCACTTTTTCACGTGGATTTCAACAGTCTAAGTTACATTTTTGTACAACTAATATTTTAATAGTTATTAACGCAAAAATATATTTTTTAAATGGGATACCCTGTGTATTTTTCCTTAACCGAATAGAGCTTTATGGACGGACCGGCCATATGGTTTCATTTAATTGTTTACTCGTAGTTGTCAAATTTTACTTCAGGATCAGTTATTGAATTGTCAAATAAATCGCAATAAAGCTTGAAAATTACGAAAAATGAGATATGATAGTGTGTTTCATACAAACCGGAGGAAATTCGGAAGCAGCAAGTAATTTATACCACGACGGAGGCGTCAACAGGATATATTCGCTCGATTGCGACATAACCTAGTTTGAAAGGAAACGACCCAAAAAATTATGCATTAAACAGGGATTAGGAATTAGAAGAAATAGTAGTTTCAGGAACTATCGGAAATAACACTTCAACCCGACAGCTAAAAGAATCCCCTGGACTACCAAGAACTAACGTAAGTCGTACTTTGAAGAAGCACAAATTCAGGGCATATAGGACAAGAAAAGTTGGAGATTTTCAACGGCGTATGGATTTTTGCCAATGGTTTCTGGAGAATTGTAACCATGTTTCCGAATTTTTCTTTAAATTGCATTTGGACATACGAAGCTTATGTAAGCAATGCAGGTATTTTTAAGCGTTACAATTCTTATATGTGGGCACAAGAAAATCCTCATTTAGTTGTGGAGCAAAGAAATCAAGGCAGATTTGGATTTAATGTGTGGGCAGGAATTTTTAGAGGCAGGGTTATAGGTTCATTTATTTACGAAGCAACACTCACCTCTCAGAGATATTTAGAAATTTTAAGGCAGCAAATAAAACCTCTTGTTGATGAACTGCCGTTTTTTTTTTTTTTTATGGGTCTAGCACACGTGCTACAGGGAAGTCCCTAAGGTGCTACAGAAGCGACACGTGTGCGGAGAAAGCGATTCACGTTGTTCTTAAATCGCTGTAAATTGTCCTCGGTGGGAAACACAGTCCTGGGCAAATTATTCCAAAGGGGTGATGTTCTCCATATAAATGACTGCTTGAAAAGCGTTGTACGAGGAGTAACAAGCTGAACCTCATACGGATGTGAAATATTAGCGGGACGTGTACTTCTAATATGCACCGTTCTAGGAGGGATTAAGCGGGCGACATCCCTCGAATACTTTCCATGAAAATACTTGTAGAATAGGCTCAAGTCGCCAACCGTTCTTCGATGTTCCAGCGAATCAAGGTCGTCGGTCAGTTCCGGGTCTCCAATCAGACGAACAGCTCTTCTCTGAATAGAATCCAACAAATGCAGTGTATGTTTGAGAGCGGAGCCCCAAACATGAGAGCAGTATTCCATAGTTGGTCGAATTTGAGCTTTGTAAAGAATTAACAGTTGTTGTGAAGTGTAAAGCTTTCTGGTTCGAAATAATATTCCCAACTTCTGAGAAGCTCTCCTTGCTATGCCTGCAACATGTTCATGCCAGGACATATTTGCTCCCAAATTAACGCCCAACAATTTGAGTGACGATGTTAGGGGAATGGAGTGCCCCGACATAACTATGTCGGGTTCAGCAACGTTAACTTTTTTAGAAAAAAACTGCCGCCTGGGTTTTTGTAGCGTTAAATTCCACTTGGTTACTGTCACCCCAAGATAGAATTTCTTCCAGGTCTTTGTTAAGTTGAATGACTTCTTGCTGTCTGCGGATATTCGTCTGAGTAGCCGATATCCGAGCGTTCAAAGTGAATGAAGAGATAAGTGTACTGTCATCTGCAAAGCTGTAGATTGGATTCTCGATCTTTTCCAGCAGATCGTTAATATAAATGAGAAAGAGAGTAGGAGACAGTATGGAGCCTTGGGGTACACCGGCGTTGATAGTGAAGGTGTTAGAAAGAAATCCGCCGACTGCCACTCGCAAAGAACGCTCTCTGAGGAAACATGAGAGCCACAAACAGAACTTTTCAAACATACCATAAGAACGTAGCTTAGCCAACAGCCTATCGTGCCAAACACGGTCGAATGCCTTGGATATGTCAAGAGCGACCGCTCGAGATTCTCCAAAGTGTTCAATTGCGTTGTTCCAAACATGTGTTACATAAGTCAGGAGATCTCCTGTTGATCTATTTTTACGAAAGCCATATTGGTGATCGCTAATAATGTTGAATCCTTCAAGATATTTTAGAAGATGCTGATTGATAGCCTTTTCCATGACTTTCGATATTATTGAAAGCAGTGCGATTGGTCGGTAGTTATTTGGCAAGGTCTTCTTGCCTTTTTTAGGTATTGGCTGAACTGTGGCACATTTCCAGCAGGAAGGAAATATTCCCTTTCTGTAGCGTCCGTCAGCGCCAGAAGCCTTTTTGGTGTCTAGCTTCATCAAAATACGTTTTATGATACGCTGCCTGAAGACAATATCGGGCATCCTTGACTGCACTATGGCACGTTAATGGACCTTAGAAATATATTTTTTAACACGATGAGGAACCCCTTCATAACACCAGGCAAGAGTTAGAAGTCGCAATGATACAAAGTTTTGCAGCTCTCACTCCTCTTGAACTAATCAACTCGGTAAGAAGTGTCCAGAAAAGGTACCGCTTATGTGTAAATAAAATTGGTCAACATTTCGAACATCTCTTATAGAAAATTGTTTTGTTTTAGTTTGCTCTAATCGGAATAAATTCTTTTATTGGTGTTTTGTTTTATTTTCTAGATAGATTAAAGTACTATAGCATTTAGTAAATTATATTGTAGTTATGACTCTTAGAGTAACATCTGGGTATTTTTTTTACGATTTGACTGCTATCGGTAAACAATTGATATTGCCTATCCGCCCAAAGCCTTCTTCACAAAATGTGCATTTAAAACTCGCGTAAAAATTGAAACCTTTATATTTTGAAGTAGATTTAACCAAAATATAAAGTGTGCTATATTTTTAGAATGCTAATTTAAAGCTTGCGTTAATAACTATTAAAATATTAGTTGTAAAAAAAACTTACACTGTTGAAATCCACGTGAAAAAGTGCTTTGAAAATGTTTTTACAGAAATCAAAAATTTTCAATAGGAAAAGAATTACAAACATTTTTCTAAAATGCAGATTTTTGAAAAACCCTGTATATCTAAAACGGTACTAGATATCGATATGTGGTTTTCATCATTAGGTTTATCATAAAAATTGAGCCTGAGACACCGACATCAGTTTTCGTCTATCTCCTTTAGATAAAGGGGTTTACCTTTACCTGGACCACCATGTACACTTACTGATAGCTCAGTAAACCAACTACTTTTTACAATTAATTATTTTCTTTGTAAACTTCTTGATGGCGTCGAGAAGTCGCCGAACTCTGTAATCATTAGGATGATAGATAAATATTTGTTAGCTAAACTTAAGAGTACGCCTATGGTAAATTTTAGGGAGTAAATGTATAAAATAATAGGCAGTCAGCTAGAAAAGACATTATTACAATATTATTATTCTTAGTTAATTAACAAAAGACATCAAAAGTATTATTATTAACAATAACATCAAGTATTAAATATTGTTATTATGAGCATTGATAATGTTATATTCATACCAAGTTAATAAGTATTATAAAATTTACTTAATAGAAAGTTAGAAGTTTTATCACGTGTTATTTTTAATCGTCTTACAAATCTGTAAAGCAACGGTCAGTTACAACATACCTTTACATTAACCGAATTATAAAACGTAGTGTTCTGAAGATGAACAGGACCCGAAATAATGGCGCCTTTATCGACAAACCATAGATTATCCATAAGATTTTTCACATTTAAACCATTTATGGTTAAGATTCTAGGTCCAATAACAAATATTACATCACCTAGAAAATAGAGTTTTAAAAATACTTTTATGTCTATATCTTGATTAGAAAAACGTTACCTTCAATTTGAAGAGATTTCAAATCTCTACCTGTTTCAGAAAATTTGCAAATCTGCTTTAAATCAATTTCATTTAAAGTACTTTCAACGTTCAGAGTACCATTAATAAAGACGTCCCCGTTGAAAATTTTATTTTCAATATTCATTATAGCATCAGAGTCTTGTTCCACGATATTACTTAAATCTAGATTTTCTATATTTCCTTCTAAATGCATTGAATTTTGTAAAATAATTGATTTACCTGCAAAAAACCATCATATATCAATATATATATATATATATATATATATATATATATATATATATATATATATATATATATATAGCTCACGGAAGTATGGACATCTTGTTAAAATTCAGTTATACAGAGTGAGTTAACGATAGAGTAAAGTTCATTATCTCATTGTTTCGTGAATTACGAAAATATGTTAAATACAATAGTTTCAGGAATTGTTAAGGTGCACAGTTTAAAATTATTTTTGAGTATACAGGGTACTTCAAAAGAGTGTGGCCGATATAACATATATTTTTTAAATGGAACATCCTATTTTCTAATTTATTTTTAAATTCTGCGTAAAATTTTATAACTTTTTTAATAATAATGTTATATACTTAACCTAGTAGTTTTTCTAATATTTCAATTTTTTTGAAAAAATACTAGTTTTCAGTTTTGTAAAAAATTGCCAGCAGCGCCATTATTTCTTAAATATTTATATATTAAATATATACATATATATATATATATATATATATATATATATATATATATATATATATATATATATATATATACAGTAATACCCCGCTTTACGCGAGGGATACGTTCCGAAAAAAATCGCGTTAACTGAAATTCGCGTATATCGAGGTTTATGATTAAACATAGTCAAAATTTAATACAAAAAAATACAAATCATTTTAATCAATCACTTTAATTCTAAGAACACTTTATGCAATACATACTCTTATTTTTTACGGAAAAATACATCTATTGTCTTTTGGGTAACGTTTTGTTTACGTTCTTGTAAAATACGTTCATAACACCCAACACTGTTTTTAATTGTTTGACACACGGTCAAGACACGGTCATCATTATTGTCTATACTCTGCAATATGTCCAAACCTGAATAAATTTTTGAAAGTGCATTTTGTATTTCCCCTGAAGATAAAACTTTCTCTTCTACTTGTTCTTCCTCATCGTAGATAGGATTATTCTGTAACTCGATCAGATCTTCATTGCTAATAGGATCGTCGTGCGTTGCTACAAGTTCTACGAGATCTTCTACCGTGACATCTTCAAGTTCAGACCCCTCAATCATTGCAGCAATGTCTTCAAGCACTTGTCTCTGCATCTGGACAATTCTTCTAGGTGCTTCCACTACATCTGGCCAAAGATTACGCCACACCCCATTCATACAACTCATTTTAACTTCCTTCCAAGCCTCTTCTATGTTGTGAATAGACTTCATAATGTTGTATGACTTCCACCACTCTCGCATAGACTGTCTTCCTTCCCCGTCAGTTTCATGAATTAGTTGGCTAAAAGTGCGGCGATGGTAATAAGCTTTGAAGTTTGCTATTGCTCCCTGGTCCATAGGTTGTAATATTGACGTAGTGTTTGGTGGAAGGAACTTTACGTACACTTTTAAGTCTCTGGGCGTATCAAGTGAGGTTGGATGTCCTGGGGCATTGTCTAAGAGTAATATAACTTTAGGTTCAAGCCCATTTCTGTCACAGTATGATTTGACTGATGGGCAAAAACTATTAGAATACCATTCTTGAAAATTTCCCGTGTAACCCACGCCTTTCTGTTTGATCGCCACACAACTGGTAGACTTGTCTTGTCTGTGCCTCGCATTGCACGGGGTGTTTCTGAATGGTACACTAGTAAAGGTTTCAGTTTGAAATCACCAGTGGCATTACCACCCAGCAGAAGTGTTAGTCGATCTTTCGCAGCTTTGAAACCACTGGCTTGACGTTCTTCCTTAGAAATGAATGTTCGAGATGGCATTTTTTTCCAGTAAAGTGCGGTCTCATCAACATTGAAGATGAGACAAGCAGGAATTTTCTCTCGTCTAACGAAGTCTTGAAACTTGTCTGGAAACTCAGCTGCAGCTTGAATGTCCGCGCTGGCCGCCTCGCCTGTTATGTGGATATTGTGAAGATTAGAACGCTGCTTGAACCGATGGAACCAGCCTCTGCTGGCAGCAAAAGTCGGAGTGGCACTCCCTTCTCCTTCTTTTGTTTTCAGCATCTCATACAAAGATTTTGCTTTTGTGCATATGAGATCTTGACTTAGTGGTGTGTTCTTCTTATTCAAATCTTCGATCCAGACTGACAGTAATTTCTCCATTCTTTCTAAGATAGATGATCTCGAACGAGAAAGTTTTGTTGCACTTATAGGTGTTGAACCTTCGCTGGAGATTTTAATTTTTTCCCGATTTTTATAAATCGTTCTCACAGTCGATTCTGAGAGTCCAAAATCTCTCCCAACAATTGTTGCTTTGCCTCCATTTTCCATTCTTCTTAACACTTTCATCTTCAATTCCAAAGTGACGCTTTTACGCTCTTTTTTCTTTACAGGCGGCATTTTTAACGTAGGGTTAAATTATGTATGTATGTATCTCCAATAAATATTAAAACAAAACTGCCAGCCGACCGAACTAACATTACGGAACAAATGAACACACGAAACGAACGAGGAAATCCCCATAGAACAAAGTCGAAGGACAGGGAATTCCCAATTCTTCAAAGAGAATATTCAGAGAAAGCGGGGATCCCCCCGCGACCATAGAGAAGTTAATGACTACATGAGCGCGAAATTTGAAATTCGCGTTATAGTGAAACCGCGCGTAACGGGGTCGCGCTAAGCGGGGTATTACTGTATATATATATATATATATACAGTCCCTGGCCAAATTATTAGACGCACTGTATTTTTTTTTAGTAATTTTATGTTTCTTAAGAGTTTTTATGCAATAATGGTATATTTAAACTACAATATTATTGATTTTTATTTAAAAGAATTGTTGTAGACTACATATTTGTATTTATTTTTAACATATGGCGACACTGTGTTGACAAAGTGATACATGAACGTAAATAAGTACAAACCTGTATCAGTCGCGATCGGAATTAAGTCAGGTACGGACGTGTTTCTGTGGCTTTATGGACTGTGATTGTTTGTTTAACAGTTTTATACTACTCAGTTATTAGTTTATTTTGTATGCAGTGTTTTAAAAAAGCAATTGGACTATTTTCATTATGGGTAGAAAAGGCGATCTTTCACCACGTAAAAAAGCTGAAGTGAAGGCCCTTGTGATTGCGAAAACATTTACAAACCGAGAAATATCACGAAGATTGGAGGTTTCTGAAGCTAGTGTACGACGCATAAAAAAGAAAATTGAGTCAGGGAAGGAATTAAGCCCGAAAAGAAAGAAAAGATGCGGTACAAAACCAATTTTCACTCCACGGTCAGAGAGATGTTTGAAGAAAATTTGTGTAGAAAACAGATTTGCTACCACAAAGGTAATAAAATCACAACTCCAGGATGCTAGCGTAAATGCTTCTGAGCGCACTGTTCGAAGAAAATTGAAAGAATTAGATTTTAAGGCCTGTCGCCCCGCCAGGAAGCCCAAGTTAACAGCTGCAATGAAAGCAAAGCGCCTGAAGTGGGCCAAACAATGGCAAGACAAAGATGTGGACTTCTGGAGATCAGTAAGATGCAGCAATTTAATCAATAATTGATACATTATTATCATTTTCAGTTAAATAAAGCAAATAAACATGGAAGTTTATATATTTTTCCTATTTTTGACAGGTCTGCTTCAGTGACGAAAGCACATTCGAAATTTTGCAGAATAAAGCTCAGTATGTGCGTCGTCGTCATAGAGAAAAGTTCCATCCTGATTGTGTCGTCCCGACGGTTAAACATCCCACCAAAGTGATGATTTGGTCAGTCATCAGCGGCAAAGGCACTGGACGTCTGTACGTCGTCAAAGGAATAATGAGGCAATATCAGTACAAAGAAGTATTACAAAATCGGTTGATTTCGCAGCTCAGAGAATGGTTTCCAAATGGGGAACCATTCACTTTCATGCAAGATGGAGCTCCCTGCCACACTGCTCGGTCTGTTAAAGCTTTTTTGGCAGAAAAAAATATCCCTCTGTTGGATTGGCCCTGATATGAACCTCATTGAAAATGTGTGGGAGCTGATGAAAAGAGAAGTGGCTAAAGATGTGATTACCAACAAAACCCAGCTCCTAGAAAAGATTATTCATGTGTGGAATCATCATCCTCAAATGCAGGAGACAGTACAATCTTGCATTGATAGCATGCCGCGCAGAATTAAAGCTTTGATAGTGGCTAAAGGTGGCTCAACTAAATATTGACTTTTACTAACATTAATTTCACTTTTCTTTAAAACTTAATAAACTTATGCTTTTCTAAATTAATGCTGTTTTATTTATGTCAAATAAATAGGTAATTGATTGGATAATATAAAAATAAAAAACAAATCAATTTAAAATAATAAAACGGTACAATATCACTCGGTAATTAATATTTTACATGAAATCTTGCAGTGCGTCTAATAATTTGGCCAGGGACTGTATATATATATATATATATATATATATATATATATATATATATATATATATATATATATATAGCCTTTTTCGATGTATATATATATATATATATATATATATATATATATATATATAGCCTTTTTCGATGTATATATATATATATATATATATATATATATATATATATATATATATATATATATATACATCGAAAAAGGCTATCAATGTGTAACATCCCGAAAAAATTAAGGGTCTGTGCTTCGACGGCGAATCTTACATTACAACGCTGCAAAGAGACAGGAAGTCTTAAGGATCATCATCAGCCTGGAATATCCAATGCAGAAGATCAGTTCATTAGACTGATGAGTAAGGGAAATAGAAGATTTAAATGCCCAGATATTGCTTGGGAGTTTATTCGGGGACTCGATAAAACAATATCAGTTAGTACAATACAGCGGCATCTTCAAGAAGATAATCTTTATGGTCAGATTGAGAGCAAAAAACTGTTATTACGGCTTGGCAATAAGGCCAAGCGACTTTAGTGGGCGCAAAATCATCGTTCCTGGACAATTGAACAGTGGAAAAACGTATTATGGATCGACGAATCGAAATGCGAAATTTTCAGCCAGCGACGGAGAATCTTTGGACGTCATTCTAAGACTGAAAAGTAATACAAGACTGTATTGTTCCCAGTGTCAAGCATGGAGATGTGTATGTTTTGGTGTAGGGGTACTTCTCTTTGGCTGAAGTGGGAGACTTAGTAAAAGTCGATGGCATTATGAGGAAAAAACATAAAAAAATTTTAAGGGACAACGCCATAACATGGGCTGCGATTAAATGGAAAGGAATTCAAGAGGATGCATGACGACGATCCTAAACATACTTTTGCTTCAAAGCTTTATAAGGACTATCTAGCAATATGCTCAATATGATAGCCACGACAGAGTCCAGACTTCAACCCCATTCAGTTATTAGACAGAACCGTCAGAAAGGAGCATCTCACGTCCCAAAATCATCTGTGATCGATCAAAGATATTGCAACATCATTAGAAATATCTATCTAAATGCAACAACAACTGTGAATCTTCACTCACTCACCAATAAAATACACATCAAACGAGGTGTCAGACAGGAGACACCTAAGTTATTCACAACAGTCCTCGAATACGCCTTCAAAAGGGTACTACTCAGTATATATCACCACCACTTTATTTGTGCACTCGACGCGCGTTTCGCTAACCATGTTAGCTTCATCAGGAGCAATGATTGTCAATTGGGGGTCGATTGGGAACGTAAAGGTGTGGTCATTGATGGAGAAAGACTCAATAATCTCCGCTTTGCGGACGATATTGCCCTTATATCGGACAAACTCGGGAAGCCAAAAACTTACTCCAAGAGTTATAGAATGCAACAAATAAAGTTAGACTAGAGATAAATTTTATCAAAACTACTCGTAAATGGATGAGATGGTACCGAGTACACCAATACAACTCGGAAATATAAGTATAGAAATAGTACATATATATATATATATATATATATATATATATATATATATACGAAGCTGGTTTGAAAAGTCCGTGCAAAGTCCGAGAGATGGCACCACCGGCGCGTATCGAGGTCATGTTTAGTTAGTAGCATCTCTTGAATGAACGCACACCAAGTTTCAGCCATATTGGTCTATTTCTTTGTGTTTGGCATTCGTGTGAATCAAGGAAGTCGAGTGATTTTCAAGAAATGCACGAAAAAGAATTTCGTGTGGTGATTAAACATTACTTTATGAAAGGCAAAACGCCTCAGGAGATTAAAGAGAAGCTTGATAAACATTATGGTGACTCTGCACCTTCGATTAGAACAGTTTATAAGTGGTTTCAAAATTTTCGGACTGGCCATATGGGCACAAGTGACGCTGAACGTTCTGGACGGCCTGTGGAGGTTATGACTCCAGAAATCATTGATCAAATCCATGATATGGTGATGGATGACAGAAGAGTTAAGGTGCGTGAGATTGCTAGTGCTATGGGCATCTCGACTGAATGGGTACATAATATTTTGCATAAACATTTGGGCATGAGAAAGCTATTCGCAAGATGGGTGCTGCGATTGCTCACGCTTGACCAAAAACGGAATCGTGTGAAGTGTTGCAAGGATGGTTTGCAGCTGTTCCAGAAGAATCCGGAGGACTTTAAGCGTCGTTTCGTCACTGTGGATGAAACATGGATACATTATTATACTCCTGAGACCAAACAACAATCTAAACAATGGGTTACCAAGGGGGAATCTGCACCAAAAAGGGCGAAGACCGTTCCTTCGGCCGGAAAGGTTATTGGCGACTGTCTTTTGGGATTCGCAAGGGATAATCCTCATCGACTATCTGGAAAAGGGTAAAACTATTACAGGTGAATATTATTCATCGTTATTGGACCGTTTGAAAACCGAGCTGCAAGAAAAACGCCCGCGATTGGCCCACAAGAAAGTCCTTTTCCATCACGACAACGCACCAGCACACACCTCAGCAGTTGTGGTCGCAAAATTAATGGAAATAGGATTCCAACTCGTTTCACATCCCCCCTATTCTCCAGACTTGGCTCCCTCGGACTACTATTTGTTCCCCAATTTGAAGAAATGGCTGGCGGGACAAAGATTTTATTCAAACGAGGAAGTGATTGCAGACACTAATGGATATTTTGCAGACTTGGACAAATCCTATTATTCGGAAGGGATCAACAAACTAGAACATCGTTGGACGAAGTGTATAAGCCTAAAAGGAGACTATGTCGAAAAATAAAAAAGGTTTACCCCAAACACATAAGTAGTTTTTATTTTTGCACGGACTTTTCAAACCAGCCTCATATATATATATATATATATATATATATATATATATATATATATATATATATATATATATATATATATATATATATATCTGGACCATGAAGTACGCATCAGAAAGACAACCAAATACCTGAGCTATCCAGAAGAATTACTCTGAGCTGAGCAGCCTATAGAAAGAAGAAAGATGTCTTTAAGGGAGACATTCTGATAAGCTTGAAGCGAAAAGCATTCAATCAGTGCATCATACCATCGCGCCATCATATGGCGCCGAGACATTAACCCTCATTAAAATATCCATAAGGAAAATGCTTGGATTGAGTCTTAGAGACCGGGTGAAGAACGAAAAGATACGTAGAAGAACGCGAGTAAACGTCGTAGAACATATTTTACGATCGAAATTGAAATGGGCTGGACATATTGCGAAAATGACGGATGGTCGTTGGACCCAAGTAGCAGAAGCAGCTCCCCTACCCGATGGAGTGACGATTTGAAGAGAGTTGTGATGAACTGGATTGCGACTGCCCAGAACAGAAGAAAATCTAGGGACATTTTGACGAGGCCTATGTCCGACAATGGATTCAGCAGACTGCATGATGATGATAGTACTATATTATGTAATAAATTCTTTTCTTACATTAATTGATGATGAGTCATGGTACTTGGTATTGGATTCTGTTCTTTTTTTAATGTCGTTGAAGTTGAAGGACTTCTATAAATACTGTGAGTAAATACAATGAAAGTCCCAGAAAAAAATATAATTCTTTTCTTTTTTAAGCTAAATATTACATTTAATATACATACCAAACTGAACGTTCTCAAATGAGTGATCTTCATCAGCTTTAACAGTTCCGTTTATTACACTGCTCAAATTGATTCCATTAATAGAATTATCACTGACAAACACGTTTCCAAAAACAGTGATCTGATTATACTCTTGATCGAATGCCACAGTAGTAATTTCGTCATTTACAGATTTAAAGTTCATCATGTTATTAAAGTTATCTTTCGTAATATTATTAAGGCTCTGATTAAAATTGATATTTTCCACGTTTAATTCGTTAAACAGATCGATACTATTATTTAACTTGGCTTCGTCATTCAACACGTCTTTAAATAACTCAATCAATTCTGAATTATCATCCTGAATAATTAAATCTTCAACGTGTAACTGATCAAATTTCTTTTGCCCGAAAACTTTATAATTAGCATCTTTTCTAACTGTGTCTCTGACTACTTCTGAGATATTCATTGAATTTATTAAGCCCTTGATAGTGAGATTTTTGGCTTTTGTAAAGTTTACTCTCAAGTTGCCATCGATGGAGAATTCTTCAATCACTTGATCTTGGTCAACATTTGGATTTTGCAAGTTTTCACCATGAAATGTGTTATTGCTAGTAATACTAAAGAAAAAAATGATATTCAACAAAGTTTCATACGAGGTGCGACAATAAAGTAATGAGACAGACGTGGCAACCCTGTAGTCTTCATAGACACTCCGCCTTTGATCCTTACGCCACTAATAGTAATTAGTAGTAGAGTAATTCAATAATATCAACCATACATAAGAAGGGAAGTAGAACCGAATGTAACAATTACCGAGGGATAGCCGTTACAAGCTCCATTAGTAGAATATATGGCAAAGTGCTAAAGATCAGAACAGAAATGGAATATAGCGATATAGAAGTAGAGGAGCAAGCAGGATTCCGAGCAGGAAGATCAACTCTAGATCACCTATTCTGCCTAACACAACTCATAGAAAAAAAAACCGGTCAAGTGCAAGTTGAACTTGCACAATTAGTGTTCCGTACGTTGATTGTTTTTAAAATAAAAATTTTTGTAAGGGTGATATAAAATGATCAGTGACTTCACAAAACACACCCCAAATGAGTTTTCACCAAGGTTTGTTTCCAATCTTTACTGAAAACTGGTGACCTTGAAATTTTGTTTTTTTTTATATACCAAATAAATTATTAAAGGTAATGCACTCGTGATAATTTTTCGTTCAATCTATACCCCGTGGAGAATATTCCAGAATTTTTTCAAAATTTTTTGATCAGTACTTTTCGAGATAAGGTAGGGGACAGCGATTTTTTAAAAGTAATACGAAGAAAAGTGTGCGCAAGTATTACGTTACATATATATTTTTTACTCGTGTTTTCACAAGCTTTCATTTGACATCACACTCGATGACATAGTAAAAAAAAATTTTTTTCACTTCCGATTTCACCCCTCAAAACGAACCCCTTAAGTCAAAATTTATGTTACGGTGGTATAAAATGATCAGTGACTTCACAAAACACACCCCAAATGAGTTTTCAACAAAGTTTGTTTCCAATCTTTACTGAAATCTGATGACCTTGAAATTTTTGTTTTTTTTATATACCATATAAATTATTAAAGGTAATGCACTCGTGATAATTTTCGTTCAATCTACACCCCGTGGAGAATATTCCAGAATTTTTTCGAAATTTTTTGATAAGTACTTTTCGAGATAAGGCCCGGGACAGCGATTTTTCACGAATTTTTAAAAATAATACAAAGAAAAGTGCGCGCAAGTATAATATTATATATATATTTTTTACTCGTGTTTTTACAAGCTTTCATTTGACACCACACTCGATGACCTAGTAAAAAAAATTTTTTTTCACTTCCGACTTCATCCCCCAAAACTAACCCCTTAAGTCAAAATTTAATTCTCAAAACTACATGGCTCTGATGAGGCCATCAATTCCTATATTATTACCAAATTTCACCTTTCTACGTCAAATAGTTTCGGAGAAAATCGGGTGTGACAGACAGACAGACAGACAGACAGACACCGAAGTGATCTTATAAGTGTTCCGTACGGAACACTAAAAAGGGTCGGTAAACCAAGAAGTACACTGTCTATACGTGGACCTTAAAAAAGCCTATGATAGCGTCCCCCATAGAAAACTCTGGGCTGCATTGGAGCAAACCAACATAGAAACGACATTAGTAGAGGCGGCCAAAACCATATATAACAATTTAACAGCAAAAGTAAAAGTAAAAAATAAAACTTCTAACGGCTTCAAAGTCACCAAAGGTCTTAAACAGGGATGCCCCCTTTCCCCAACATTATTTAAAATCTATTTAGAACAAGCATTAAAGAACTGGAAACGGAAATGTGAGAGAACGGGTATACCATTGAATGAGAAAACGCTATATACTCTCTGCTTTGCAGACGACTAAATAGTAATAGCACAAGATTATGACGACCTAGAATACATGAGCAGAAAACTAATAGAAGAATATGACATCTGGGGCCTCGAGGTAAACTTAGCCAAAACCGAGTACATGTGTATTGGAGGACAAAACAGAGACCTTATCTTAGAAAATGGCAAACACATTAAACACTGCACAGCTTACAAGTATTTGGGAGTAATAATTACAAATGATGGACTCTTAGACACGGCAATTAAAGAACGGAACACCTTAGGAAGAAGAGCAATATCGGTAATGAATAGCATCATATGGGACCAGCAGATATCAAAAACAAATAAACATAGGATATATAACACCATCATTAAGAGCATAATCTCATATGGAAGTGAAGTATGGCCACTCAAACAAACAACGGAGAAGAGTCTCGAAACAACAGAAATGGACTACTGGCGAAGAGCTGCAGGCCGATCGAAACGAGAAAAGATCAGAAACACAAGAATCCGGGAAATTATGAACGTGAAACACACCATCGTAGATGACATAAGAACTAAACAACTCCGATGGCTTGGGCATGTCCAAAGGATGGAAGAACATCGAATCCCCAAGCAAATTATTGGATGGAAACCATACGGCCGCAGAAAGAGAGGTAGACCAAGGCTTAGTTGGAGAGAAGGAGTTGACAGGGAAATGAGAGAGAGAGACCTGGAGGACGATTTGTGGAATGATGGAAAACAATGGAGACTAGGAATCGGAAGACGTCGGAGAACGTTTTAGACCGATCTATATATATATATATATATATATATATATATATATATATATATATATATATATATATATATATATATATATATATATATATGATGTTCTCCATATAAAAGACTGCTTGAAAAGCGTTGTACGCGGAATAATAAGCTGAATCTCATACGGATGTGAAATATTAGCGCGACGTGTATTTCTAACATGCACCGCTCTGAGAGGAATTAAGCGGGCTATATCCTTCGAACACTTTCCATGAAAATACTTGTAGAACAGACTCAAGTCGTCAACCGTTCTTCGATGTTCAAGCGGATCAAGGCCGCCGGTCAGTTCCGGGTCTCCAATCAGACGTACAGCTCTTCTCTGAACAGAATCCTACAAATGCAGTGTGTGTTTGGGAGTGGAGCCCCAAACATGGGAGCAGTATTCCATAGTTGATCAAATTTGAGCTTTATAAAGAATTAACAGTTGTTGTGGAATGTAAAGCTTTCTGGTTCGAAATAATATTCCCAACTTGCTATGCCTGCAACATGTTCATGCCAGGACCTATTTGCTCCCAAATTAACGCCCAACAAATTGAGTGACGATGTTAGAGGAATGGAGTGCCCCGACATGACTATGTCGGCAACGTTAACTTCTTTAGAAGAAACTGCCACCTGGGTGTTTATAGCGTTAAATTCCACTTGGTTACTGTCACCCCAAGATAGAATTTCTTCCAGGTCTTTGTTAAGTTGAACGACCTCCTACTGTCTGCTGATATTCGCCTGAGTAGCCGATGTCCGAGCGTTTAAAGTGAATGAAGAGATAAGTGTACTGTCATCTGCAAAGCTGTAGATTGGATTCCCGATCTTTTCCGGCAGATTGTTAATGTAAATGAGAAAGAGAGTAGGAGACAGTCACTCGTAAAGAACGCTCTCTGAGGAAACACGAGAGCCACAAACAGAACTTTTCAGACATACCATAAGAGCGTAGCTTAGCCAACAGTCCATCGTACCAAACACGGTCGAATGCCTTGGATATGTCAAAAGCAACCGCTCAAGATAACGTGTTCAATTGCGTTGTTCCAAACATGTGTTACATAAGTCAGAAGACCTCCTGTTGATCTATGTTTACGAAAGCCATATTGGTGATCGCTAATAATGTTGAATCCTTCAAGATATTTTGGAAGATGCTGATTGATAACCTTTTCCATGGGCAAGGTCTTCTCGCCTTTTTTAGGTATCGGCTGAACTGTAACACATTTCTAGCAGGAAGGAAATATTCCCTTTCTGTAGGATAGGTTGAAAAGTCTACAGAAAACTGGTGTTAGTTCCCTCGTACAGTTTTTGAGAACTGTGGCAGGTATTCCATCAGCGCCAGAAGCCTTTTTGGCTTTATGATACGCTGTCTGAAGACAACATCGGACATCCTTGACTGCAATATGGGAATAGTAGGTGGTGTTTTTCCTTGGAAATCGACAGTAGAATGTGAAGGAAAGAGTTCAGCCAACAAGTTCGCTTTCTCAACAGGTGTCGTTACAATAGAATTTCGAAACAAGTCCAAGAAAATTCAAGTGTCACATCCGTGCAATCTTTCAGCTTTGAGTAGTGGTGTAATAAGTGAATACTAGGGTGGTCCCAAAAACCAATGTTCCAATTTTTTTGGGGGACCCTCCTAAAAGATGCCAATTGACTAAGAAATGAAATTGGTAAAGTTTCAGCTCAATTGGATAACGTTAACCCGTGCCTCATCAAGGTTGAAGTTTTGACTTTTCATGAAAATTGATTTTTTATGAAAATGTCTAAAAACATTGCAAGATTCAACTACATCGACTCTCTAGATTTTACTTTATTTATTTTTTCAATATGTATATAAAAAGGGTTTAGTTAAAACTGTTTTCAAAAGTAAATAGAGCAAAATCCAAATTGAAAATGGAGGATTTAGGAGAATAGAAAAGCAAAAAGGTATAAAAATGAGAAGAAATAATATCCAAATGCATTTTATTATTTAAAGTTTAGTATAAAAAAGGAATCATAAGTTATTATTATTATTATTTACATTTACAATTTATTATCAGATCAAGGTGGTAATGGCTTAGATAAGGTGGCCCTTGAAGAGTCAGCAAAAATTTTCCTACATTCAGATACAATATGTAACAGAAACTGCCATTGTTCTTCATCTGTCGTCAAATTGAAGTGTTGAATTAATTTTACACCTCTTTCAGCTGTGTCATTGACAACCTTAAAACTGTTTACTATTTTGTTAGCTTTTAAAAAGTAAATACAGCTTTTGCCTGAGTCATTCCCATACTATTTTCAAGCTGAGGAACTCCTATCAACTGCTCTTCATCCCCACAAGTAATGAAAACCGTTACCCTTTCTAAATATTCTTTACTCAAAATATCTGCAAGCAACTTTCCATCCCAGTGCACAACAGCTCCCTCTAAATCGGAATTTTTAAATATATGTTTGATAAGCTCAGTCCTTTGTTTTCGGAATCGCCGTCTGCGAAGTCGTATTACACTTTTACTTACAATTAAATTCTGTCACCTCTGTAAACACCTCTGCAGTAGCCGATATTATTCGAGCTGCGTCGCTATCAGAAATACTACACCTATAAAAATATAGATAATAATCTCTTCACTTCCTCTAGTGTACTTCCTTTTCATTATTTCTGATCCTATATCCTCTGTGTCTGGAAAAGTAATCGCCATCTCCTCTTGCTTCCCTTCCTCTCACGTGCTGCTTATTCAAGATTCAAATTGTACAATTAAATTTTGATCTTCTAAAAACAAAGGGAAAAAATAAGCGGTAATAAGCAGAAAGCGAAGTACTCACAAAAAATAGCATTACGTTAAATACACTCAACAGAAAAGGGAAAACATTAAAGAGAGAGAAAAGCTCTACTAACCTACTTTTTTCTTAATTTTTCCCATCTTGCAATCTCAGCTGCTTGTCTCTTTTCTCGTTGTTGTTCTGCTTTTACGAAATTCATGTCAACCCCTCCCATGCAGCCATGACGTCCTTTTTTTTCTGGAGTAACAAAAACTGCTTGTCATCTCCAACAGTGTTTTTTAATGCATCCTGATCAGCAACATTAAGAAGGTCATCAAGGGTTGACTTAAAAGCTTCTATTTTTTAGTGTTCCGTACGGAACACTTATAAGATGACTTCGGTGTCTGTCCGTCTGTCTGTCTGTCACACCCGATTTTTTCCGAAACTATTTGTCATAGAAAGTTGAAATTTGGTAATAATATAGGAACTGATGGCCTCATCAAAGCCATGAAGTTTTGAAAGTTAAATTTTGACTTGAGGGGTTAGTTTTGGGGGGTGAAATCATAAGTAAAAAAAAATTTTTTTTACTGGGTCATCGAGTGTGGTGTCAAATGAAAGCTTGTGAAAACACGAGTAAAAAATGTATATATAATGTAATACTTGCGCGCACTTTTCTTTGAATTATTTTTAAAAAATCGCGAAAAATCGCTGTCCAACCGCCTTATCTCGAAAAGTACTTACCAAAAAATTTTGAAAAAAAAAGTTCTGGAATATTCTCCACGGGGTGTAGATTGAACGAAAATTATCACGAGTGTATTACCTTTAATAATTGATCCGGTATAAAATTTTTTTTTTTATTTTAAAAGCAATCAACGTACGGAACACTAATTGCGCAAGTTTAGCTTCACAATTGATGGTAATTTACTGCCACTGATTTGATGAGACATGTGGCCGATTAAATACACCATTTCTTTCAGCCTTGAACTCGAACCCGAACAAGCATAGCTCGTTGATGCTGTAAAAGACATTGTCCCGCAAACCTCATAGAAAAGTCACTAAACGTCACTGCTTGAAAGGCAAACCTAAACTAAAACTCTCTGACTTCTCCCCGGGCATCCCAGACAAGGAACAAAAAAGAAGGGGTGTGGTTTATGACATTCCAGGTAGAATTCTCCGATAGAAGGATCCTTAGCAATAGCTTTTTTGTAACAAAAACAAACCTTTTAAAGAATAGAACTAAATATCAGATAGGCAATTCGTAAAATTATTTATAAAGTTAAAACAAATGACAATTTTATGTCTTATTATATATTGTATAATAATGTATTTGTGTAATTGTTCATAATATAAAGGAAATAAAAAATGGCCAAAAGTATTTAAGTTAGGTATCTTTGTTGCCATTTTTCACTTTTGTTTTCTAAACAGATCAAAGGTCGAATTTGCGGATTCGTATCATGTCCGGTCTTGGATGATGAATATCTTCAAATACAAAAGTTTTAACAAAAAAATGGCAGGAATAAAACTTTAAGACAACATTTCCTATGAAATGAAATAAGAGTCAGGTTTCTAGGACTAATGGTTTTCATTTTAAGAGGGAAAAACCACGATTTTTTTGCAAAAAATTCAATTTTACAGCTTTAATCTCGACGAGGTTCGGGTTAACGTTATCTAATTGAGCTAAAACTGTGCAAATCTTATTTTTTAGACAAATGGCAAATTTTAAGGGGGGTCTCACCGGCATTACGATCAAAAATTTTGTTGCGGAAAGGCATTGTTCATAAAGAGTGGGTGTCTCCTGGACAAACAGTTAATCAATCTTTCTAGAAAGAAATTCTAGAAAGACCTCGAAAACGAGTCTTCCATGTCAGTTCAAACATTGTTGATACGTGGATTCTTCATCACGTTAATGCGCCATGTCATTCTGTCTTGTCTTTTTAACCTCAAAACGCATTTCAGTACTACGACAGCACCTTATTCACCGGATCTCGCCCCGTGTAAGTTTTTTATTAACAAAAGTCAAATTGGCAGTCAAGAGACACCATTTTCAAACAACAAAAGATGTCCAAAATGCTGTGACAAGAATCTTAGACAAGACTGCAGAAGAAGAGTTCCAGAGAAGTTATCAGTAGTGACAGGCGCGTTGGGATAAGTGTGTGTAAGAAGAAGGAAACTACTTTGAAGGAAATCACACTACAGCTGTTTAGTTTCACTTGCCGGATATTATAAAATAAACTGTGTAAAACTTGACAATTGATGATAATTTACTGCCACTGATTTGATGAGACATGTGGCAGATTAAATACACCATTTCTTTCTGCCTTGAACTCGAACTTGAACAAGCATGGCTCGTTGATGCTGTAGAAGATATTGTCCCGCAAACCTCATAGAAAAGTCACTAAACGAACGTTATTGAAATGGTCACTGCTTGAAAGGCAAACCTAAACTAAAACTCTCTGACTTCTCCCCGGGCATCCCAGACAAGGAACAAAAAAGACGGGGTGTGGTTTATGACATTCCAGGTAGAATTCTCCGATAGAAGGGTCCTTAGCAATAGCTTTTTTGTAACAAAAACAAACCTTTTATAGAATAGAACTAAATATCAGGTAGACAATTCATAAAATTATTTATAAAGTTAAAACAAATGACAATTTTATGTCTTATTATATATTGTATAATAATGTATTTGTGTAATTGTTTATAATATAAAGGAAAATAAAAAATGGTAAAAAGTAAGTATTTAAAATAGGTATCTTTGTTGCCATTTTTCACTTTTATTTTCTAAACAGATCAAAGGTCGAATTTACGGATTCGTATCATGTCCGGTCTTGGATGATGAATATCTTCAAATATAAAAGTTTTAACAAAAAAATGGTAGGAACAAAACTTTAAGACAACATTTCCTATGAAATGAAATAAAAGTCAGGTTTCCAGGACGAATGTTTTTCATTTTGTGAGGGAAAAACCACGATTTTTTTGCAAAAAATCGAATTTTACGGCTTTAGCTTTAGTTAGTCGATGAGGCACGGGCTAACGTTATCTAATTAAGCTAAAACTATGCAAAACTTATTTTTTAGACAAATGGCGAATTTTAGGGGGTCTCACCGGCATTACAATAAATTTTTTTTTGTTTTTTGCCTCCCGTCACGCTCATAAAGAGTGGGTTTCTCCTGGACAAACAGTTAATCAATATTTCTAGAAAAAAAAATCTAGAAAGACTTCAAGAACGAGTCTTCCATGTCCGTTCAAACATTGCTGATACGTGGATTCTTCATCACGTTAATGCGCCATGTCAATCTGTATTGTCTTTATAGCAATTTTTAACCTCAAAACGCATTTCAATACTACCACAGCCACCTTATTCACTGGACCTCTCCCCGTGTGACTTTTTTTTATTCCCAAAAGTGAAATTGGCAGTCAAACAACAAAAGATGTCCAAAATGCTGTGACAACAGTTTTAGACAAGATTGCAGAAGAAGAGTTCCAGAGAAGTTATCAGCAGTGGCAGGAGCATTGGGATAAGTGTGTGTAAGCAGAAGGAAACTACTTTGAAGGAAATCACACTACAGCTGACTAAAAACATAATTTTTTTTTTATCACATCAGTCTCATTACTTTATTGTCGCACCTCGTATATACAGCAAATATACATTTCTATAAAATAATCTGTACTTACCCTTTTTCGGCAACTATTTTTTCCACGTTCATTACACCTTCAATTTCCTGGTCACCTTCGACTTTCAGAACCTCCTTTTGCAACTTATGTACGTCCACATCATTCAGCCTGAACATGTTAACAGGACCATCCAAATGAAGGTCATTTAAAAAAGTCTTTTGTCCCTTTACAATTTGAGGTGAATCGGAAGTTTCCAGTAACCAGTCGTGCGGATTGAGGAGGTTTACTCTATCAGCTATAGTATCGACGAGATCTAGGGGTTGGGTGAAGGTGAGGTGCATTGGTACCTCTGTATCCTGTAACGTAAAAGTTAGATAGAGTGATACAAGTTCTTAATTAATAGTAGTCATTTAAAGCATAAGTGAATACCACCATTATCCTTATAAAGAAACTACTCAGTATATATCACCACTACACCAAACACTTTATTTTTGCACTCGACGCGCGTTTCGCTAACCATGTTAGCTTCATCAAGAGCGATGATTGCCTAAAGCTAAACTACAAATTTACCCTATTTATACTTAGCCTAACCCCTGAATTACTCAGGCAGAACTAATGGCATAGGCAAAGGCCATCAGTTCCGGTCAAGTAACCAGTAGAGGGAACTATAAGGAATAGGCTCTCTGTCTTTATTTAAACTACTTTTACATTTTATTTCCGTACTTTCGTATGCGTTCAACAATCTCCTGTCCGATACATTTTTTATTAATCTTAGTTTTGGATTGTTGTAGCTTCTACTTGATGGAAATTCATTACAAATATATAATAAAAGACTGTTTTTAGTCAATTTCCACTGGTTTATTTTTAAATTGCGATGACGCGTTTCGCTGTCGATGCAGCTTCTTCAGATCTACATTTTACACTGTCAAGTTAGGTTTAATATTCACAGTTTTATATAATTTCTTAATTATAATATTACACCTAATTAAAATACATTGATAGTATTGGAAAACCCACACAGATTTGGAATTAGGAAAATAAATTCAATAATGGTGAATTGCTTAAATCTACCTGGTCGTTGAGTAAAGTACCTGTAGTCCTTAATCGATTTATTTGCATTGTCTCTAAAAGGTTTAGTTTTAAACCTTTTTGTTGGGTGTGTAAAATTTTGAAATTCTTGTTAAATGTGTGATTTTCTGTTAAAAGATGATTAGCATATGCTGAATTAGATTTTCTACGGATGAAACTTTTTTCGTAATCTGTAATTCTTTGTATAAATGTACGTCCAGTTTGTCTTATGTATGTTTCAGGACATGACCCACATGTTAATTGATAAACCCCTGATTTATTGTCTTTATTGATTTGTGGTTTGTAGTTTTTAAAATATTTCCCTATAGTATTGTTAGTCTTGTAAGCTATGTTGATATTTTTTTGATTTAAAAAATTTCCCTAGTTTTTCCGTTGGTTTGCCGAAATAGGTTAAGCATTTAAATGTGGTATTTCTGTCCCTAAAACGTAGGTATATTTCTGAGATTGCCTTGTTTCTAAGTTTTTTCCTAACGATATTACTGATTAAAGTAACCGAATAACCGTTGTTAACGGCTACTTGTTTTATGTAGTTTAATTCTTTAGTAAAATTTTCCTCTGATAAGGGGATATTAGTTAGTCTATGTATAAAACTATGATAAGCTGCGAGTTTATGATGGTTAGGGTGGTGAGAGGTATTGTGAATTGGGGTATCTGTATGACAAGGTTTGTGATATATTGCAAATTCATATTTTTTTATGGTTTTACTGATTGTTAAGTCTAGGAAATTGATTTTCCCTTCGACTTCCATTGTAAAACTGATATTTCTATGTAAACAATTAATATACTGTAAAAAGTGAGTTAATTGTCTGTCCGTACCTGTAAAGCATACAATTATATCGTCTACGTATCGATACCAGTATATACAATTATTACTATTGTTATTATGGTTGTTAAATATCATTGTTTCAATACTGTCCATGAAAATTTCGGCACGTAATGGACTTAATGAACTCCCCCATAGTTAACCCTTCCTTACTATCATAGAATTTATTGTTAAATGAAAAATAATTTTGTCTTAGGCAAGTTCTTAATAAATTAATTATGTCCATTTTTATAACTTCATTTACTTTGTTTTTTGTTAATAGGTTTTCTATTAAAATTATTGTTTCGTCGGGGGGGACAGTTGGAAATAAGTTTTTGACATCGAAAGAGACTCATTTAGAATTATCTGGTATTGTTATATTCTTAACTTTATTCACGAGTTCATATGAGTTTTTGATTCAAATTTGGTATGATATTTGATTAAATCAATTAAAAAGGATGACGTCTTATATGCTGGAGCAGACATGTAGGAAACAACTGGTCTGATTGGGTGGTCAAGTTTGTGTAGTTTTATGAGTGAATAAAGTTGTGGGATTTGGGGATTCATATTTATCAATTTAAATTTATCTTTATCGTGAATGATACTTTTAGCCTGTTCAATTTGTTGTTTTATTTCTTTTTGAAAAATTTTCGTTGGATCTTTATTTAAAATTTCGTATTATTCCTGTTTTGAAAAAATCTAACGTTTTACTAATACAGTCGAGCTTATTATAGTTTTATACATAGACTAACTAATATTCCCTTATCAGAGGAAAATTTTACTAAAGAATTAAACTACATAAAACAAGTAGCCGTTAACAAGGGTTATTCGGTTACTTTATCAATAATATTGTTAGGAAAAAAATTTTCAGGCCTAGAAACAAGGCAATCTCAGAAATATACCCACGTTTTCAGGACAGAAAAAAATAACTACCACATTTAAATGCTTAACCTATTTCGGCAAACCAACGAAAAAAATCACACATTTAACAAGAATTTCAAAATTTTACACACCCAACAAAAAGGTTTAAAACTAAACCTTTTAGAGACTATGCAAATAAATTGATTAAGGACTACGGGTACTTTACTCAACGACCAGGTAGATTTAAGCAATTCACCTTTATTGAATTTATTCTCTTAACTCCAAATCTGTGTGGATTTTCCAATACTATCAATGTAATTTAATTAGGTGTAATATTATAATTAAGAAATTATATATAAAACTGTGAATATTAAACCTAACTTGACAGTGTAAAATGTAGATCTGAAGAAGCTGCATCGACAGCGAAACGCGTCATCGCAATTTAAATAAACCAGTGGAAATTGACTAAAAACAGTCTTTTATTGTATATTTATTAATCTTAGATTATCCAATGCTACAATATTTATTTATTTATTTATTTATTTACTGCACTTTACAGATTGATCACAGAAATCTTTCCAATTACAAAGTACTAGAACTTAAATTAACTTAATTTAAATAATATTACATAATAATCTACATACATTTAAAACAACGCACGCAATTTAGTTTTGAAAAGACTGCACTTATCATTAAATATATCTACACTATTCTGGATTCCATTGTATATTATGCAAGCATTATACAATGGAGATCCCAGGTGATGGTTATTATGGGCTACATCTGATATATAGAAAGTGCCGTGATTTCTTGTGGTGTACGTTGGCACACTAAAATATAAATTGGACAGAAATGCAGGGTCATCAATGAGACCATTCACTACTTTGTACAAGTAGAGCATGCAATATTGTTTTCTACGTTTCTGTAAGGTTACCATCCTATAACGTTCGTGCAACAGTGTAGAAGAGATCATAGAGTTATATAAACCGTTTATTTATAATGCATGTAACGCATCATTTTATTCTGTATCAATTGAAGTGTTCGCTTGTAATGTAAGAACCTTGTCTCAGCTTCAAGGGCATGTTCGGCATTGCTAGATTTTTCTGTTCTACTATATTTTAAGTGTGCTAAATGTTCGTGTTTTAATTGACCTTTTAGTTTGCACAACATACTTTTTGTCACAGTCATTACAACTAATTTCATAAATTCCACTTTTCTCACAATTAGGAATCTTATCTTTGGGATTTCCTAAGATATTCCTCAGATTGTCTGATGACTTATAGACTAAGATGAGGCCTACCTTATTAAATACCTTGTTGAGTCCCTTGCTATATATCGGATTACAGTCCCTGGCCAAATTATTAGACGCACTGCAAGATTTCATGTAAAATATTAATTACCGAGTCATATTGTACCGTTTTATTATTTTAAATTGATTTGTTTTTTATTTTTATATTATCTAATCAATTACCTATTTATTTGACATAAATAAAACAGCATTAATTTAGAAAAGCATACGTTTATTAAGTTTTAAAGAAAAGTGAAATTAATGTTAGTAAAAGTCAATATTTAGTTGAGCCACCTTTAGCCGCTATCGAAGCTTTAATTCTGCGCGGCATGCTATCAATGCAAGATTGTACTGTCTCCTGCATTTGAGGATGACGATTCCACACATGAATAATCTTTTCTAGGAGCTGGGTTTTGTTGGTAATCACATCTTTAGCCACTTCTCTTTTCATCAGCTCCCACACATTTTCAATGGGGTTCATATCAGGGCCAATCCAACAGAGGGATATTTTTTTCTGCCAAAAAAGCTTTAACAGACCGAGCAGTGTGGCAGGGAGTTCCATCTTGCATGAAAGTGAATGGTTCCCCATTTGGAAACCATTCTCTGAGCTGCGGAATCAACCGATTTTGTAATGCTTCTTTGTACTGATCTTGCCTCATTATTCCTTTGACGACGTACAGACGTCCAGTGCCCTTGCCGCTGATTACTGACCAAATCATCACTTTGGTGGGATGTTTAACCGTCGGGACGACACAATCAGGATGAAACTTTTCTCCATGACGACGACGCATATACTGAGCTTTATTCTACAAAATTTCGAATGTGCTTTCGTCACTGAAGCAGACCTGTCAAAAATAGGAAAAATATATAAACTTCCATGTTTATTTGCTTTATTTAACTGAAAATGATAATAATGTATCAATTATTGATTAAATTGCTGTATCTTACCGATCTCCAGAAGTCCACATCTTTGTCTTGCCATTGTTTGGCCCACTTCAGGCGCTTTGCTTTCATTGCAGCTATTAACTTGGGCTTCCTGGCGGGGCGACAGGCCTTAAAATCTAATTCTTTCAATTTTCTTCGAACAGTGCGCTCAGAAGCATTTACGCTAGCATCCTGGAGTTGTGATTTTATTACCTTTGTGGTAGCAAATCTGTTTTCTACACAAATTTTCTTCAAACATCTCTCTGACCGTTGAGAGTGAAAATTGGTTTTCTACCGCATCTTTTCTTTCTTTTCGGGCTTAATTCCATCCCTGACTCAATTTTCTTTTTTATGCGTCGTACACTAGCTTCAGAAACCTCCAATCTTCGTGATATTTCTCGGTTTGTAAATGTTTTCGCAATCACAAGGGCCTTCACTTCAGCTTTTTTACGTGGTGAAAGATCGCCTTTTCTACCCATAATGAAAATAGTCCAATTACTTTTTTAAAACACTGCATACAAAATAAACTAATAACTGAGTAGTATAAAAACTGTTAAACAAACAATCACAGTCCATAAAGCCACAGAAACACGTCCGTACCTGACTCGATTCCGATCGCGACTGATACAGGTTTGTACTTGTTTACGTTCATGTATCACTTTGTCAACACAGTGTTGCCATATGTTAAAAATAAATACAAATATGTAGTCTACAACAATTCTTTTAAATAAAAATCAATAATATTGTAGTTTAAATATACCATTATTGCATAAAAACTCTTAAGAAACATAAAATTACTAAAAAAAATACAGTGCGTCTAATAATTTCGCCAGGGACTGTATATGGTATGGAGACATATTTGGTGTTATTTTCTTAGCGTGTAAAAAAAGGTGGAATTCTGAATATTAAACCTAAACTTATGTCTATTTATTAGCTTATTTACTAAGTCATCGACATAACCATTAACTTTAGTTATATTTCTAATACGATTTCTTTCTTTATTAAAGTTTCACAACAACAACACAAATTCTAATTCACAAAAAAACATAAAAGTAGTTAAAGCATTGAAAAAGAAAGAAGTCTTCTAGTTAAAAGCTGATAAAGGAAATAAGGTTGTTATATTGGATAAGAAAGATTACTTTGAACGCGTAAATAATCTTATCGAATCTGGCCCTTATGAAAAGGTAATAAGAAATCCATTACCGAGAATGATAACAGAGGTTAAAAAACAACAACACAATTTTAAAGAAATGTAAGAACCTTGTCTCCGATTCGCTAAAATTTAAATTAAATGTAAGTAATCCGACTATACCAAAGTTGTATTGCTTACCCAAAACCTTTCACAAACCTGAAAAGTTGCAATGCGACCCTGAGCCATTGTTTCATCGATCGGATCACCCACATATTTAATATCCAAATGGTTATCAAAAGAACTTGAGAATTTACCATTACATACTTTCGCAGTAAAGAATTCGTTAGAATTCATTAATAAAACGAAAAATCTAGTTCTTAATGAAGGTGAAGTCTTAATTTCTTTTGACGGCAGTTCTTTGTTCCCAAGTGTGCCAATACCACAAACTTTACAATATCTCGAAAAATTACTTATAATGAATGACTTTAAGGACGAAATTATTCGTGAATACTTAACATTATCTAAACTTTGTATGGAACAAAATTATTTCCAACATAACAGTCAATTTTATGTTCAGAAAGAAGGAACAGCTATGGATAATTGCTTACTATCTTTCATAGCCAATTTATTCATGAGTAAGTTTGAAACCGAAGCCAGTCAAGAATTCGAATATTTCCCAAGGGCATGGTATAGGTATGTGGATGATATTTTTCGTGATTTTTGATACAAAGAAAGCAAATATTGATGATTTTGTTTCTAAATTAAATAGCCGGTATGATTCCGTTAAATTCACTTACGAAGTTGAGAACAATGGACAATTGCCTTCTCTAGATATTTATAAATATAATAATAATAATAGATTAGAATTTGATATCTATAGGAAGGACACAGTAATAGATAGATATATTCCTAATGATTCATTTCATTGCAAACAACACAATTTAGCCTTATTACATTTTTCAGTTCATCGTTGGGTAACTTTCCCTCTGAATAGAGTAAACTTTAATAAAGAAAGGAATCGTATTAGAAATATAACTAGAGTTAATGGTTATGACGATGACTTAGTAAATAAGCTAATAAATAGACATAAGTTTAGGTTTAATATTCAGAATTCCACCTTTTTTACACGCGAAGAAAATAACACCAAGTATGTCTCTATACCATATAATCCGAAATATAGTAAGGGACTCAATAAGGTATTTAATAAGGTAGGCCTCACCTTAGTCTATAAGTCATCAGACAATCTGAGGAATATCTTAGGAAATCCCAAAGATAAGATTCGTAATTGTGAGAAAAAAACTGGAATTTGTGAAATTAGTTGTAATGATTGTGACAAAAAGTATGTTGAGCAAACTAAAAGGTCAATTAAAACACGATTTAAACAACATTTAGCACACTTAAAATACAGTAGAACAGAAAAGTCTAGCATTGCCGAACATGCCCTTGAAGCTGATCATATTGTAACATTAGTTAATCTAAGATTAATAAAAAATCTATCTGATAGGAGATTGTTGAACGCATACGAAAATATGGAAATTATAAAATGGAAAAGTAGTTTAAATAAAGACAGAGGGCCTATTCCTTATAGTCCCCTCTACTGGTTACTTGACCGTAACTGATGGCCTTTGCCTATGCCATTAGTTTCGCCTGAGTAATTCAAGGGTTAGGCTAAGTATAAATAGGGTAGATTTGTAGTTTAGCTTTAGTCAATCATCGCTCCTGATGAAGCTAACATGGTTAGCGAAATGCGCGTTGAGTGCAAAAATAAAGTCTTTGGTGTAGTGGTGATATATACTGAGTAACATCATTGTGCCAAAGATTCCACATTCCCAACTTAACTTATAAAGAAAGGTTAAATATTAAAACTTACATTTATTTTAAGCCCTTTATCTAAAACATTTTGGAAACTCCTACTCTTGTCTTCACTTTTTAAGTCTCCTGCCATTAACCACCGTCCGATATAAGTCGATCCCTCTATGTTGACATCACCATCCAAATCGTGTGAATCACTATTTATCATTACCGGATTGATCTTCTCCATTTGTTCGTTTTTTATCTTATTTCTAAGTTTAATGGGATTTGTAACGGTTAAAGTGTTGAATATTTTTTTAGCTGGTATCGACTGTGTGCTTGTTGAATTGATGAGGAGGATGTCTAGTTCTCCGTCATCCGTTACAACGATATTGTTAAGTGAACTCAGAACTTCTAGTTTGTTTACTTTTAGTCCTGTAACGTACAAATAACAAATTATTCTAATTAAAAGAACAGACATGGAAAGAATTCGGAGATAAAATGGAAGAAAATAGTAAATAAAATCAAAAGCTATTCTACAGAGTCCTTAAATCATTAAGGAAAGAGCAACCTATAACCGAATTATATGTGAAAAACAAAAACCAAGAAATCCTAACGACAGAGAAAGCAATAATGAAAAGATGGAAGGAATACTCTGAAGAACAATTAGCAGATAATAAAGAAAAAAAAAACTACAAATTATGAAGAATTGGAACAACAAAATATGGAAAAAAG
Source organism: Pachyrhynchus sulphureomaculatus (assembly GCA_019049505.1). NCBI lineage: Eukaryota > Metazoa > Arthropoda > Insecta > Coleoptera > Curculionidae > Pachyrhynchus > Pachyrhynchus sulphureomaculatus. The sequence continues at coordinate 217,751,134 of CM032449.1, forward strand.
AGAAAATAGGGAACAAATAGAATTAGAAAGACGTTATAAGAAAATTGAAAAATGGGAAAGTCCCAGGCAGCGATAGGATAACGTCTGAAATGATTAAATACATGGGAAAGAAAGGAAAAACAATATTGCTAGAAATAATTAATAATGCATGGGAAGAAGAAAATTTTCCGGCCGAATGGGGAATATCGTTTATTACACCAATTTATAAAAAGAGAGATCACAAGGATTACAATAATTACAGAGGATTTACTATACTGAACACAATTGTTAAAATTTATGAAAGCATCATTAATAATATGATTAAAAAAAAGTAATAGAACCACAACTATTGGAATCGCATAGTAGATTTAGACCAGCAAGAAGTACACAAGACCAAATATTTATCAGGTGTACAAGTATGAATTGCGGATTTCAGACAATAGGTGGTGCACCAATGCAGTTTGTGCTATAAAGATTTGACACTGCGCCATTTTGTTGTGTCATCAACAAGTGTCAGAAGAGCACGAGTAAACAATTGGAAAACTTTGTGCATAGTGTTGTAATCAATATATCGAAATTTATACCCCACAAAGAGCATTCGCGGACAGCATTAACTTTTTGTTTTCATTTGAAGAAAACTGCTGTTGAATCATACTGATTACTTCGAGAAGCTTATGGTGAACATGCTCCATCGCAAGATACGTGTGAACGATGGTTTCGGCGTTTCAAAAGTGGTGACTTCGATGTTGCAGACAAAGAACGTGGAAAAACCGCCAAAAAAATACGAAGATGTGCAATTGCAAGCATTGTTGGACGAAGATGATTCGCAAACACAAAAAACAACTCGCCGAGCAATTGGGCTTTAGTCAACAAGCTGTTTCCAATCGGCTACGAGAGATGGGAAAGATTCAGAAGACCGGTAGATGGGTACCACATGAGTTGAACGACAGGCAAATGGAAAAGCGCAAAAATACGTATGACATTTTGCTTGCTCGGTACAAAAGGAAGACGTCTTTGCATCGTATAGTTACAGGGGATGAAAAGTGGATTTATTTCGAGGATCCTAAACGCAAAAAATCATGGGTAGACCCAGGCGCACCATCCACATCGACCGCAAGACCGAATCGCTTTGGTAGAAAGACGATGCTCTCTGTTTGGTGGGACCAGAGGGGCGTGGTCTATTATGAGCTGTTAAAACCTGGGGAAACGGTTAATATTAAACGTTATTAACAACAATTGACCGATTTGAACGGTTCGCTACTTAAAAAAAGGCCAGAATACCGAAAGAGGCAACACAAAGTTATTTTTCTTCATGACAATGCTCCATCACATACGGCAAAACCAGTTCGCGACACGTTGGAAGCACTCAGCTGGAAAGTTCTACCCCATGCGGCTTACTCACCAGACTTGGCTCCTTCCGATTACCACTTGTTTGCATCGATGGGTCACGCACTTGCTGAGCAGCGCTTTGGTTCGTACGAAGATGTGAAAAAATGGCTCGATGGTTCGTAGCAATAGGGGAAGATTTTTACTGGCGTGGTATTCACAAATTGCCCGAAAGATGGGAAAAATGTATAACAAGCATACTTTGAATAAAGATAAAGCACTTTTTATCATTCTTCCGAATTTAACATTTTTTTTTTTTTTAGAAAAAAAATCCGCATTTTATACTTGTACACCTGGTATACTGAAACAGATTATCGAAGAAAGATCAAAACAAAATAAACGATCTTGCTTTCATAGACTTAGAAAAAGCCTTTGACAGTGTGCCGAGAAATAAAGTATGGAAAAGCCTAGAAAACAAAGGAAATAAACAAAAAGGCAATAAGAATCATAAAAGGAATATACAGCAACAATGTGCAGTATGTAATAAGAAACAACATGAAGTCGGAGGGATTTACAACACAGGAAGGTTTCAGGCAGGGAGGAAGCTTGAGCCCAACATTTTTCACTGTATACATGAATAAAATAATCAAGAAATGCGAAATAAAAGTGAAAAGAATGACAAATGGATACTGGAAGCTAAAAAGAATAGAAATATCTGAAGCGGCTTTTGCTGATGATATTGTGCTAGTGGCGGAAAATGAAAGACAATCACAAGGAAACCTCGATATTTGGAATAAGGCGTTTAAAGAAAACGGTATGAAAATTAATATAGAAAAAACAAAAGTAATGACAATGGAAAATCAACAAACGAATATTTATATAGAAGGGAATAAAATACAACAAGTGGAACAGTACAAGTATTTGGGAGTGATAATGGAAGAAACTGGAAGACAGGACGAAGAAATTAATAAAAGAATCAAAAAAAACGGACAAACTTTGCTATGCAATATATAATAAATTCATTAGGAAAAAGGAAGTGACGAAACAAACAAAAATAAAAGTGTTCAAAGCAATTTATAGGACAATCCTAACATATGGATGCGAATCATGGACCCTGACTGACAGGCAGAAAAACAAGATACAAGCCGTCGAAATGAAATACCTGAGAGCAGTACAAGGAGTTACATGGAAAGACAAAATAAGGAATACAGAAATAAGGAGAAAGCTGAGAGTACAAGCAATTATAGAATATATACAACAGAGACAGCTGGGATGGTGGGGACATGTGCAGAGAATGAAAGATGATAGACAAGTGAAAAAAGTCCGAACGCAGGAAAAACAGAAGCGACGAAGACCTAGACAGACCTGGAATAGGAGTATTGGAAGTATACTTAAGGAGAAGGGAAAATTCTGGAAAGAAGCAGTGAAAATGGCAAAGAATAGAGACAGATGGAAAAAGTATGTACGTGATGAGTGAGAGGGGTAAAACAAAGCCGGCTGCTGGCTACCACCAGATCGTTAAAATGTGTCTCGTCGAGTTTCTCAGAGATGTCGTGCGTATATTTTCCTAGTATTGTTACATAACACGTAAGCTGAAAAGTTTTTGGTCTGACACTTAACTGAACTAGATTTAACCGCAAGAAAATCTGAACATGAATCTAAGAAAAACTAAAATCATTTCTAGATGACAAAAAGAATTCAGAGTGGGTGATGAAATCGAACAAGTGGAAGAGTTCATCAAACCTAACCAAACCAGCGGAAATAGGCAGAAGGGTACAACATAGCTGGGCAGCTTTCGGTCGTCTGGGACACATCCTTAAGAACAATGACGTACCGATATCTCTCAAGAGAAGAGTGTACGATTCGTGTAGTCTACCGTTATTAATCTACGGCATGGAAACCGCAACACTTACTAGAAAGAGTGCGGAACAATTGCAAAGAGCAAAAGAAAGAAAAATAGTGGGGGTTACCCTTAGAGATAACGTGAAAAAAACACAGATATTAGGAGGAAGAGTGGAGTGGTAGACGTTATAGATCGCAGAGCTAGACAAAAATGGAAACTAGGCGGGACACCTGGGAAGGAAAAACCCCAACGACGAATGGACAGTACGTTTAACACAGTACAACAAGAACAAGTAAAAGAAGTGTTGGAAGACCTCAAAAACGATGGGTCGACGATATAAAAGAGATAGCAGGAAGAAAACTGGTACCAGCAAACCAGGGATAGAGCATCATGGAAGGAGCTAGGGAAGGCTTATATCCAGCAGTGGACAAATAAAGGCTGAAAAAGAAGAAGAAGAGAATAAGTTAAATTTCGAAACAAGCTCTGAATAGGCCAGCAAGATGATCGGCAAAATGTCAATATCACACAGAAGAAATCCAGTTATCTGTAGAAGTACCCCATCAAAATTAAAAGTTATATTTTTACAACTGATACCTTTTAAAAACTGCACATCTTGGTTTACAGTGTATTCTCCAGAATTTACCATAACAAAATCATCAGGCACTTTTTTACCAGACAATTTTTCTCCAATGTTGATACTGTTAACGGTTAAAGAGCCAAAGGAAAACGTTGTTTCCAAAATTTGATCTCCCGATTTCGTCAGTACATGCTGTTCTAAGATTGGAAAACTCAATCCATTAAGTAAGCCACCAATATCCAAATTTTTTACTGTCAAATTCTTAATATATGATAGTGGTTGAGAGTTCTGGGGATTTACAACTTGGGCATTTATATTATTAATTTGAATATTATTTATATTTACGTTAATATTTTCTTTCTCAAGAGTATCAAAATAAAACTTAGAAGCCGTTAAATTATGAACTATAATGTCATCAACAAACAGATCTCCTGCAAACTCTTGATCCCCCATCTTCAACAATACATTTTGTTGATTTATAGTCAAGTTATTAAGCTTACTAGTAACATTAACGGCTCGTTCAAATGTTACAGCACCATTAACGACCAAATCTTTTAAGGTTGAATCGTTATTAATAAATATATACTGTTCAAGGGGTATATCGTTAATAATTTTAGGAGCCAAGGCTTTTTCTGATAATACAACATCAAAATTCATCGATTCATTTAAGGTAAAACCTTCAGTAATATCCAAAACGTCATCAGTTAGGCTATCAACGTTAACACCGTTTAATAAGTTAGTTTTCAGTGATTTAAATGAAACCGCATTCTTGAATATAACATTTTCTGCTTCAATAGTGGTATTAAATACATGATCATTGTTAGATTGAAGAGAATTGTCAAACAGATTCTCCAGATTGATCAGAATTTCATTTGATCCCGTTTAAAGCAGCTGCCAGTTGTTGTTTTTGATCTTCTTCTAGTGATATTTGCTAAAATAATATCTTTGATTGTGTTAGCCGATACTTTTTGGAAATTCATAATGAAATTATATAAAAACAACACTATGTTTTAATTTCCAATATATTTAAAGTAACTTGACAATTGTTTCACCATACAATGGCTTCTTCAGAAGTTAATAAGAAAGAAAAATAGTTGGTAGTAATCCTGGTTATATAGTGCTTAAAACTATCCTTAATTACCTAAGATTATGCTAATCATTTTATTATATTATTTACAGACAGAATTATTTTAAGAAAACAAATCTACGGTACTATTTCAGAGAACTAATAAAGAATAAGTAAGGGTGAATGGTTTAAGTCTACCTGTTCGTTTAATAATAGATTGGAGTTTTTCCGTTTGTTAATTTCAAGACATTCGAGCAAATTTAATTTTTTAGATTTATTTTCTACATGTAGGATTTTTAACGTATCATCAAAATTATGGGATTCGTTTATTATATGGGTTGCGTAATGTGAATTGTTCTTATTTTTTAAATAACTATGTTTATGTTCTTTAATGCGAGTTTCAAAAGATCTACCAGTTTGTCCTACGTAGGTTTTAGTACAAGATCCACAATTTAATAAACAAACTCCTGATTTTTTGAATTTATCAGATTTGGTTTTGTTATTCAAAATAATATTCCCTAAGGAATTACTGGTTTTGAATGCAATTTTATTGTTCTTTTTTATTAAATGTTTGGAAATTGTTCTAGTTATTGTCCCTGTGTATGTGAGTGAACTAAATTTTCCTTTTTTGTCAATAATTGTGGGATAAATTACAGAGATTGCCTGTAAAGCATACAATTATATCGTCTACGTATCGATACCAGTATAGACAATTATTACTATTGTTATTATGGTTGTTAAATATCATTGTTTCAATACTGTCCATACTTGCCGAAATTTTCATGGACAGTATTGAAACAATGATATTTAACAACCATAATAACAATAGTAATAATTGTCGATACTGGTATCGATACGTGGACGATATAATTGTATGCTTTACAGGTACGGACAGACAATTAACTCACTTTTTACAGTATATTAATTCTTTACGTAGAAATATCAGTTTTACAATGGAAGAAGAAGTCGAAGGGAAAATCAATTTCCTAGACTTAACAATCAGTAAAGCAATGAAAAAACATGAATTTGCAATATATCACAAACCTTGTCATACAGATACCACAATTCACAATAGTTCTCACCACCCTAACCATCATAAACTTGCAGCTTATCATAGTTTTATACATAGACTAACTAATATCCCCTTATCAGAAGAAAATTTTACTAAAGAATTAAACTACATAAAACAAGTAGCCGTTAACAACGGTTATTCGGTTACTTTAATCAATAGTATCGTTAGGGAAAAACTTAGAAACAAGGCAATCTTAGAAATATATCCACGTTTTAAGGACAGAAATACCACCTTTAAATGCTTAACCTATTTCGGCAAACCAACGGAAAAACTGAGGAAATTTTTAAATCAAAAAAAATAGCAACATAGCTTACAAGACTAACAATACTATAGGGAAATATCTTAAAAACTACAAACCACAAATCAATAAAAACAATAAATCAGGGGTTTATCAATTAACATGTTTTTTTTTTTTTTTTTTATTGGTCTAGCACACGTGCTGCAGGGAAGTCCCTAAAGCGCTCCAGGAGCGGCACGAGTGCGGAAAAAAAGCGATTCACGTTGTTCTTGAATCGCTGTAAATTGTACTCGGTGGGAAACACAGCGCTGGGCAAATTATTCCAAAGGGATGACGTTCTCCATATAAAAGATTGCTTGAAAAGCGTTGTACGCGGAGTAACAAGCTGAACCTCATACGGATGCGAAGCACCAGCGCGACGTGTATTTCTGACATGCACCGTTTTGGAAGGAATTAAGCGGGCTACATCCTTCGAACACTTTCCATGAAAATACTTGTAGAACAGACTCAAGTCGTCAACCGTTCTTCGATGTTCCAGCGAATCAAGGCCGCCGGTCAATTCCGGGTCCCCAATCAGACGGACCGCTCTTCTCTGAACAGAATCCAACAAATGCAGTGTATGTTTGGGAGCGGAGCCCCAAACGTGGGAGCAGTATTCCATAGTTGGTCGAATTTGGGCTTTGTAAAGAATTAACAGTTGTTGTGGGGTGTAAAGCTTTCTGGTTCTAAATAATATTCCCAACTTTTGAGAAGCTCTCCTTGCTATGCCTGCAACATGTTCATGCCAAGATATATTTGCTCCCAAACTATCGCCCAACAAATTGAGCGACGATGTTAGGGGAATGGAGTGCCCCGACATAACTATGTCGGGTTCAGCAACGTTAACTTTTTTCGAAAAAAAAAAAAAAAAAAAAACTGTCGCTTGGGTTTTTGTAGCGTTAAATTCCACTTGGTTACTGTCACCCCACGATAGAATTTCTTCCAGGTCTTTGTTAAGTTGAACGACCTCCTGCTGTCTGCGGATATTCGCCTGAGCAGCCGATGTCCGAGCGTTCAAGGTGAATGAAGAGACAAGCGTACTGTCATCTGCAAAGCTATAGATTGGATTCCCGGTCTTTTCCAGCAGATCGTTAATGTAAATGAGAAAGAGAGTAGGAGACAGTATGGAGCCCTGGGGCACACCGGCGTTGATAGTGAGGGTGTTAGAAAGAAATCCGTCGACCGCCACTCGTAAAGAACGCTCTCTGAGGAAACATGAGAGCCACAAACAGAACCTTTCAGACATACCATAAAAGCGCAACTTAGCCAACAGTCCATCGTGCCAAACACGGTCGAATGCCTTGGATATGTCAAGAGCAACCGCTCGAGATTCTCCAAAGTGTTCAATTGCGTTGTTCCAAACATGTGTTACATAAGTCAGGAGATCTCCTGTTGATCTATGTTTACGAAAACCATATTGGTGATCGCGATGTGATGATGTGGGTCAAAACATACATCGGACAAACTGGACGTATATTTAGACAAAGAATTACAGAACACGAAAAAAGTTTCATCCATAGAAAATCTAATTCAACATATGCTAATCATGTTTTAACAGAAAATCACACATTTAACAAGAATTTCAAAATTTTACACACCCAACCAAAAAGGTTTAAAACTAAACCTTTTAGAGACAATGCAAATAAATCGATTAAGGACGACAGGTACTTTACTCAACGACCAGGTAGATTTAAGCAATTCACCATTATTGAATTTATTCTCCTAACTCCAAATCTGTGTGGATTTCCCAATACTATCAATGTAACTTAATTAGGTGTAATATTATAATTAAGAAATTATATAAAACTGTGAATATTAAACCTAACTTGACAGTGTAAAATGTAGATCTGAAGAAGCTGCATCGACAGCGAAAACGCGTCATCGCAATTTAAATAAACCAGCGGAAATTGACTAAAAACAGTCTTTTATTATATATTTATAATGAATTTCCATCAAGTAGAAGCTACAACCATCCATAATTTGTGTGATTTCAAAATCGTGTTTATTCATTTTGTTTGATATTTTTAAATCTAGGAAATTAATCGATTTATTTGTTTCTATTTCTGTTGTAAAAGTAATATTATTATGAACAATAGATTGCCTAAAACCAGATGTATTCAAATCCATCAACTTTGATCCAACAATAACTTTCCAAAAATTAATTAAAGATGTGCTAAAAGACATAAGTATTTTCACAGAAAATGAAAAGTTCAGACTTGTCTCGGTGAACCCTCAAGTTCCAAAACTATATTCTCTTATTAAATTACATAAAAATAACTCACCAATTCGTCCGGTAGTTTCATACATATCAGCGCCGGCTTTTTTTTATCAAATAAATTGATTGCGGTTTTGACAAAATATTGTAAATTCACACCTAAATATAGTATTAAAAATAGTAATGAATTGATAGCAAAAATTAATCCGTTAATTATACCAAGTAACTCCAGATTTATATCGTTTGATGTACAAAATCTTTTTCCTAGTATACCACCATCAGATGCTATAAATTTGGTCCAAAGATTACTCAATAAAAATAATGTTAACCCAATAATTAAACAAGAAATATTAGATATCTTAACATTGTGCTTAGATCAGAATTATTTTGAATTTAACGATAACATTTACATAAGTAAGAAAGATTTCATAATGGGAAACCCTCTTAGTCCAATTTTATCTGAAATTTTCATGGACCATTTAGAAGAACAAATCAGTAATTCTCATCTTTTAAAAATTTCTTTTATTGATATCGGTATGTAGATGATATATTAACTTGCTTTACAGGCCCAGATCGGCAATTAAAACTATTTCTAGATTATATTAACCAACTTCATAATAATATTACTTTTACAACAGAAATAGAAACAAATAAATCGATTAATTTCCTAGAATTAAAAATATCAAACAAAATGAATAAACACGATTTTTGAAATCTTCCATAAACCAACATACTCAGATATAACTATACACGCTAATTCTAACCACCCGTTCACACATAAAATCTCGGCTTATAATAGTTTCATCCATAGACTAATAAATACACCATTAACGGAAGAAAATTTTCAGAAAGAATTAAATATTATAAAACAAATTAGTATAAACAATGGATACGGGAACGATTTCGTAGATAATATTTTAATGAAAAAACAATTTAAAAAAGCAATAGGACTGGTGTACCCGTACAAACAACTAAACAAAGAGAAATTTCATATCACTTATACCGGAAAATCTATAATATATATAAAATGCAACGTCTCTCTGTCTGTCTGTCTGTCCGTTAGTGCGCTTATCACTGGAAAACCACTTATCCGATTTACGTACTTTTTTTTTTAAACATACATATGTTCTCTGGCCAGGTTATAGGCTATATTTTATTAAGATAGGTAACATAGGGAATGAGTAGTGACGTAAAATAGCGAATGAAGTCGGAAAAAAGTTTGCCGCTAGCACGTTGCCTTGCAATACACAGCCTAAACCGTTAAATATGGAACAATATTATGTAGCAGAGAATATCTATAAACTATAATCTATAATACATATAAAATGCAATGTCTCTCTGTCTGTCTATTAGTGCGTTTATCACGCGAGAAACACTTATCCGATTTACCTGTCTTTTTTTAAATTCATACATATATTCTTGGGCCAGGTTATATAATAATAATAATAATAATACTTATACTTATACGATCTCAATTCACCAAATACAGGAAATTACACCCCAACGCATGCAAAGAAAGACTTACCATCGAGAGGAAGGCAGGAGGAAGAGGAATTATAGACATCAGATCATTACACACAAAACAAATACAAGCACTTAGGAAATTCTTTCACAGCAAGCAAACCAGCCTCCACACAGCGACAGTGAAAGCAGACAAAAACTACACACCTCTCGACTTAGCCCGGGCAGACCACTCAGCAGACACACACAGTCACACCCAATTACAACAGGAAAAGATGAAAACGTGGTCAGAGAAAACACTCCACGGAAAACACAGATACCACATAGAACAAGACCACGTAAATAAAAAACAATCATACACCTGGTTACGGGATGGGCAGCTATTCCCTGAGACTGAAGGCTTCTTACTTGCCATCCAGGATAAAGTCATATTAACCAGAAACTACCAAAAGCATATCATCAAAGACCCGACTATTGCAGAGGACAGATGTAGGAAATGCCACCAGCAGAAAGAAACGATCGAACACATAACGAGCGGATGTAAAATATTGGCCGGAACGGAGTACACAGCCAGGCATGATTCAGCTGCCAAAGTGGTTCACCAAGCACTAGCCACAACATACGGACTCATAGAAAACACAGATCCCTACTACAAATACACGCCAACATCCATACTTGAAAATGAAGATTACAAGCTCTACTGGGATATCGGTATCCATACAGATAAAACAGTCTCCGCCAATAGACCCGATATTACTTTTCAGTGCAAAAAAGGAAAATTCACCTATCTGATTGACATAGCTGTCCCCAACGACACAAACATCCAAGCGAAATACACAGAAAAAATTTCCAAATACACAGACCTTGCAACGGAAATAAAAAGGCTATGGAGACAGGAAAAAGTCATCATTGTCCCCCTCATTATATCAGCCACAGGCCTTACACCAATAACATTCACACCACATTTAGTGCAATTGGGACTCAACACGGACATACACAGAAACATTCAGAAGTCAGTGATTTTGAAAACATGTAACATTGTCAGGTCATTCCTTAATACGGAATGGTAATAGCGTTTGTGCTGACTTGGTTTTGGCCCGTCAGCCAAACATGGAACCACATTGATCAAATGTGAGAAAGAAGAACTTTTTGTAATAAATAATAATAATAACACATCCTTATACGATCTCAATTCACCAAATACAGGAAATTACACCCCAACGCATGCAAAGAAAGACTTACCATCGAGAGGAAGGCAGGAGGAAGAGGAATTATAGACATCAGATCATTACACACAAAACAAATACAAACACTTAGGAAATTCTTTCACAGCAAGCAAACCAGCCTCCACACAGCGACAGTGAAAGCAGACAAAAACTACACACCTCTCGACTTAGCCCGGGCAGACCACTCAGCAGACACACACAGTCACACCCAATTACAACAGGAAGAGATGAAAACGTGGTCAGAGAAAACACTCCACGGAAAACACAGATACCACATAGAACAAGACCACGTAAATAAAAAACAATCATACACCTGGTTACAGGATGGGCAGCTATTCCCTGAGACTGAAGGCTTCTTACTTGCCATCCAGGATAAAGTCATATTAACCAGAAACTACCAAAAGCATATCATCAAAGACCCGACTATTGCAGAGGACAGATGTAGGAAATGCCACCAGCAGAAAGAAACGATCGAACACATAACGAGCGGATGTAAAATATTGGCCGGAACAGAGTACACAGCCAGGCATGATTCAGCTGCCAAAGTAGTTCACCAAGCACTGGCCACAACATACAAACTCATAGAAAACACAGATCCCTACTACAAATACACGCCAACATCCATACTTGAAAATGAAGATTACAAGCTCTACTGGGACATCGGTATCCATACAGATAAAACAGTCTCCGCCAATAGACCCGATATTACTTTTCAGTGCAAAAAAGAAAAAGTCACCTATCTAATTGACATAGCTGTCCCCAACGACACAAACATCCAAACGAAATACACAGAGAAAATTTCCAAATACACAGATCTTGCAACGGAAATAAAAAGGCTATGGAAACAAGAAAAAATCATCATTGTCCCCCTCATTATATCAGCCACAGGCCTTACACCAACAACATTCACACCACACTTAGTACAATTAGGACTCAACACAAACATACACAAAAACATTCAGAAGTCAGTGATTTTGAAAACATGTAACATTGTCAGGTCATTCCTTAATACACAATAGTAATGCGTTTGTGCTGACTTGGTTTGCGCCCGTCAGCCAAACATGGAACCACATTGACCAAATGTGAGAAAGAAAAACGAGAACAATCATAATAATAATAATCTATATCTATAATATATATAAAATGCAACGTCTCTCCGTCTGTCTGTCTGTCCGTTAGTGCGCTTATCCCTCGAGAACCACTTATCCGATTTACGTGATTTTTTAAATTCATACATATGTTCTCTGTCCAGGTTATAGATATATATTTTATTACATCTATAATATATATAAAATGTCTCTCTGTCTATTCGTTAGTGCGCTTATCACTGGAGAACCACTTATCCGATTTACGTGCTTTTTTTAAACATACGTATGTTCTCTGGCCAGGTTATAGGATATATTTTATTACGTAAGGAATAAGCAGTGATGATAATAGTGAATCAAGTCGGAGAAAAGTTTGCCGCTAGCGCGTTCTCTTGCAATACACTGCCTAAAGCATTAAATATGGAACAATATCATGTAGCAAAGAATATACTATATATAAAATACGTTTCTCTGTCTGTCTGTCTGTCCATTATTGCGCTTATCACTCGAGAACCACTTATCCGATTTACGTGTTTTTATAAATTTATACATATGTTCTATCTAATTCGATATAAGCCTAGATAATGGGAGATAAGGTGAGATAATGGGAAATAAGCAGAGGTAAGTCTAGATAATGAGAGTTATGGTGAGATAATGGGAGATAAGGAGAAATATTGCGAGATAAGTCGAGATAAGCCTCGATAATGGGAGATAAGGTGAGATAATGGGAGATAAGTATACATAATGGGAGATAAGCAGAAATAATGGGAGATAAGCAGAGATAAGTCTAGATAATGGGAGTTATGGCGAGATAATGGGAGATAAGGAGAAATAATGAGAGATAAGGAGAAATATTGCGAGATAAGTCGAGATAAGCCTAGATAATGAGAAATAAGGTGAGATAATGGAAGATAAGGAGAAATAATGGGAGATAAGGAGAAATAATGGGAGATAAGGAGAAATAATTGGAATGAGCAAAGATAAGCCTAGATAATGGAAATTATGTAGATAATGGGAGACAAGGAGAAATATTGAGAGATAAGGGGAAATAATGGGAGATATTTTATTACGTTAGGTAACATAAGGAATAAGCTGTGACGATTGTAGTGAATCAAGTCCACGAGAGCGGAGCTGCGGGCCCGGCTAGTTAACTATTAAAATTCAAAATTTTTTCCATAGAAATCATGTAAATATCGCTTTCCGTACAAATAATACATTATCTCGACATATTAAAAATAATAAAAGTAAAACAAAAAAAGAAAATAAATCGGGGGTTTTCGAATTATGTTATGTGCAATAAAACGTATATAGGACAAACAGGCAGACCTCCTTATAAAAGAATAAACGAACATAAACAAAGCTTTAGAATGAAAAATAACAAATCTCATTACGTTAAACGTTTAACAGAGGAAAATCATACATTCAATGAAGATTTCAAAATTTTGCATAACGGAAAGAAAGGAAAATTACTGAATTGTTTAGAACAGATAGAAATTAATCAGGAAAAATCCTCAGGTATATTACTCAACGATCAATTAGATGGGGGAGGGTCTCCTTTATTGAACTTGTTCTAGGTATTAAGGTAAATATTGTGAATGAATTTAGTACTTGTAATTAGGTAAACTATGTATTCTGAAACATACTTTGTTCGTTAATTTACATGGTGCTCCAGAAGAAGACACAGTGTGTCGAAACAATTGTCAGCAATAATAAACATAAGTGGTGATCTTAAACATTTGTTTAAATTTTACACAAATAAAATAAGGTACAGGACAGTTTGAGTCATTACGCGCATAGGAACAAAACCAATTAAAAACAGCTGTAGCTATGTTCGTAGTAACTTGAATTGTATCGTATGTAACGAACTTTTTCTTTACCTCATCCAGATCTCCCCTCATTGATTCAGCAACGAAGTCATCATATTCTTCACTGGATTCGAGCTCTTTAAGGCTGTTAGTACACCATGATAAAATTTCAGAATGTAGTTGTTCCATTGTATCGAAATTAGAGAATGTAACTTTGAAAATGTTGGTGGTATATTTGCAATGATCGCAAGCAAACACTAAAAGAAAAAATATTTATATTTTAGAGTTTATTACATTTACCATATTTCATCTAAATAGAATATCTGTTCAAAGAGGAACAGAACATTTCGAAAATAGTGGAAAATAAAATATTAATAATTCTCAAATGCAGAGTAGAATTCAAATTATTATAATTATTAAGTTGAGAATGTGGAATCTTTGGCACAATGACACTACTCAGTATATATCACCACTACACCAAACACTTTATTTTTGCGCTCGACGCGCGCTTCGCTAACCAAGTTTGCTTCATCAGGAGCGATGATTGACTAAAGCTAAACCACAAATCTACCCTATTTATATTTAGCCTAATCTTTGAATTACTCAGCCGGAACTAATAGCATAGGCGAGGCGATCAGTTCTGTTCAAGTAACTAGTAGAGGGGACTATACCTTGATTGTTTTGTTTACTGTGTATACGGTGATAAGATGTAAAAACAACAAATTTTGTCTTTCTCCTTTTCTCTCGGGTTTGAAAATAGAATATACGAGGAGCATACGAAAAGTTTTGATAACATAAGCTTCAACAGAAATACCAATGGATAACGATGATTATACATTAGGAGACTCGAAAAGAGGAAGAGTCGAGAAAAGAGAAGAGCCAATGGGAATATACAAGAGGAGTAAAAAGCTGATAGGAACCCCACAGATAGAGAAAAATGAAGGAGAAGATAAGATGGATAACTTAACAGAAATGATCAGAGAGTTAATGTTAGATATAGAGGAAATGAAACAGGATCAGAAGAGATACCAACAAGAGGTGAAAGAACTAAGAAAGGAGAATGAATTATTAAAAGAGGAAAATAAGACAATTAGAGAAAACATGAGAAATATGGATTCGAGGATGAGTAGGCTGGAAAAGGAAAACGTAAGGACTAATGTAATATCGGAAATAAGATTTAAAGCGAATAGTCAACCAGATCTGAAAATGGATGTAGAACATTTTATGGAAAGAAGTATGGACACAAAGGTATAGATTAAGGATGTGATAAAAATGGGAGAGACAATATACAAGATAGAACTTGGAAACTCAGGAGATAAGGAAGTTGTGATGAAAAATAAAAACAAACTGAGAAATTAGGGAGAGAGAGTTTACATAAACAACGATTTAACAAAGGGTGAAGGGGAAATTCAAAAGAAATTAAAGCATATAGCAGAGAACGAGAGAAAGAATGGAAAGAGAGTGAAAATGGGATATCAGAAAATCTTAATCGAGGGAAGAGAATATAAATGGGACACTGAAGGAGAGAGATAGGTAGATCGACAACGACCCTGGCAAAGACAAAGGATACGGACGAGAAGACTAATGAAAGGAATATATATAAGAAGATAATCAAGGAAATGGACAGGAAGAAAGAAATAGGAAATAATTACCGAATTAGTAAATTAGGAACGGGAAAGAGACTAGATTGGGAACATGAAATGTTAGGGGCATAAACGGAAAAGAGGATGAACTGACAGAAGAACTGGAAAAAATACAAATGCACTATGTAGGAATCGCAGAAACAAAAAGGAAAGGGAATTGATGCAAAAAATTACCTAATGGATATTGGATGTACTGGTCAGGAGTAAAAGAGGAGGATAATGCAGGGACAGGAGTGGCAATGGTGGTCAAAGAAGAGAAAATGAACAGTGTAGAAGGGGAAAGGTTTGTAAATGAGACGGACGAAGACTGCACTTTGATCGTGTGCTATGAACCAAATGACAACGCAAGAATTGAGGAGAGGAACAAATTTTTCAATGATTTACAGGACAAGATAGAGAATACAAACAATAAGATATTAATAATGGGAGATATGAACGGAACTCAACTCTACGGGACTTACATCCCTAAAGGGGTAGAAAAGCATCAGGATTAAGTGAGTAAGTAAGTATAAAGGGCAACTATGAATAACAAAATTAGTAGATGAGAACAACCAAATAATAACTCAAACGAAGGAACTAAGAATGAATATTGAGAGATTCTACAAGGACCTTTATGAGAGTAAAGTAGAACCACCACCAGATAAAGGCGAGTCAGTTCGAATACGAGTAATGAATGAAGGATCTGCAACTGGACGGAGAGCCGATATTACGAATGCTAGATATATTGTATACGTGTCTTGATATGTGCGATGTACCTCGAGACTGGGATAATGCTGTGGTGGTCTTGCTCTTCAAAAGAGGAGATAAGTCTAAATTAACCAACTATAGACCAATCAGTCTACTATCCGTAATGTACAAGTTTGTAACATTCATTTTTTCCTAGATTTTAAGATCATGTTATGTTACTGTTTTTCTCCTTATAATTTACATTTCTTTTCCATTTTTATATCAAGCAGTGTTTACTAACTTTTAAGCAGTGTAGTTCACTCGAATTTTTGAATCGTTTATATTACAGTGTGCAGTGCGCGTTGTCTGCTGGGTATATTAAATTTGTTTCTAACGCGTCGATTGGCTAGACGTTTGTATCCCAGAAGTAGCCATCTTGAAGACGTGGTTTATACGGAAGGGAGAAAAATATTTAAGGGTCCGGATGACACGGATCAAGGACCAACCTCCTCCTTTATGCTGATGACACCGCCATTATCACCCACTCCAGAAGTAGCCGCCTCCTCACCAGCAGACTTCAGCGCCAAATCGACACTCTGGATTCCTGGATTGACCGCTGGAGGATCAAACTCAACCCCGCCAAAACTCAAGCCATCGTCTTCTCCAAGGGCAGTGGCACTTCTCATGGACATCTTCAACTCCTAGGCTCCCGTATCCAATGGGCCAAGACCATCAAATACCTGGGCGTCCATTTCGACCGACCACTCGTGTGGAAGGTCCTGGTCTGCACTGCGACCAAGTAGGCGAAGCAACTACAGAGCGAACTCTACCCCATCCTGAACCGCTCCAGTAAGTTGCTACCCCGGACCAAGCTCCTAGTCTACAACTCCGTCGTAAAGGCAGGCCTCACGTACGCCTGCCCCACCTGGTGCCAGCTCCCCAAAACAAGCAGTGCAGAACAAGGCCCTGAGGATGATCACGGGAGCCCCGTGGTTCATGAGGAACCGTCAAATTCACAGGGACTTGGGTGTGCCTACCGTAAAGACACACATGAGGCAAACTCAACAGAAGTTCCTCGAGAAGGCGTCCCAGCACCCCAACCCGTGCATCAGGGACTCCTTCCGACTCCCTCCTCAAGTTAGCCGCCAATTCCCTAGACCGTCGGACCCGCTGCTGCTCTCGGACGAAGACGATGACCCCCCTCGCCCGCCGTGACAAGAAGAATGTCAAGTTTATATTAGTCCTAATTTAAGTCTTGTTACATCCTAGTTTAAGTTAGGGTAAGTCTTAGTCTAAGGTAGTTTTAGTCTTAGTTCTAAGTCCTAGCTTTAAGAAACTTCATGTATATAACAAACACATTTCCTAGGTTAGCATAGAATTCCTATTGTAAGAACTTAGGTTAAGATAGAATAAGTTTACATTTAGTTATAGGAATTATTTTTATATACTTTCAAAAATTATAAGAAAGAGGCCTGGCCTAATTTAGAATCCAATAAAGACAGTGACCGGATCAAGGCTTTTTTCAAACATGAAGCCGTAGTGGGCTTTTTCCAACAAGTAGCCGTCGTAGGCGCTTCCACCGTATAGCCGCAGCCAGGTTCTTTTTTCTCAGCCAAAGTAAGGGCTTCTTTTTTTAGAAAGCCGCCAGTAGGCTTTCACTATCAAATAGCCGTACTGATATTAGTGATGGAGTAGTGTGAAAACGGTTTTAGTGCTCAATTTTTTCTTTGAATCCGGTTTATTCCCAGACCTTTAGGGGAAAAAGAAAAGTTTAGTAGCCTAAAGGGAACTGAAGTAACCAACGGGGAGACATCTGCGTTTTGAACATCCCACCGGGACAGGCCTAGAAGCTCGTAGGAAAACCGTAAGTCACCAGAATATCCATCCGTAGACCTATTTTCCCGCAGATAAGTGTGTTTCGCATCGTATTGAACTGATAACTCGTGACTACTCACGAACCTTCAACATCGTGTGTAGCAAAGTTTTAATCCTGATTTAAGGACTTTATTTAGCAATACCACCTATTAGGCTAAGTTTCTTTTTAATACAGGGTAATAACAGAACCGCAAAGTTAGAACTTTTAGTTTAGTCATTAATAAACCTTTTTTTTCTTGTCTAAGGCTAGTATTTCACTGTACCACCTATTTTACTTTTCAGGACAAAAGGGTTGTACCATATCAAAATTTTCCTTACCAACTACATAACCCATCAGTGTTTTTTCATTTTTTTAGCTGAAGTTAGATCCTTTTTATTTTAAAATGAATGGTACCCAAAATTTGTACAACCAAAAATTTTAAACAACTATAGAGACTATTTCCAAAAGACGTACAAAAATTATCTCTTACCCATATTACTCTACCAAGAAAAACTGAGCTAGTGTATGTTTAATTTCTTTAGTTCTTTTTTAGTGTTCCGTACGGAACACTTATAAGATCACTTCGGTGTCTGTCTGTCTGTCTGTCTGTCTGTCTGTCTGTCTGTCTGTCACACCCGATTTTCTCGGAAACTATTTGAGATAGAAAGGTGAAATTTGGTAATAATATAGGAATTGATGGCCTCATCAGAGCCATGTAGTTTTGAGAAATAAATTTTGACTTAAGGGGTTAGTTTTGGGGGGTGAAGTCTGAAGTGAAAAAAAAATTTTTTTACTAGGTCATCGAGTGTGGTGTCAAATGAAAGCTTGTAAAAACACGAGTAAAAAATATATATATCATATTATACTTGCGCGCACTTTTCTTTGTATTATTTTTTAAAAATTCGCGAAAAATCGCTGTCCCGGGCCTTATCTCGAAAAGTACTTATCAACAAATTTCGAAAAAATTCTGGAATATTCTCCACGAGGTGTAGATTGAACGAAAATTATCACGAGTGCATTACCTTTAATAATTTATATGGTATATAAAAAAAACAAAAATTTCAAGGCCATCAGATTTCAGTAAAGATTGGAAACAAACTTTGTTGAAAACTCATTTGGGGTGTGTTTTGTGAAGTCACTGATCATTTTATACCACCGTAACATAAATTTTGACTTGATATATATATATATATATATATATATATATATATATATATATATATATATATATAATATAAATATATATATGTATATATATATATATATATATATATATATATATATATATATATATATATATATATATATATAATGTAATACTTCCGCACACTTTCCTTCGTATTACTTTTAAAAAATCGCTGTCCCCTACCTTATCTCGAAAAATACTGATCAAAAAATTTTGAAAAAATTCTGGAATATTCTCCACGGGGTATAGATTGAACGAAAATTATCACGAGTGCAATACCTTTAATAATTTATTTGGTATATAAAAAAAAAACAAAATTTCAAGGTCGCCAGTTTTCAGTAAAGATTGGAAACAAACTTTGTTGAAAATTCATTTGGGGTGTGTTTTGTGAAGTCACTGATCATTTTATACCACCCTAACAAAAATTTTTATTTTAAAAACAATCAACGTACGGAACACTAATTGTGCAAGTTCAACTTGCACTTGACCGGTTTTTATTTTTATATTAATACCCACTCAATCCCTTCTCAGAAATTATAAAAAAAAACGTATAGAAAGGAGGGGGTACAAAAATAGCGCCTCAATGTGCGGGCAAAAATTAATAGGCCACAAGTTATTTATGAAAATAATAACTGCGAGACTCACAAAGAAATTGGATGCTTACCAATCCAGAGAACAAGCCGGATTTAAAAAAGGCTTTAGTACAGTGGACCACCTTCAAGTATCAAGAACCTTATTAGAAAATCAAACGAGTATAATTTTAAGATTTGGGTGGCCTTTGTGGAATACGAGAAAGCGTTTGGCTCCCTTGAAATCTGGGCAACATTAAATGGTCTAAGTAACTGTACAACTGACAACAGATACTCGCAGATTATTCAAAATATATATAAAAATGCAACATTTCAAATAGTATTAAAAGAAAACACCAATAAGATAGAAATCAAAAGAGGGATGCGACAAGGGGACACCATCTCGCCGAAATTGTTTACGTTGGCGCTAGAAGATCCTTTCAAATAATTTCCAAGGACAAGTAAGGGTATAAATATAGGAGGAGAGTAACTCAATCATTTGCGATTCAAGGATGATATTGTGATTATATCTAACAACAAAGAAGAATTGGAAGAAATGCTGAACGAACTTAACAGCAAGTCCAAAGAGATTGGTCTGAAGATAAACATCGCTTTCGATGGAGCAGATATACTATAACACTTCTCAAGCCGTTCTTCGGTTCTGACTCTATTTTTTTCCTATCAAAAATCACGGTTTAATCAACACACGAAATTCTTTTCGTTCCATCATCTTGCAAAAATCAAAAGTTGAGTCATGAAATTTTTACACAAACCTTCCAAGAGTTGACACTAATTGGCAATCGCGTGGCTTTTTGTGTTTGTGCTGCCATCTCTCGGAAAATTTTGGGACTTTTCACACCATGTAGTATGTTTAAAATACCATTCATTGACTTATTACTACGACAAAAATTCAGAACTTATAATCACCTATAATATGGTCTCCATCAAATTCGTAAGTATGAAAAGCTGTTATTTCTTCATACTTTAAACTTATATAATCGTTAGAGATGACGTTGCTCTCGGAAAAATGCCACCCGTCATATCGAAATCCTCTTAGACCCCCTTTTGTTAATGCTAATAATGCGGCATGTCCTTTAGAATCCTAAAAATGAATAGAATAGAAAGCTTAAAACAAATAAAAATTTTAGTTTCGATAAAATGAATGATTTTTTTTTCCGGAAAAACATGTTAAAATTTTTACCTGTATGGGTTGCCACTCTACAACATTACTTTCTATACTTTGGAATGGTATAAAATAGTGATCTTCATATTTATATAAAACTGATTTTGAACTATTCTCGAACCTAGTTTCATTTATAACTACAATAACAAATATTCAAAAAATGCTAAATTCCACAAATCTTTGATGATTTACCTGAATGTACTACGACCAAAAAAATGGTGCTTCTCTCCATGTAACTCTGAAGTAAAGTATTTGATATCTGTACAACCATTAGTAAGAACCCTTTGGAATGGTTTAAATTCAGTGGTGTGAGGATCAAATTTAAAAATTTCTGAGTAAGATTTGATTTCATCTAGAAAAAAGTTTTTTATTTAAATTTTTTATAATAAAATTCAAAAAAGGTTTAGGTAATTTTCCAGGTATGAAATAGCATTTATAAATCGTAAATTTAATACAGAGCGTATTTTAAGTTGAAACCGTCACTTTGCCAAATATAGTCCATACACGCTGTGTCTCATAGTAAACAGAATTTTTTCTCAAAAAAAAACTAATACCAGCGGCGCCACCTATTGAATATAACATGCGTTGAATAGGTACATTTTTCCCTAACACTACATCTAATTCTCACGACTAGAGTCCGGATTATATGCATTTGCATATTTTCATATGCATTTGCATATTTAGACCATTCTCACCGAGTATTGCATATTTTATCCAAAATCTAGTAATGATGCATATTTTCCCTATATTTACAATATTTCTCGGTATTACTAGGCAAGTGAATTGCTCAGGGTATTGTTAATGTCGCCGACTGGAACCGATCTTATCGCCGGAACATTACCTGCAATAGTCTAAACATCGATTAGGTTATAGTGCCAAGGGAACACCCAAAATTACGACGGTATTTTATTCCTTTGTTTCTTGGTCGGGATATTAAGTGATAAGTAGTTAGTTTCTAAGAATATTTGTTTGAGCGTGGATCAAATAAACAATTTTCTCGAAGACGAATTTTTATTTTAAAAAACAAGATATCAGTTTTAACATTATTGTTGACGCGCTTGCATCAGTGTAGTCTTTTTGCAATTTTTAACGTGTTGTGTTAAAGTTTAACGTGTAGCATGCCACCCGCAAAAAAAAGTGTCTCCTCGTGGGTAGCTGATTATCCTGGAACATTTACATACGACGGAAATGTTTTATATTGTCGACTTTGCGAGAAAAATGTTTCGTGCACAAAAAAGTTTCAAATTGACCAGCATGTCAAGGCAAGTCTTCATATCGCAGGATTGCAAAAAAGGCCCACGACAACAACTTATAACAGCAGCTAGTAGCAGTGATTCCACATCTATAGGCAAACAAAAAAAACACTTTAGCATGGATTTATGTGAAGCATTGCTTGCAAGTAATATTCCTCTCCACAAACTTACAAATCCTACATTCAAAGATTTTCTGCGAAAATATTGCTTGAATCAAAAAATTGGATTTCAGCTGATGAAACTACCGACAGTTGTGGTCGCTATATTGCGAATTTAATTCTACGATCGCCAGATTTGTGAATGAGGGTATTAAAAAATATTTGCTGAATCTTCTGCAAATGAAAGAGTGTTTATATTTCTCTCAGATGCTGCTCCCTATATGATCAAGGCAGTCAAAGTCCTCCAAGTATTTTATCCAAATCGACTCGCTGAAGAAGTACGATCCACGTTTGGAAATGTAAATAAACTGATTTCTTCAGCAAAGAAAGTGTTTCTTAAGGCACCTGCTCGCAATAACGCCTATAAAGAAAAACTGCCAAATGTGCCTTTACTCCCGAATCAGTGGTAACTCGATGGGGAACATGGATTGAAGCTGTACTATTTTACAATAAACTTTTCGAGGCGACTAAAGGTGTAGTAAATTACTTCGATAGTGCAGAGGCTATGACAGTTCGTCAATCCAAGTAAGCATTTAACGATTCTGATATTAGAAAAAACATAGCTTTGATTAGCACTCACTTTTACCACATACCTGCGGGTATTAAAAAGCTGAAACTCGAGGTTTGGGGTTGACCGAATCAATTCAGTTAATGAATAAAATCCGTCATATAATCTCCACATTGCCAGATGTATGCCCGCATAGAGTTAAAGAAAAGTTTGAAAACATTTTGTGCAATAACCCAGGCTTTGAACATTTGTGTCAAATTGATAGTTTTCTTAATGGGACGGGTGGACTTTTGCCAGAAACAATAAGTGCTAACATAGCACCCAAATTCAAATACTGCCCAGTTACCTCAGTGGATTTGGAACGGTCTTTTCACACTTATAAAAATATTTTAAGTGATCGAAGACACAATCTTACTACCCAACATTTGGAACAATACCTTATTGTTTACGTGTACAAGAATACAAATGTTAAATAATTTTAAAAATGTTAAATAATTGTTAATTAAATTTAAACATCGTCGATAACTTGTTATTTTTATGCTGATTTTGAAATAAAAAACTAAAAATTACTACTAGTTGGGAATGTAGAATCTTGGCACAATGATACTACTCAGTATATATCACCACTACACCAAAACACTTTATTTTTGCACTCGACGCGCGTTTCGCTAACCATGTTAGCTTCATCAGGAGCGATGATTGACTAAAGCTAAACTACAAATCTACCTATTTATACGTAGCCTAACTCTTGAATTACTCAAGCGGAACTAATGACATAGGCAAGGACGTCAGTTCCGGTCAAGTAACCAGTAGAGGGGACTATAAGGAATAGGCCCTCTGTCTTTATTTAAACTACTTTTACATTTTATGATTTCCATACTTTCGTATGCGTTCAACAATCTCCTATCAGATACATCCTTTATTAATCTTAGATTATCTAATGTTACAATATGATTAGCTTCAAGGGCATGTTCGGGAATGCTAGACTTTTCTGTTCTATTGTATTTTAAGTGTGCTAAGTGTTCTTTAAATCTTGTTTTAATTGACCTTTTAGTTTGCCCAACATACTTTTTGTCACAATCATTACAACTAATTTCATAAATTCCACTTTTCTCACAATTAGGAATCTTATCTTTGGGATTTCCTAAGATATTCCTCAGATTGTCTGATGACTTATAGACTAAGGTGAGGCCTACCTTATTAAATACCTTATTGAGTCCCTTGCTATATTTCGGATTATATGGTATGGAGACATACTTGGTGTTATTTTCTTTCGCGTGTAAAAAAGGTGGAATTCTGAATATTAAGCCTAAAACTTATGTCTATTTATTAGCTTATTTACTAAGTCATCGTCATAACCATTAACTCTAGTTATATTTCTAATACGATTCCTTTCTTTATTAAAGTTTACTCTATTCAGAGGGAAAGTGACCAAACGATGAACTAAAAAATGTAATGAGGCTAATTTATGTTGTTTGCAATGAAATGAATCATTAGGAATATATCTATCTGTTACTGTGTCCTTCCTATAGATATCAAATTCTAATCTATTATTATTTTTAATAATTAAAATATCTAGAAAAGGCAATTGTCCTTTGTTCTCAACTTCGTAAGATGAATTTAATGGAATCATACCGGCTATTTAATTTAGAAACAAAATGATCAATATTTGCTTTCTTTGTATCAAAAATCGCGAAAATATCATCCACATACCTATACCATACCCTTGGGAAATATTCGAATTCTAGAGTGGCTTCGATTTCAAACTTACTCATGAATAAATTGGCTATGAAAGGTGATAAGCAATTACCCATAGCTGTTCCTTCTTTCTGAACATAAAATTGATTGTTATATTGGAAATAATTTTGTTCCATACAAAGTTTAGATAATGTTAAGTATTCACGAATAATTTCGTCTTCAAAGTCATTCATTCTAAGTAATTCTTTGAGATATTGTAAAGTTTGTGGAATTGGCACACTTGGGAACAAAGAACTAACATCAAAAGAAATTAAGACTTCACCTTCATTAAGAACTAGATTTTTTGTTTATTAATGAATTCTAAGGAATTCTTCACTGCGAAAGTATTTAACGGTAACTTCTCAAGTTCTTTTGATAACCATTTGGATATTAAATATGTGGGTGATCCGACCGATGAAACAATGGGTCTCATTGCTTTTGCAGGTTTGTGAATTTTGGGTAAGCAATACAATTTTGGTAGGGTCGGATTACTCACATTTAATTTAAATTTGAGCGAATCGGAGACAAGGTTCTTACATTTTTTTAAAGAATTTTTAACCTCTGATATCATTCTCGGTAATGGATTTCTTATTACCTTTTCATAAGGGCCAGATTCGATAAGATTATCTACGCGTTCAAAATAATCTTTCTTATCCAATATAACAACCTTATTTCCTTTATCCGCTTTTAAATAGAAAACATCTTTCTTTTTCAATCCTTTAACTACTTTTATGTCTTTTCGTGAATTAGAATTTGTGTTGTTAACCATGTTTTTCGATATTTGATTGCGACATGCCTCCCTAACAAATGATTTACTATTTTCTGGAAGTGTACTAATGGAACTTTCAATGTGAGCAACTATTTCTGATAAATTATCTCTAGGAGGGGGTACTGCAAAGTTAAGATCTTTGTTTAAGATGTGAATTTCATTTTGTGTAAAGGATTGAGATGAATGATTTTCTACAATATTTACGAGTTCCTGAGGACTATTTTTCTTCGGAAAGAGCTTTTTTAATTTTTTACTTAGAATAGAGAATTTCTTTTTATATTGAATATCAATAACTAAAAACATTTTCCTCTGGAACTCGCTCCATACTTCATATTCATTATTGAAGAAAATAGTAAATCATTTGTTAGGGAAGCATGTCGCAATCAAATATCGAAAAACATGGTTAACAACACAAATTCTAATTCACGAAAAGACATAAAAAAAGTAGTTAAAGGATTGAAAAAGAAAGATGTTTTCTATTTAAAAGCGGATAAAGGAAATAAGGTTGTTATATTGGATAAGAAAGATTATTTTGAACGCGTAGATAATCTTATCGAATCTGGCCCTTATGAAAAGGTAATAAGAAATCCATTACCGAGAATGATATCAGAGGTTAAAAATTCTTGAAAAAAATGTAAGAACCTTGTCTCCGATTCGCTCAAATTTAAATTAAATGTGAGTAATCCGACCCTACCAAAATTGTATTGCTTACCCAAAATTCACAAACCTGCAAAAGCAATGAGACCCATTGTTTCATAGGTCGGATCACCCACATATTTAATATCCAAATGGTTATCAAAAGAACTTGAGAAGCTACCGTTAAATACTTTCGCAGTGAAGAATTCCTTAGAATTCATTAATAAAACAAAAAATCTAGTTCTTAATGAAGGTGAAGTCTTAATTTCTTTTGATGTTAGTTCTTTGTTCCCAAGTGTGCCAATTCCACAAACTTTACAATATCTCGAAGAATTACTTAGAATGAATGACTTTGAAGACGAAATTATTCGTGAATACTTAACATTATCTAAACTTTGTATGGAACAAAATTATTTCCAATATAACAATCAATTTTATGTTCAGAAAGAAGGAACAGCTATGGGTAATTGCTTATCACCTTTCATAGCCAATTTATTCATGAGTAAGTTTGAAATCGAAGCCAGTCTAGAATTCGAATATTTCCCAAGGGTATGGTATAGGTATGTGGATGATATTTTCGCGATTTTTGATACAAAGAAAGCAAATATTGATCATTTTGTTTCTAAATTAAATAGCCGGTATGATTCCATTAAATTCACTTACGAAGTTGAGAACAAAGGACAATTGCCTTTTCTAGATATTTTAATTATTAAAAATAATAATAGATTAGAATTTGATATCTATAGGAAGGACACAGTAACAGATAGATATATTCCTAATGATTCATTTCATTGCAAACAACATAAATTAGCCTCATTACATTTTTTAGTTCATCGTTTGGTCACTTTCCCTCTGAATAGAGTAAACTTTAATAAAGAAAGGAATCGTATTAGAAATATAACTAGAGTTAATGGTTATGACGATGACTTAGTAAATAAGCTAATAAATAGACATAAGTTTAGGTTTAATATTCAGAATTCCACCTTTTTTACACGCGAAGAAAATAACACCAAGTATGTCTCCGTACCATATAATCCGAAATATAGCAAGGGACTCAATAAGGTAGGCCTCACCTTAGTCTATAAGTCATCAGACAATCTGAGGAATGTCTTAGGAAATCCCAAAGATAAGATTCCTAATTGTGAGAAAAGTGGAATTTATGAAATTAGTTGTAATGATTGTGACAAAAAGTATGTTGGGCAAACTAAAAGGTCAATTAAAACAAGATTTAAAGAACACTTAGCACACTTAAAATACAATAGAACAGAAAAGTCTAGCATTGCCGAACATGCCCTTGAAGCTAATCATATTGTAACATTAGATAATCTAAGATTAATAAAGGATGTATCTGATAGGAGATTGTTAAACGCATACGAAAGTATGGAAATCATAAAATGTAAAAGTAGTTTAAATAAAGACAGAGGGCCTATTCCTTATAGTCCCCTCTACTGGTTACTTGACCGGAACTGACGTCCTTGCCTATGTCATTAGTTAAGCTTGAGTAATTCAAGGGTTAGGCTAAGTATAAATAGGTAGATTTGTAGTTTAGCTTTAGTCAATCATCGCTCCTGATGAAGCTAACATGGTTAGCGAAACGCGCGTCGAGCGCAAAAATAAAGTGTTTGGTGTAGTGGTGATATATACTGAGTAGTAAAAATTACTACTTTTATTATTATTTTTAATATTTGCACGCATATTTCTAGATTTTTATGTCGTATATAATCCCGTCTCTACTCATGACAATTGGATGAATAGAAGCTGAGATATTGGGAATAAAGTGACAGTGTGTTTTAGCGCGAATATTAAGTTTTGTGTAAAACTTGGTAAATCATTTATCGGAATGTATCAATTGATGAAACATATTTATGATGATGATTGTTTATTCCGCAGCAGAATGTATAAGTAGTATAAACGTTTTAAAGAAGATCGAGAGGACCTAATTGACAAATGAACATGTTGGCCAATCAAAATTCGTCATAATCGAAGAAAAAATCGAAACTGTTCGTGTCATTAAAAAAAGCCAAAATTTTCGTTGCGATATATCGAAATGGAATTAAATATGTCCAAAACTTCAATCCATCGCATCTTGACTAAGCATTTAGAGGTCAGAAAACTTTGCGGACCTTTTGTATCTCACAAATTGAGTGATGACCAAAAATTGCTTCGAATTCAACATTGTAAAGAGTTGATTAAAAAGTCAAAAAAAGACAAAACCCTCAAGTATTCCATTGTAACTGGCAATGAGATGCGGTATTTTCAATATGCTCCCGAAACTAAGCGCCAAAGCTCTGAATACAAGCACTCAAACGAAGAAAATCCGAAAAAAGTCGTTTGAAGAAGTCAAAAGTAAAAACAATGTTGATTTGCTTCTACAATTCGGAGGATATAGTGCACAAGGAATTCGTTCCACGTTGCCATACAGTTAATGCGGTGTATTATCTAGATATACTGTTCACTGACTTCTCGAAGGCGTTTGACAGGATAGATCATGGTGTGCTTCTGGGAAAGATGGTTAATTTTGGCTTCACGACGAATTTTGTTAGTTTCTTCAGGACATACCTGGTGGAAAGATGTATGTTCAGTATAATGGTTTTAGGTCGCATTCGTTTCGTGCAGAGTCCGGTGTTCCACAGGGGTCAAACTTAGGACCGCTATTGTTCCTTATGTTGTTTATGCATAAATGACATTCAGGAGGTCATTGATGTGGAATACCAGATGTTTGCGGATGACCTGAAATGGTATGTGTCAGTTGAGTCTGGTGGCGAGGGTAAACGACTGCAGAGTAGTGTTGAGGCAGTGCGCGAGTGGTGTGACAACAATGGGATATTGCTAAATGCAAACAAATGTTCTGTAATGACAGTGAGCCGTAAAGTATCTCCAGTAAACTATAATTACAGTATAGGTAATATAGAGTTGCAGAGAGTGGAGACAGCCAAAGACCTGGGCATTGTTCTGGACTCTAGGTTGACCTTCAATCAGCACATTGGCAAGGTGGTTTCAGAAGCGATGAAAATGATGGGGTTCATAATTAGAAATGGTGGGTCTTTTCAAAATATTGAAACCTTTTCAACATTGTACAATACTCGTACATTGGTCAAAAGTAGGCTTAAGTATGGGTCTATTATCTGGGCACCATTGTATAATAGGTGGATTGTGGCTTTGGAGGGTTTTAAAGTTTTTGGCTAGGAAAGTTGAGGGGTGTATCCACCGGTAGGTATAGAGAATGATATTTTGTTAGAGAGATTTACTTATATGACTTTAGAGAAACGTAGAAATATGGGTATGGTGATGTTTCTGTAAATAGTGTGCTTCAATGTCCACTGTTGCTGGAGGAACTGAATTTTGTTGTGCCCAGACTAGCTCATCGGACTGGAAACTTCTTCTATCTTCCTACTACTTCACCCGTTTATAAGATATGCGCTGCTTATAATAAGGTATCTAGAGCATGTGATCTGTCCATGTCTCAGAGGGAATTCTTCTCTATCTGTTTAAACTTATTTTAATAGCTGTAAGCATATGTGTAGTTTGTTCATTGTTTGTATAATTATGCATTTTATTGTTTATATATGGTAATTAAGCATTTTGTGATATGTATTAGTATTCTTTAATGATTGTATGATCGGCCCTATTAATTAATTATTTTGTTGGGCTTGTAACAGTAAATAAATAAATACATAAATAAATATTATGTATTTGTCGTGTGCGGCCACAATACCGTGAAAGTGGGAGTTGGCGACTGTTACACATCTCGTCGTTCGGCGCTTATTACTGATTTTTTAAACAAAAAACGGCATTATAACCATCAACTATTCAGCGAATTCGCCCGATTTGGCTTCGTGCGAGTTCTATCTATTCCCAAAATTGCATTTGTCCATGAAAGGAAAGCTTTATGCAGTCATTAAAGACATCTAAATTATATCGACCAGGAGAATGAAGAACATCTCAAAATATGAGCAAAAAACTCATTTAACTTGCCTATTGATCGAGCAAAACGCCGAAGGGGACTGCTCTAAATCTAATATATAAATTTTCCCAAAATAATAGGTTTTTGTTTTCACTTTCAAAAAATCCTGTTTACTTTGAGACACACTGTGTATAAAAGGTTTTAAAAAAGAACCTAAAAGTTGCGAAATCGTATTTTAATTTGACCCTGTGTAATCCCAACAATAACGATTTCTTCTCCAACCAAAGCCATGAAGTTTTTCGTCCTAGCCACGCGTACCCCGTTAGCTTTTCGACTCCACAATACCATTACTGTCGTATTTACAACCTTATAGTATTATTTGCTTTCTATTTATTTTCTTCTGTCGCAGTCTTAGATCTACTTACAAGCGAAAGTGATGCGAGAGTGAACAGTACGATTTACAGCGATTCAAGACCAATGCAAATCGCTTTTTCCGCACAAGCGTCGCTCCCGTAGCGCTGTAGGAATTTCCCTGCAACACGTGGGCTCTGTCCAAAAAAAAACATGTATTTAGAGGATATAGTTTATTTAACTTATGAGCATGTTACTGTTTGAAGAAAAAACGATGTTTTTGCCAAAAATCGATTTTATTCTTCAACATAATTTCCTTTAAGAGCGACCATTGCTTCGTTTGAGCCGAATCTTTTTCCTTGGAGCCACCTTTTCAAATTTGGAAAGGGGTAATAATAATCGCTGGGGGCCAGATCTGGTAAATATGGCGAATGAGGAAGCAATTCATAGCCCAATTGGTCCAATTTCACCATCGATTTTATGGACTTATGAGCTGGTGTGTTATCCCGATGACACAACACTTTTTTCTTCGCTAAATGAGCATTTTTTCTTGATTTCACCATTAAACGGTCCAATAAAACCAACTCCGGTGATTGTTCGCACCTTCTCAAAATAGTCGATCAGTATTATTCCATGCTTATTCCAAAAAATATCAGCCAAAACCTTTTCAGCTCATGTTTGTGTTCTTGGACGCTGCTGGCAGCTTCAGTCACTCTATGGACTGCCTGTTGGACTCAGAAGTGTAGTGGTGGATCCATGTTTCGTCCATTGTTACGAATCGACGCAAAAAGTCCTTTGATTACGGCGAAACAGTGCCAAATAGAGTTCTGAACCTTCCACACCTGCTGTTTTTGATCAGTCGTGAGAGTGCACGGCACCCATCGGGCATGGAGCTTTTCCATATGCAAATATTCATACAAAATATGGCACACGCGTTCTCTTGATATCTTCACGAAGTCAGCTATCTCTCTTACTTTCACTTTGGGGTCATTCAGAACAATATGGTGGATTATCTTGTGTTTTTGGAGTTCAAGCCTCATTTCGACTTCCGGAACGTGGTGTATCCTCGGTGCTTGTACGACAGCATTTAAGTTCACTTTCGATATAGCAGATGTACCATAATACTTTTCAAGCCATTCTTGGTTTCTGGCTGTTTTTCTCCCATCAAAAACGCAATGTTTAATCAACACACGAAATTCTTTATGTTTGTTTTGCGAAAATCAAAAGTAACGTGACTCAAAAAAGCTGTAACTCGCAAACTAATAGACAAAACATCATGAAAATTTTACCCGAATCTTCTGAGAATTGACACTAACTGAAAATCATATGGTTCTTTTGCGCTGCCATGTCTCAGAAAGTCTTGAATCTTTTTACTCTATACGGATAGGTTCAACGCATAAATAGGTAGTGTAACATAATCTATTAAAAAAATGTCGCAATTTAAAAAACACTCTGTATATAAATTTCTTTAAGTTACCTTCATGAAATTTATATTTTACCACAGCCAAAAAATGTACGCCGTTTATAGTAAAGGGGACAGATTTTTTAATATTGAATAAGACTATCTCCTGAATTAAATCGAAATGTCTCCCCAACCATCTATATATGTTTATTTTAGATATTTTGTCGTTGTTATTGGTACTATCTTGGTTACTAACGACGGATAAATATACTGAATCTTCTTGTTCCCTAAAATTTTATTCAGTTTGGTATATGCGTTTCTGTGACGAAAATAGCATCATCTATATAGTAAATAAATTACCAAATATTACAACACTTACCACAACACAACATGTTGGGGGCCTGCTATTTTTAAATTTTGTATAACTTTAAGATCTAGTTTTTCGTTTGTAGAATTGAACTGAAAAAACCCTAACATTTTCATTTTCGCCGACTATTATAAAAGGTAGATGTTCGGTTGATAAAACTGCTAAATTTGTGGTGTATTTAATATCTTTCTTTGAGATTTTTCTGAAGGAACCATTCTAAAAAATAAAAAGGAAAATATACATCCAAGATGTACACATGAGCGTGTAGGTTGTCGTTGAGAAGATGAAGAAACCTCTTTCCACTTCCTCCTACCTAGAAGTTTGACGAGGCTTTAAACCGTGGGGACGACAACCTGATCTTTATACTGATATGGACGAAGGTCTGCAGGGACCACGATTGTTAGGGTAGTTTGGGTGGAATTATTCGGGAGTAGGTAAAAAGGATCTCTAATCGGCGAGTCACCCCACCGTCACTACTATTACTATTTCTACCCTTACATATTGTAAAATCTATCAGAAAAAATAATAATATACAGGGTGTGCCATTTAAAAAAATTGAGATTTTTCTATTTAAAATAGTCGAAATGCATAAATTTATTTTGAACACCCTGTAGCATCTAACTCAAATTTCTTTGCATATATCTTTTTTTCATCTCTATAGAATACTTGTATTCCACCTTCAGAAACAATGGCGCTACTGACAATTTTTTACAAAACTGAAAACTGGTATTTTTTTTTTTAAAAATTGAAATATTAGAAAAACTATTAGGTTTAGGTATATAAAATTATTAATAAAAAAGTTATAAAACTTTACGCAGAATTTAAAAATAAATTAGAAAACAGGATGATCCATTTTAAAAAACATATGTTATATCGGCCACACTTTTGTGAAGTACCCTGAATACTCAAAATAATTTTAAATTGTGCACCTTAACATTCCCTAAAACTATTGTATTTAACATTTTTTCGTCATTCCCGAAACAAATGAGATAATATACTTTACGTCGACTCACCCTGTACATGCAGCAGTGAAAAGAGTATTGGGACAATTTTCTGATCTAAAATTATTTTTCATAGACCAAGTATCTAATAATGATCATCTTTAGCTGCAGAAAATATATTACAGAAGCTTCAAGATCCCACTACATTGCTACTTTTGGAATTTTTAGAATTTGTGTTACCATTATTTAACGATTTAAACAAAGAAATGCAAGCAGAACACCCGAAAATTCATATTCCATATGAAAAATAAATAACAAAAAATAAAAATATTTAACAAGTATTTCAATCGAAAATGTTGATTTTAAAAATCCTAGACATTTTATGGATATCGATGCCGTATACTATGGCGCCGCGGCATCTAATACACTACTTAGTAATTCAGATTTAAGCCCAAATCAAGTAAATTTGTTTAAATGCAGATCCCTAGATTGTTATATCGAGGCTTGCAAGCGCGGTACCCATTGAAAAATAATCCAATAAAAGGTTTAGACATAATTGAACCAACGAATGTAAAAAGTGGCAAAACTGCTTCGATAATACCTGTTAGTAGACTCTTTCCCAATATTGTTCAGAACAATGATTTCCAACAGATTGATACAGAGTGGCATATTTTCAGAAATTGTGAATAAATCAAAACATTTCCTGACGACACAGAACTATTTTGGGATAATGTTAGTTTACGAAAGTATAGCGATGACACTCAAATGTTTCCTTTGATATCTACTTTCATTTTTACTATTTTATCACTGCCTCACTCATCTGCTAATGCTGAGCGCATACTCTCGCATATTAATCTTATGAAAACAAAACAGCGAAATAAGGTGTCTACTGAGTCAATCTCTGGCCTATTACGTACAAAACAACTATTTAATGACGCTAATTGTTATGACTTCGAAATTGGTTCAAAGATGACTGCGGCTATAGCCAAAGAATATTGGTATGATCCTAAAAATCGTTAAAAATTAATTAGATTTAAGTTTGTGTACCGATTTGACGTTAGATATCTTTAGTAATAAACTAATTACAAGTTAACTAAGTTGGGAATGTGAAATCTTTGGCAAAATGATACTACTGAGTATATATCACCACTACACCAAAGACATTATTTTTGCACTCGACGCGCGTTTCGCTAACCATGTTAGCTTCATCAGGAGCGATGACTGACTAAAGCTAAACTAAAAATCTACCCTATTTACTTTTGCCTTACCCTTGAATTACTCAAGCGGGACTAATGACATAGGCAAGGCCGTCAGTTCCGGTCAAGTACCCAGTAGAGGGGACTATAAGGAATAGACCCTCTGTCTTTATTTAAACTACTTTTACATTTTATGATTTCCATACTTTCGTCTGCGTTCAACAATCTCCTATCAGATACATTTTTTATTAATCTTAGATTATCTAATGTTACAGCATGATCAGCTTCAAGGGCATGTTCGACAATGCTAGACTTTTCTGTTCTACTTTATTTTAAGTGTGCTAAATGTTCTTTAAATCGTGTTTTAATTGACCTTCTAGTTTGCCCAACTTACTTTTTGTCACAATCATTAATAAAGAAAGGAGTCGTATTAGAAATATAACTAGAGTTAATGGTTATGACGCTGACTTAGTAAATAAGCTAATAAATAGACATAAGTTTAGGTTTAATATTCAGAATTCCACCTTTTTTACACGCGAAGAAAATAACACCAAGTATGTCTCCATATCATATAATCCGCAATATAGCAAGGGACTCAATAAGGTATTTAATAAGGTAGGCCTCACCTTAGTCTATAAGTCATCAGACAATCTGAGGAATATCTTAGGAAATCCAAAGATAAGATTCCTAATTGTAAGAAAAGTGGAATTTATTGGAATGATTGTGACAAAAAGTATGTTGGGCAAACTAGAAGGTCAATTAAAACACGATTTAAAGAACATTTAGCACACTTAAAATACAGTAGAAAAGAAAAGTCTAGCATTGCCGAACATGCCCTTGAAGCTGATCATACTATAACATTAGATAATCTAAGATTAATAAAAAATGTATCTGATAGGAGATTGTTGAACGCATACGAAAGTATGGAAATCATAAAATGTAAAAGTAGTTTAAATAAAGACAGAGGGCCTATTCCTTATAGTCCCCTCTACTGGTTACTTGACCGGAACTGACGGCCTTGCCTATGTCATTAGTTCCGCTTGAGTAATTCAAGGGTTAGGCAAAGTATAAATAGGGTAGATTTGTAGTTTAGCTTTAGTCAGTCATCGCTCCTGATGAGGCTAACATGGTTAGCGAAACGCGCGTCGAAGGCAAAAATAAAGTGTTTGGTGTAGTGGTGATGTATACTGAGTAGTAATTACAAGTTACTTAATCTGTTATGTTTTTGTTATTTCGATTTCATTATGTTTTACTAGTATTCACTAGTGTTTATTCACACATATATAAAATTGTAAAACAATAATTACTCTTATTAGTTTTAATTGTATACTTAGTATATTCTGTAAGTTCCTATTATTTTACAAAGATAAAGAAGTTTAAAATAAACAAATTTGATTGAATATTGTATTTTTTTTCTTATACCGATTTTGGGTACAAATATACCAATATTAGTGGGCAACTTTACCGATTTCGCATTTTGACGTTCGAGACCACTGTATATCGCATTCCAGGTTTGTGTATATAGTTAGCATAAAAAAGTTAATTTTATACAAATTTCCTCCCATGATTGACAAGCACAGAGACTGCCCAAACAACCTACTAAATTGTGCTAAGTAGTAACCATAAACATAGGAGATGGACTGAGTGTTCCGTATCCCGATGTAAAGTAAATATCGGCGCAAAAATGTGAGAGAGACAAAGCGAATGAGCGGCCAGTAGCTGTCTCTTTCTAGAATACCGTCAAGCTACGGCGTTCTTGAAAATAATATTTCTAAGTGTTCTGTTTGAACTAAAATCGAGCTGTTTGAACTAAAATCGAGTGGGGGTTTTTCTCGCCTTGAATTCCGTCTCGGGGTAATGCGCCTTGTTTATTACAGGCCTACAGAAAAGAGATAGGTATTGGCCGCAGTCTATTTGTCTCTTTCTAGAGAGTGGCCAAATTTATGAGGTTAATGCTCAGTCCATCCTCTATGTCTTTGTCTATGGTAGCAACACATTAAATAGGAATGACATGTCGCCTGTAGTTTCTAATATATTTACCATATAAATAAAAACTGCTAACTGCTTTTTATCTTCTAAAGATGCCGCAAACCAATTGGTATTCTGTTTGATAATACGAATATCGTCTGAGTACTCTGCGGGAATAATTTTTTCTGAAGTGATATCTGAAAATTAAACGAAAAATAAAAATAGGTTTTTTACAACAAATGTAAAAACATAGACGAAAGAATTATTTCTACTAGACTAGGGAACTCCCTGTAAATTTTAGACCACCAAAACTGGGAGGTTGGCCCAGTATTTCAATAGTGTGTAGAATTCACCACAAGGTATGCCAATAAAATAGGTGTATTCGAAGTCCTTACGTCTTTTAGAAATTTGCATTTTCCGTTGAATAGCGGTCATTTGATTTTCAAGTCAATGTTAGTTCATTCGTATAGGGTAAAAGGTTTGTATTTGTGTATATATATATATATATATATATATATATATATATATATATATATATAAACTCCTGGACAAAATTAACGCAACCATCTGAAAATTAATTTATCTTTTTCTTATGTCAATTTTAAAGTTTATTGAGTATTTGAATAGTAGGCTATGCATATTTTGTTTCGTTGTTCATGACAGAAATCAAAACAATTCGTTTAGATTTACAGTTTCAAAGAATTTTTTAGAACATAAACAATTTTCTGTAAAAATGCGATAGATTTTCTTTAAAAGTAAGCTTATAAATTGTTCCCTTTTTCAAAGTAATACGTTTTTGTGGTAGACTGTTTTATTTTTGACTCCGAAGAATTAGAAAAAATGAATCGAACAAGGAATTTAATTGAACACGAGGTAGTGCGAGCCTCAGTTTTATTGGACGAGGGATATTGTCAGAGTTATGTTGCCAATTTGTTCGGCAAACATCGTTCCACAATAAGTCGTATGGTAAGACGCTTGAATGAAGTAGGAACTTATTCTAGAAGGCTAGGGCAAGGGCGGAAAACGATGCACTAGCGACCTAGATGAACATTTTATAAGACAATATGCTTTAAGAAACAGGATTGTCAATAGTTCTATAATAAGAAACGAACTCGAAGCTGTTCGCAATGTCACAATTTCTTCTAAAACAGTTAGAAGACGGTTAAATGAAGCTGGATTAAACAGTAGGAGACCAGCCACTGCGCCCTTACTTACTAGAGAGAACAGAGTTGCCAGGTTACGTTTTGCTCGAAATCACAAAAAACTGGTCTGTGGATGATTTGAAACAAGTTTTCTTCACAGATGAAACTAGGGTTAGTCTAAAACATCCAGATGGTCGTGAGCGAGTATGGCGAAGACCAGGAGAGAGGTTTGCCCCTTGCAATATCTCTGTAAGGATTCCATTCGGCGGTGGCTCTGTTATATTCTGGGGTGGCATCTGCATTGATGCTCGCACAGAGTTAGTTCCTGTCCGTACGAGATCCATGAATGCTGACTACTATCTTGAGAATATTGTAATAGAACATGTGATGCCTTTCGGTCATTTTGTGGGGCCCAATTTCCTGTTTATGCAAGACAATGTTCGACCTCACGTGGTTAGGGAGGTAGTCGATTATCTTAATCAAGTTGATATACCGATTATGCAATGGCCACCAAAAAGCCCGGATCTGAATCCGATAGAACATGTATGAGATCAACTTAAGAAAAAATGTGAAACGTCATATACCTGCACCTAGAAACCTGAGAGACTTGAAAATGTAGTTATCACAGAATGGGAGCAAATTCCTCAAGATTTTATCCAAAATTTAATTAGAAGCATGCCTAGGCGCATAAACGCTGTCATCCGAAGTAGAGGAGGCAACATACGCTACTAGTGTCCCAGTTACACCATTAATTTTCCTACTAGTGTCCCAGTTTATTTTTTTCATTATTACATAATTTCAACGATTTTGTTATTAGGTCTTAATAATTTTAATTCGAATCTTATAGAGACATTTGGTAGCTAATTCACTTTTAAAGTATCCGAATAAGTTTTTTCTAACTTTTAGTGTAACCAATGTTCATAAAAAATTATTAAAATTAATTCATTATAGAGATTTGTACGATTTTTTTAATTTTATTTATTTAGTAGTAGTATTCACAATACTTTTCAATTTACATTTAAAATAAATTTAACAAACAATTTCATACTCTGATTAAAAACTATTATTTTTTACAAAATTTATTGTTCTTTTTCTAAACATATGTATATTTGTTTCACTCTTTATGTTGTTCGACATCATATTGTATAAGATCAGGCCTTCTGAAAATAGAGATTTTTGCATTGCACTGGTATCTGCACGTTGCGGTCTAAAATCGAATGCGTTCCTCAGGCTGTACGGTTGAACATCCCCAATATATCTTATTTGTTCAATCAAGTATTCCGGTGCATTTCCCATTTTCATTTTCTGGATAAAACATATTGTATTTAGCTGCAGTCTTTGCTTTACATTTAGCCATTTCAGTGCATCTAGCATATATCTTATTGATGTGAAACGATTGCATTTCAAAATAGAGCGCATAACCTTGTTCTGGAGTTTTTGTAGCCTTGCCTGTTGTTGGTCTGAACAGCATGTGAATAACACAGTTGATCCATATTCAAAATGAGGTTTTATCATGGTGTTGTATATATTTATTGCAGTTAATATTGTTACTTTACTTCTTAAACGTTTGAAAAACCCGATTTTTTTCCCTATTTTTTTACATATATATTCGACATGTTCTTTAAAGTTCAAATCCCTGTCTATGAGGAAACCCAGGTATTTTATATTACTTACTTTTTCTATTATTACATTATTTATTTTGAATGCTCTGTCAGTGTTCATATCAATTTCCATTAATTTTGTCTTGTTTTCATTTAATTTTAACTTATTCATTTTTAACCATTTGTTAATGTTATCCATATCCTTTTTTAAATTTTCATGACACATCTCTGTTGCTGCTTCTGTGAAAATTAATGTATCTTCTGCATATAATACAATTTCACATTTTTTTAATACATTTTCCATGTCATTTATATATATTACAAAGAGAAGAGCTCCCAAAATTGAGCCCTGTGGTACTCCAAAATCGTTTTCTATTGCACTTGATATTTCGTTATTGATATTTGTGAATTGTTTACGATTTGTCAGATAGGACTGAAACCATTTTAGCTCTGTGTCTTGAATACAGTACCTAGTAAGTTTTTGCAATGGAATATCCCTATCTATAGTTTCAAATGCTCTTTTGAAGTCAAGGAAAATTGCTAATATTTTATTTTTTATCTTTTTACATTTCCATCTGTTTATAACATAGTTGATTGCTGTTTCACATGAATATTTCTTTCTAAATCCTGATTGAAACTTTGATAGTAGTCTGTGTTGTTCCATGTATTCTTCCAATTGATTTTTTACTATTTTTTCAATAACTTCTTCACATATTTTTAAAGTGTTAATTGGTCTATATTCTTCACATTTCAATGTATGTTTTACTTTTTGGATAGGATGATTTAATTTTGTCCAGGAGTGTATAATATATATATATATATATATATATATATATATATATATATATATATATATATATATATATATATATACATATATATATATATATATATATATATATATATATATATATATATATATATATATATACATATATATATATATATATATATATATATATATATATATATATACGAGGCTGGTTTGAAAAGTCCGTGCAAAGTCCGAGAGATGGCACCACCGGCGCGTATCGAGGTCATGTTTAGTTAGTAGCATCTCTTGAATGACCGCACACCAAGTTTCAGCCATATTGGTCTATTTCTTTGTGTTTGGCATTCGTGTGAATCAAGGAAAACGAGTGATTTTCAAGAAATTGACGAAAAAGAATTTCGTGTGTGGTAATTAAACATTACTTTATAAAAGGCAAAACGCCTCAGGAGACTAAAGAGAAGCTTGATAAACATTATGGTGACTCTGCACCTTCGATTAGAACAGTTT
This sequence comes from Pachyrhynchus sulphureomaculatus, assembly GCA_019049505.1. Taxonomy (NCBI): domain Eukaryota; kingdom Metazoa; phylum Arthropoda; class Insecta; order Coleoptera; family Curculionidae; genus Pachyrhynchus; species Pachyrhynchus sulphureomaculatus. The sequence continues at coordinate 217,791,380 of CM032449.1, forward strand.
ATAAGTGGTTTCAAAATTCTCGGACTGGCCATATGGGCACAAGTGACGCTGAACGTTCTGGACGGCCTGTGGAGGTTACGACTCCAGAAATCATTGATCAAATCCAAGATATGGTGATGGATGACAGAAGAGTTAAGGTGCGTGAGATTGCTAGTGCTGTGGGCATCTCGACTGAACGGGTACATAATATTTTGCATAAACATTTGGACATGAGAAAGCTATCCGCAAGATGGGTGCCGCGATTGCTCACGCTTGACCAAAAACGGAATCGTGTGAAGTGTTGCAAGGATGGTTTGCAGCTGTTCCAGAAGAATCCGGAGGACTTTAAGCGTCGTTTCGTCACTGTGGATGAAACATGGATACATTACTATACTCCTGAGACCAAACAACAATCTAAACAATGGGTTACCAAAAAGGAATCTGCACCAAAAAAGGCGAAGACCGTTCCTTCGGCCGGAAAGGTTATGGCGACTGTCTTTTGTGATTTGCAAGGGATAATCCTCATCGACTATCTGGAAAAGGGTAAAAACTATTACAGGTGAATATTATTCATCGTTATTGGACCGTTTGAAAACCGAGCTGCAAGAAAAACGCCCGCGATTGGCCCACAAGAAAGTCCTTTTCCATCACGACAACGCACCAGCACACACCTCAGCAGTTGTGGTCGCAAAATTAATGGAAATAGGATTCCAACTCGTTTCACATCCCCCCTATTCTCCAGACTTGGCTCCCTCGGACTACTATTTGTTCCCCAATTTGAAGAAATGGCTGGCGGGACAAAGATTTTATTCAAACGAGGAGGTGATTGCAGACACTAATGGATATTTTGCAGACTTGGACAAATCCTATTATTCGGAAGGGATCAACAAACTAGAACATCGTTAGACGAAGTGTATAAGCCTAAAAGGAGACTATGTCGAAAAATAAAAGAGGTTTACCCCAAACACATAAGTAGTTTTTATTTTTGCACGGACTTTTCAAACCAGCCTCGTATATATATTATCCTAATCCAATATATAGCCAAAATTGAAAGTATATGAACAATTTAGCATTACTTTCAGGCTAACCCACATAACTAAATTATTGTGCCATCTATCGGCTATAAGCAATATTAAAAATTAAAGAAACCTTAGTAACTAACTAAAGGCCTCAGTAATCGGAGGGAAACTTTAGTAAATACCTTGGTTTTTGTTTTTTTTTGACAAATTATTGTTTGACACATTCACCGGTCAGCCCTGATCTAACCTTAACCTTTTAAATGGACAAAAAAGTTGGGCGCAGTAGGAAATACTTTAAATTAATTCATGCGAACTGGTTTAAGAAATGAAACCAAAATGAACTAGTTTGCTTGGTGAAAGATGTCGAGATAACGTATTATCTAATAATTCACCAGTCATATGCGTGCAACTGTAGTACGTAGTGAGTTTGTAAATAAAGCATTTAGCAAATCATGAGTGAAACAGACAACAATTTGTTAGAAAACCTTCAAGTTCAACTAGATGAATTAGAAAGCTTACAGGCTATGTTTTATAATCCGGGAGAAATAAAAGTAGAAGATATTTCTGCCTATTTGGATATAAAAAACTTTGTCGAAGGAAAAAAACTAAAGTTGTGCCCCCATGTCTCGACCTCACAGTCAATTTAAATATTGACGGCGCCAAGTTTGAGCTGTGTGTAAGTTTAGGACATGGATATCCTCATACCGAGCCTGAAATATTCATTAGGAATCATAAGTTAAATAGAGCTCAACATGTGGAGTTGAATAAAAAGATTGGTGAGTGTTATTCAGAAAAATTAGATACATTTGTAGATGCTTATAACTTAAGTTTATATTGATATTAAATTATCTTTTGTATATTTATGGCCCTTGTCATTTTTAAGTTATACTTTTCTTTATTACTTCTTTAAGGACATATTCTGATATTACTATATAATTCTTTATTGCTGAGAACAATTTTAAAAAAAATAAAGCCAAAAGTATGTAAAGAAAATTATAAAATCATTTACCCAGTACTTCCCTGGCAAATTTCAGTTACAAATTGAATATTTTTTTGAGTTACTTTCTAAGTAATATAATTTTCAGATTTCTCAACTCTCTAAAGATGACATGTAACATAATATATTCGAAACTAGTGTCTAACCCCCTTCCCCAACCATTTAATCTTTTATATGTTTCACTATAAATAATACTCCTTACAATTTACTCAACCAAAAAATGGAAAAGATTCTTATAATATTCAAATTATCTTCTTAGTTTGCCATCTCCTGATGAAGGTTGGCGATCCAAATGGCTAACAAAGTCTAGAAAACTGCTAAACTGTAAAAATATCTATTGATGAGCAATTAGACCATCTTCGGATGTCCTTTAATCAGGATGCAATCTTCTACCCTGTATTGTGCCTTCAATGGTCAGTCTTAGCAAATCATATTTTGCTCCCCTTATTATATGACTGATATACTTATTTTTTTTTCCTTTATAGTCAGCAGCACTTCTGTAGATTTGTTCATTCGTCTGCAGCATTTATTACTCTATCCATTCACGATATCTGTAGAATCCTATAAACATACATTTTCAAAATTTTGAATTGTATAATGGAAGTGTCCGTTACATTGTGACAGTACAAATAAAATGAAACGAATTATTTTGTTATTTGTCAGTGTTCAGTACGGAACACTTATAAGATCACTTCGGTATCTGTCTGTCTGTCACACCCGATTTTTTCCGAAACTATTTGACATAGAAAGTTGAAATTTGGTAATAATATAGGAATTGATGGCCTCATCAGAGCTATGTAGTTTTGAGAGTTAAATTTTGACTTAAGGGGTTAGTTTTGGGGGGTGAAATCGGATGTGAAAAAAAAATGTTTTTACCAGGTCATCGAGTGTGGTGTCAAATGAAAGCTTGTGAAAACACGAGTAAAAAATATATATATAATGTAATACTTGCCGCACTTTTCTTTGTATTATTTTTAAAAAATCGCGAAAAATCGCTGTCCCTCGCCTTATCTCGAAAAGTACTTATCAAAAAATTTTGAAAAAATTCTGGAATATTCTCCACAGGGTGTAGATTGAACGAAAATTATCACGAGTGCATTACCTTTAATAATTTATCTGGTATATAAAAAAAACAAAAATTTCAAGGTCATCAGATTTCAGTAAAGATTGGAAACAAACTTTGCTGAAAACTCATTTGGGGTGTGTTTTTGTGAAGTCACTGATCATTTTATACCTCTGTAACAAAATTTTTTATTTTAAAAGCAATCAACGTACGGAACACTAATTGCGCAAGTTCAACTTGCACTTGACTAGTTATTTTATATATCTGCTACTGCTGTTTCCTAGGTTTTCGACATTATCAAGCATAATACTACAAACTAAGGTGGTTTATTTAGGATTTATAACAAATTTACTGGAACAATTTGGAACTGGAATTAAATTTCGGTGAATTAAATTAAAATTACAGTGAAGTCTGCTTATAACGAACCCGTTTATAACGAATTTCCGGTTAAAACGAACTATTTTATGATGCACGAAAAAACTTTCATAAGACCAATGTAGATTTTTACCGGTTATAACGAACTTCCGGATAAAGCGAATCAAATTTGGCTGTTTTTTGTCCGTTTATAACGAACTTGCCACTCCCTGTGCTCGATGTCGCGCGACTTGATCTAGGGAATTCACCGAAACTCGCTAGAAACCCCTATTCTACTTGTTTCCACCGTGTCGCTAGTTCGAGCAGTATTATTTTCAATTCACTTGTGTTATGCGGTTCTAATGCATATTTGATCAAAGTAGCAAAGTGAATGTTTAAGATTTTATTTTAAAATGAGTACACAAAAACGTAAAACGTTTACTTTAAAAGACAAACACGATGTTATAAGGAAAATAGAAAATGGGAGTTAAACAAAGTGATGTTTGCAAACAGTTGAATTTAACTAAATCTACAGTTTCTACCATATGGAAGAAGAGGCAAGAAATCTTATCAATTTATGATTAAAGCAACTTTAGTTGTAAAAAAATAAGAAAATCTACATATGACCAAGTCGATAAAGGACTCCTTAAATGGTTTAGTCAAAAACGACATGAACATGTTCCTATTACCGGCTATACTTTACTAGAGAAAGCTAGTGAATTGGAAAGGAAAATAGAGAACACAGAGTTAAACTGTTCTAGAAGTTGGATTGAACGATTTAAAAAGCGACATAATATTAGTGGGGGCAAGATAGTAGGAGAAACTGCAGGAGTCGATATGACTGTTGTTGATTAGTGGTTGGCCAAGGTATGGCTGGAAATTCAAGAAAGTTATGAATTTGTGGACATTTTTAATGCGGATAAAAACCGGTTTGTTTTACAAGATGACGCCTGATAAGACATTAAAGTGTGAGAATTGTGCTGGTGGAAAATTATCAAAAGTAAGGATTACTGTGTTTGTAACTGCAAATATGTCTGGAACAGAGGAAACAAAATTGTTGGTGATAGGAAAGTCTGGCCAGGTGTTTTAAAAACAAACATTTACCGGTAAAGTACAAATCAAACAGTAAAGCCTGGATGAAATCAGAAATTTTTAAAAACGAACTGATCGAATGGGACGAAGAATTAAAATTCACAAACAGAAATATATTAGTTTTGATTGACAACTGTCCAGCGCTCCCTAAAGCAAATAAAATTGGTTTTTATGCCTCCAACCACAAGTGCAAAGCTCCAACCTATGGATCAAGGTGTGATACATTCTTTAAAATGTCATTATAGAGAGATTTTACTTATGAAAATCTTATAGATGATCAATAAAAGTAACATTTTTTCTGTAACTCTCTTGGACGCTAAAAAACTTTATCCATGTTTTGGCAGCATGGCGGATTTTTAAGGAAGGGATGTAGATATGACTCAGAGGATGAGCTACTGTTGACTCAGTGGATTGTCTAGAATTTGTTTATGATGCTGACATTTAACAAAGTACAGTAGAAATCGAGATTAAAAAGATATTTAATCACATTAATTTTGAAGATTATATATGTGCTGATAATGAATTAATGACGAGAGAAATATTAACTGATGATCAATTTGTGACATCAGTGACTTTTGGAAAGATTTTAAGCGATAATGACGACGAAGACGAGCCCGGAGAAGGAGATTATATTTATGTTCCATCCATTTCAGAAATGACTAAAAAAAATGACTGAAATTAGCAATTTTTTGGAATCTCGTGAAGTTTCTGAACATATATGGAGTAGTTTTTGTGACCTTGACAATTATATAAACACCATTTTTTTTTCCAGTAAAATTGTACAAACGAAACTTACTGATTTTATTGTTTAAACTATGTATTTTAATGTTTTCGTTTATAGTCGTATATGTATGTACCAACATATGTACATAATAATAACTTTAGTGTATTTTGTTTTATTTTGCTTTGAACGTTTTCTTTTAATTTAATAATTATTATTATTCATTTATTTTTCTAAGTATTAGCGCCTAATCTCTAAATAAAAAAGTAGTGAAAAATGATATTAGATTTTGGTTACTGTTTGTAATGAACTTCGGATATAGCGAACCATTTTTAGTGTTTTTTTTGGAGTTCGTTATAAACGGACTTCACTGTGTTTTAAAAGTTTTCTGTGTATCAAAGTTGAAATATGTATCTCATTTAATTTGAGAGTTATCGTGTCAGTAGACACTGACAGTAATTGGAAATGTGGAGAAGTGCAAAAAATTTCTAAGAGTAATTCTTTTCACAAATACGATACTTTTCTTAAAACATAATACTGTATATACATTTAAGTATATATAAATTCAGTTGATGACTATTTGAATTCATACCAGTTTGTAGATGAACTCAGCATTTTATATTTAATTTTTTTAGTAAAAATGAACATGAACATTTATTTTGAGTTAAGTGTTTATTTTAGATTTGCAAATCATTATACAGTGTAAAAAACCTTTTAGATTTAGGTGTAAGTTGTATACACACAAATACTGGAGCTGAAATGAATTCTAATTTTAAGGAAATATAGCCTGGCTGGTGGGCAAGCCTCACTAGTGCCTAGACTTTCTGAGAAATGGCGGCACAAAGAAAAAAACTATGATTTTCAAGAGTATCAACTTTCAGAAGGTTGGCGATCCAAATGGCTAACATAGTCTTGGAAACTGCTAAACTGTAAAAATATCTATTGATGAGCAATTAGACCATCTTCGGATGTCCTTTAATCAGGAACCAATCTTCTACCCTGTATTGTGCCTTCAATGGCCAGTCTTAGCAAATCATATTTTGCTCCCCTTATTATATGACTGATATACTTTTTTTTTTTCCTTTATAGTCAGCAGCACTTTTGTAGATTTGTTCATTCGTCTGCAGCATTTATTACTCTATCCATTCACGATATCTGTAGAATCCTTCTATAAACATACATTTTCAAAATTTTGAATTGTATAATGGAGGTGTCCGTTACATTGTGACAGTACAAATAAAATGAAACGAATTATTTTGTTATTTGTCAGTTATTTTTAGTGTTCAGTACAGAACACTTATAAGATCACTTCGGTGTCTGCATGTCTGTCACACCCGATTTTCTCCGAAACTATTTGACATAGAAAGTTAAAATTTGGTAATAATATAGGAATTGATGGCCTCATCAGAGCTATGTAGTTTTGAGAGTTAAATTTTGACTTAAGGGGTTAGTTTTGGGGAGTGAAATCGGAAGTGAAAAAAAAAAATTTTTACCAGGTCATCGAGTGTGGTGTCAAATGAAAGCTTGTGAAAACACGAGTAAAAAATATATATATATAATGTAATACTTGCCGCACTTTTCCTTGTATTATTTTTAAAATATCGCGAAAAATCGCTGTCCCTCGCCTTATCTCGAAAAGCACTTATCAAAAAATTTTGAAAAAATTCTGGAATATTCTCCACAGGGTGTAGATTGAACGAAAATTATCACGAGTGCATTACCTTTAATAATTTATCTGGTATATAAAAAAAAAAAAAATTTCAAGGTCATCAGATTTCAGTAAAGATTGGAAACAAACTTTGCTGAAAACTCATTTGGGGTGTGTTTTGTGAAGTCACTGATCATTTTATACCTCTGTAACAAAATTTTTTATTTTAAAAGCAATCAACGTACGGAACACTAATTGCGCAAGTTCAACTTGCACTTGACCGGTTATTTATATATCTGCTACTGCTGTTTCCTAGGTCTTCGACATTATCAAGCATAATACTACAAACTAAGGTGGTTTATTTAGGATTTATAACAAATTTACTGGAACAGTTTGGAACTGGAATTAAATTTCGGTGAATTAAATTAAAATTACAGTGAAGTCTGCTTATAACGAACCCGTTTATAACGAATTTCCGGTTAAAACGAACTATTTTATAACGCACGAAAAAACTTTCATAAGACCAATGCAGATTTTTACCGGTTATAACGAACTTCCGGATAAAGCGAACCAAATTTGGCTGTTTTGTGTCCGTTTATAACGAACTTGCCACTCCCTGTGCTCGATGTCGCGCGACTTGATCTAGGGAATTCACCGAAACTTGCTAGAAACCCCTATTCTACTTGTTTCCACCGCGTCGCTAGTTCGGGCAGTATTATTTTCAATTCACTTTTTGTGTTATGCGGTTCTAATGCATACTTGATCAAAGTAGCAAAGTGAATGTTTAAGATGTTATTTTAAAATGAGTACAAAAAACGTAGAACGTTTACTTTAAAAGACAAGCACGATGTTATAAGGAAAATAGAAAATGGGAGTTAAACAAAGTGGTGTTTGCAAACAGTTGAATTTAACTAAATCTACAGTTTCTACCATATGGAAGAAGAGGCAATAAATCTTATCAATCTGTGATTAAAGCAACTTTAGTTGTAAAAAAGTAAGAAAATCTACATATGACCAAGTCGATAAAGGACTCCTTAAATGGTTTAGTCAAAAACGACATGAACATGTTCCTATTACCGGCTATACTTTACTAGAGAAAGTTAGTAAATTGGAAAGGAAAATAGAGAACACAGAGTTTAAGAGAGTAGGAGAAACTGCAGGAGTCGATATGACTGTTGTTGATTAGTAGTTGGTCAAGGTATGGCCGGAAATTCGAGAAAGTTATGAATTTGTGGACATTTTTAATGCGAATGAAACGGGTTTGTTTTACAAGATGACGCCTGATAAGACATTAAAGTTTGTCGGAGAGAATTGTGGTAGAAAATTATCAAAAGTAAGGATTAGTGTGTTGGTAACTGCAAATATGTCTGGAACAGAGAAAACAAAATTGTTGGTGTCCGCCAATCCAGATGTTTTAAAAATAAACATTTACCAGTAAAGTACAAATCAAACAGTAAAACCTGGATGAAATCAGAAATTTTTAAAGACGAACCGATCAAATGGGACAAAGAATTAAAATTCACAAACAGAAAAATATTACTTTTGATTGACAACTGTCCAACGCGCTCCCTGAAGTTGATCTACAGCAAATAAAATTGGTTTTTATTATGCCTCCAAATACAAGTGCAAAAGCTCCAGCCTATGGATCAAGGTGTGATACATTCCTTAAAATGTCATTATAGAAAGATTTTACTTATGAAAATGTTAGAGATGATCGATAAAGGTAACATTTTTTCTGTAACTCTCTTGGACGCTATAAACTTTATTCATATGTGTTGGCAAGGAGTCAGTAGGGAAACCATTGCAAACTGTCTTAAGCATGGCGGATTTTTAAGAAAGGAATGTAGATATGACTCAGATGATGAACTACCGTTGACTCAGTGAATTGAAAAACATCGAGAAGATCCTACTGATTGTCTGGAATTTGTTAATGATGCTGACATTCAACAAAGTACAGTGGAAATCGAGATTAAAAAGATGTTTAATCACTTTAATTTTGAAGAATATGTATGTGCTGATAATGAATTAATGACGAGAGAAATATTAACTGATGATCAATTTGTGACATCAGTGACTTCTGGAAAGATTTTAAGCGATAATGACGACGAAGACGAGCCTGGAGAAGGAGATTATATTTATGTTCCATCGATTTCAGAAATGACTAAAAAAATGACTGAAACTAGCAATTTTTTTGGAATCTCGTGAAGTTCCTGAACATATATGGAGTAGTTTTTGTGACCTTGACAATTATATAAACATCATTTCTTTTTCCAGTAAAATTGTACAAACGAAAATTACTGATTTTATTGTTTAAACTACGTATTTTAATGTTTTCGTTTATACTCGTATATGTATGTACCAACATATGTACATAATAATAACTTTAGTGTAATTTGTTTTATTTTCCTTTGAACCTTTTCTTTTAATTTAATAATTATTATTATTCATTTATTTTTCTAAGCATTAGCGCCTAATCTAAATAAAAAAGTAGTGAAAAATGATATTAGATTTTGGTTACTGTTTGTAACGAACTTCGGATATAGCGAACCATTTTTAATGATTTTTTGGAGTTCGTTATAAACGGACTTCACTGTAGTTTAAAAGTTTTCTGTTATCAAAGTTGAAATATGTATCTCATTTAATTTGACAGTTATCGTGTCAGTAGACACTGACAGTAATTGGAAATGTGGAGAAGTGCAAAAAATTTCCAAGAGTAATTCTTTTCACAAATACGATACTTTTCTTAATACACAATATTGTGTATACACTTACCATTTTGTAGATGAACTCAGCATTTTATATTTAATTTTTTTAGTAAAAAATGAACATGACGAACATTTATTTTAAGTTAAGTGTTTATTTTAGATTTGCAAATCATTATACAGTGTGAATAACCTTTTAGATTTAAGTGTAAGTTGTATACACACAATACTGGAGCTGAAATGAATTCTAATTTTAAGGAAATATAGCCTGGTTGGTGGGCAAGCCTCACTAGTGCCTAGACTTTCTGAGAAATGGCGGCACAAAGAAATAAACTATGATTTTCAAGTGTATCAACTTTCAGAAGGTTGGCGATCCAAATGGCTAACATAGTCTTGGAAACTGCTAAACTGTAAAAATATCTATTGATGAGCAATTAGACCATCTTCGGATGTCCTTTAATCAGGAACCACTCTTCTACCCTGTATTGTGCCTTCAATGGCCAGTCTTAACAAGTCATATTTTGCTAACCCTTATTATATGACTGATATACTTTTTTTTTTTCCTTTATAGTCAGCAGCACTTGTGTAGATTTGTTCATTCGTCTGCAGCATTTATTACTCTATCCATTCACGATATCTGTAGAATCCTTCTATAAACATACATTTTCAAAATTTTGAATTGGTATAATTGAGGTGTCCGTTACATTGTGACAGTACAAATAAAATGAAACTAATTATTTTGTTATTTGTCAGTTATTTTTTATATATCTGCTACTGCTGTTTCCTAGGTTTTCTACATTGTCAAGCATAATAGTACAAACTAAGGTGGTTTATTTAGGATTTATAACAAATTTACTGGTACAATTTGGAATTGGAATTAAATTTTGGTGAAAATTAAATTAAAATTACAGTGAAGTCTGTTTATAACGAACTTGTTTATAGCGAATTTCCGGTTAAAACGAACTATTTTATAATGCACGAAAAACCTTCCATAAGACCAATGCAAATTTTTACCGGTTATAACGAACCCGGTTATAACGAACTTCCTGATAAAGTGATCCAAATTTGACTGTTTTGTGTCCGTTTATAACGAACTTGCCACTCCCTGTGCTCGATGTCGCGCGACTTGATCTAGGGAATTCACCGAAACTCGCTAGAAACCCCTATTCTACTTGTTTCCACCGCGTCGCTAGTTCGAGCAGTATTATTTTCAATTCACTTGTTGTGTTATGCGGTTCTAATGCATACTTGATCAAAGTAGCAAAGTGAATGTTTAAGATGTTATTTTAAAATGAGTACATAAAAACGTAAAACGTTTACTTTAAAAGACAAACATGATGTTATAAGGAAAATGGAAAATGGGAGTTAAACAAAGTGGTGTTTGCAAACAGTTGAATTTGACTAAATCTACAGTTTCTACCATATGGAAGAAGAGGCAAGAAATCTTATCAATCTATGATTAAAGCAACTCGATAAAGGACTCAAATGGTTTAGTAAAAACGGCATGAACATGTTCCTATTACCGGCTATACTTGACTAGAGAAAGTTAGTAAATTGGAAACGAAAACAGAGAACACAGAGTCTAAGAGAGTAGGAGATACTGCAGGAGTCGATATGACTGTTGTTGATTAGTGGTTGGTCAAGGTATGGCCGGAAATTCGAGAAAGTTATGAATTTGTGGACATTTTTAATGCGAATGAAACGGGTTTGTTTTACAAGATGACGCCTGATAAGACATTAAAGTTTGTCGGAGAGAATTGTGGTAGAAAATTATCAAAAGTAAGGATTAGTGTGTTGATAACTGCAAATATGTCTGGAACAGAGAAAACAAAATTGTTGGTGATAGGAAAGTCCGCCAATCCCAGATGTTTTAAAAATAAACATTTACCAGTAAAGTACAAATCAAACAGTAAAGCCTGGATGAAATCAGAAATTTTTAAAGACGAACCGATCGAATGGGACAAAGAATTAAAATTCACAAACAGAAAAATATTACTTTTGATTGACAACTGTCCAACGCGCTCCCTGAAGTTGATCTACAGCAAATAAAATTGGTTTTTATGCCTCCAAATACAAGTGCAAAGCTCCAGCCTATGGATCAAGGTGTGATACATTCCTTAAAATGTCATTATAGAAAGATTTTACTCATGAAAATGTTAGAGATGATCGATAAAGGTAACATTTTTTCTGTAACTCTCTTGGACGCTATAAACTTTATTCATATGTCTTGGCAAGGAGTCAGTAGGAAAACCATTGCAAACTGTTTTAAGCATGGCGGATTTTTAAGAAAGGAATGTAGATATGACTCAGATGATGAACTACCGTTGACTCAGTGAATTGAAAAACATCGAGAAGATCCTACTGATTATCTAGAATTTGTTTACGATGCTGACATTCAACAAAGTACAGTGGAAATTGAGATTAAAAAGATGTTTAATCACTTTAATTTTGAAGAATATGTATGTGCTGATAATGAATTAATAACGAGAGAAATATTAACTGATGATCAATTTGTGACATCAGTGACTTCTGGAAAGATTTTAAGCGATAATGACGACGAAGACGAGCCTGGAGAAGGAGATTATATTTATGTTCCATCCATTTCAGAAATGACTAAAAAAATGACTGAAACTAGCAATTTTTTGGAATCTCGTGAAGTTCCTGAACATATATGGAGTAGTTTTTGTGACCTTGACAATTATATAAACACCTTTTTTTTTCCAGTAAAATTGTACAAACGAAAATTACTGATTTTATTGTATAAACTACGTATTTTAATGTTTTCGTTTATACTCGTATATGTATGTACCAACATATGTACATAATAATAACTTTAGTGTACGAGGCTGGTTTGAAAAGTCCGTGCAAAAATAAAAACTACTTATGTGTTTGGGGGTAAACCTTTTTTATTTTTCGACATAGTCTCCTTTTAGGCTTATACACTTCGTCCAACGATGTTCTAGTTTGTTGATCCCTTCCGAATAATAGGATTTGTCCAAGTCTGCAAAATATTCCATTAGTGTCTGCAATCACCTCCTCGTTTGAATAAAATCTTTGTCCCGCCAGCCATTTCTTCAAATTGGGGAACAAATAGTAGTCCGAGGGAGCCAAGTCTGGAGAATAGGGGGGATGTGAAACGAGTTGGAATCCTATTTCCATTAATTTTGCGACCACAACTGCTGAGGTGTGCGCTGGTGCGTTGTCGTGATGGAAAAGGACTTTCTTGTGGGCCAATCGCGGGCGTTTTTCTTGCAGCTCGGCTTTCAAACGGTCCAATAACGATGAATAATATTCACCTGTAATAGTTTTACCCTTTTTCAGATAGTCGATGAGGATTATCCCTTGCGAATCCCAAAAGACAGTCGCCATAACCTTTCCGGCCGAAGGAACGGTCTTCGCCTTTTTTGGTGCAGATTCCCCCTTGGTAACCCATTGTTTAGATTGTTGTTTGGTCTCAGGAGTATAGTAATGTATCCATGTTTCATCCACAGTGACGAAACGACGCTTAAAGTCCTCCGGATTCTTCTGGAACAGCTGCAAACCATCCTTGCAACACTTCACACGATTCCGTTTTTGGTCAAGCGTGAGCAATCGCGGCACCCATCTTGCGGATAGCTTTCTCATGTCTAAATGTTTATGCAAAATATTATGTACCCGTTCAGTCGAGATGCCCACAGCACTAGCAATCTCACGCACCTTAACTCTTCTGTCATCCATAACCATATCATGGATTTGATCAATGATTTCTGGAGTCGTAACCTCCACAGGCCATCCAGAACGTTCAGCGCCCATATGGCCAGTCCGAAAATTTTGAAACCACTTATAAACTGTTCTAATCGAAGGTGCAGAGTCACCCATAATGTTTATCAAGCTTCTCTTTAGTCTCCTGAGGGAGGCGTTTTGCCTTTCATAAAGTAATGTCTAATCACCACACGAAATTATTTTTCGTCCATTTCTTGAAAATCACTCGACTTCCTTGATTCACACGAATGCCAAACACAAAGAAATAGACCAATATGGCTGAAACTTGGTGTGCGTTCATTCAAGAGATGCTACTAAGTAAACATGACCTCGATACGCGCCGGTGGTGCCATCTCTCGGACTTTGCACGGACTTTTCAAACCAGCCTCGTAATTTGTTTTATTTTCCTTTGAACCTTTTCTTTTAATTTAATAATTATTATTATTCATTTATTTTTCTAAGCATTAGCGCCTAATCTAAATAAAAAAGTAGTGAAAAATGATATTAGATTTTGGTTACTGTTTGTAACGAACTTCGGATATAGCGAACCATTTTTAATGATTTTTTGGAGTTCCTTATAAACGGACTTCACTGTAGTTTAAAAGTTTTCTGTTATCAAAGTTGAAATATGTATCTCATTTAATTTGAGAGTTACCGTGTCAGTAAACACTGACAGTAATTGGAAATGTGGAGAAGTGCAAAAAATTTCTAAGTGTAATTCTTTTCACAAATACGATACTTTTCTGAATACATAATACTGTGTATACACTTAAGTATATATAAATTCAGTCGATGACTATTTGAATTCATACAAGTTTGTAGATGAACTCAGCATTTTATATTTAATTTTTTTTAGTAAAAATGAACATGACGAACATTTATTTTAAATTAAGTGTTTATTTTAGATTTGCAAATCATTATACAGTGTGAATAACCTTTTAGATTTAGGTGTAAGTTGTATATACACAATACTGGAGCTGAAATGAATTCTAATTTTAAGAAAATATAGCCTGATTGGTGGGCAAGCCTCACTATTACTGTATGGGGTGAAAAGTGCCGAGACTTTCCGAGAGATGGCGGCATAAAGAAAAAAAAACTATATGATTTTCAAGTGTGTCGACTTTCAGAAGATTCGTGTAAAATTTTCATGACATTTTGTCTATTAGTTTGTGAGTTACAGCTGTTTAAGTAACGCTACTTTTGATTTTTACAAAACGATGAAACAAAAACAATTTCGTGTGTTGATTAAATGTTGCTTTTTTGATGGGAAAAAATACAGCCAGAATTCAAGAATGGCCTAAGACGTGTTATGGCAGATCTGCTCCATGAAAGCAACTACATGTTGATGGTTCGGCGAATTTAACTGCGGTCGGTTAATCACCGATATCCACCATGTTCCGGACGTCCAAATCAGGCAGGCACTTCAAAAAAACACGAAAAATCCACGATTACAGAAAACAGATGCAGGAAGTGCCACCAGCAGAATGAAACGATCGAACACATAACAAGCGGATGTAAAATATTAGCCGGAACGGAATACACAGCCAGACATGACTCAGCTGCCAAAGTAGTTCACCAAGTACTAGCCACAACATACAAGCTCATAGAAAACACAGATCCCTACTACAAATACACACCAACATCCATACTTGAAGATAAAGATTACAAGCTCTACTGGGACATCAGTATCCATACGAATAAAAACAGTCTCCGCCAATAGACCCGATATTACTTTTCAATGCAAAAAAGGAAAAGTCACCTATCTAATTGACATGGCTGTCCCCAACGACACAAACATCCAAACGAAATACACAGAAAAAATTTCCAAATACACAGACCTTGCAACGGAAATAAAAAGGCTATGGAAACAAGAAAAAGTCATCATTGTCCCCCTCATTATATCAGCCACAGGCCTTACACCAACAACATTCACACCACACTTAGTACAATTAGGACTCAACACAAACATACACAAAAACATTCAGAAGTCAGTGATTTTGAAAACATGTAACATTGTCAGGTCATTTCTTAATACACAATGGTAATGCGTTTGTGCTGACTTGGTTTGCGCCCGTCAGCCAAACATGGAACCACATTGACCAAATGTGAAAAAAGAAGAACTTTTTTGTATAATAATAATAATACCTTGCAACAGAAATAAAAAGGCTATGGAAACAAGAAAAAGTCATCATTATCCCCTCATTATATCAGCCACAGGCCTTACACCAATAACATACTCAACACAAACATACACAGAAACATTCAGAAGTCAGTGATTTTGAAAAACATGTAACATTGTCAGGTCATTCCTTAATACATAATGGTAATAGCGTTTGTGCTGACTTGGCTTTGGCCGGTCAGCCAAACATGGAACCACATTGACCAAAATGTGAGAAAGAAGAACTTTTTGTAATCATAATAATAATAATAATAACATACACAAAAACATTCAGAAGTCAGTGATTTTGAAAACATGTAACATTGTCAGGTCATTCCTTAATACACAATGGTAATGCGTTTGTGCTAACTTGGTTTGCGCCCGTCAGCCAAACATGGAACCACATTGACCAAATGTGAGAAAGAAGAACTTTTTTGTAATAATAATAATAAAAAAATGTCTTTATTGTAATTAAATGGTAACATTACAATTGGCGGAGTTGAAGTTACACTTCTTATCTCAACCATGAAATGTGAATACATATTGTATACAGCAACATTTAGAAACTAGTATCATGATAGAAGTTAATATTAATAATACTGTGGGTGGCTAAGGGTATGGCTACTGCTATATATGTAACATTAGAGGGGTCAGTTGCATATAAAATACAAAATATAGTAATCAATTCACAATGTTTCACTATGATAGAAGTTAATATTAATACTGTGGGTGGCTAAAGGTATGGCTACTGCTATATATGTAACATTAGAGAGGTCGATTGAGGTGACCATTGTACGAGCTGCCGGAGGAAGGAGTCAGCATAAGCTATGAACAATGATTTTTACTGCTCCTTTAAACCTGTGACTTGACGCATCCCTCAGATCAACAGGCACTTCATTGTACAATTTAGCTATTTGGTAACTGAAAGAACGCTCATTCAATGAAGTCAAGTGCATGGGCGGAGTCAAGGTGAATTTATGCCTTAGATTCAGGTTATGTGCATCGTATCTAAATTTAATTTTGCTATATAAGTAGCCAGGACACTTATTACAAATAATACTATTGTATAGTACCAAACTGTGTAGCACCCGTCTTTCATTCATTCTGAACCACTTTATTTCACGCAATTTTGCACTAACACCTCTCTCACGGCCTCGAATACCGCCAATAAAATGCACGCACGAATTTTGCATAAATTGGATCCTCTTAGCGTCACAGTCTAAAAGGCAAGGCCCGTACACCACATCACAGTAGTTAAAGTGCGACAGAACAATGGAGTCACACATCTTTCTAAGATTCTCGGTAAGAAGAGCGCGTTGATTGAAAATTAATTTAAGGTTAGCGAATGCTCTTTTAATAGATAAATTTATATGTCCCATGAATCTCAGATCGGAGTTCATTACTAGGCCCAAGTTTTTGGCATCAGTACATGCACTTAGCACTACTTGTCCAGGAGACTTAGCATTTTGCTGCCGATTTTGAGATAATAAGCTATAAATTGGTGTATACCTTCGTTTTGGCATTGTTTATGTGTAGTCAAAAGTCACCGATGATAGCTTGTTCGGTTCATCAAAAAAAAACGAAGGTCAAAGGTCACAAAAATTGGTTTTTCAACAATATCTCGTTTTTTATGCTCTAAATCACTTTGGGACCTATTATAAAAGTTGTAGAGCATAAAATTCTCTACAAGATTGGTCTAAGGTATTTTTTTCTAAGTCTAACCGTCTTTGAAATAGAGCGCGGAGAGTAGGAAGTATTTGGTCGTATGCATGATAACGCTACGTTAGCTGCATAATGCAATACGTTGTGCAGTTTATACGTTAATAATTTACTAAAAATGTTTAAATAATCAACGAATTTCAATTATTTACTTGAAAATAAATGATATTTGTTTATAATATTTAGAAATAACATGTGTTTGATTAAATTTAGTAAATATTAGCTTAATTGCATTCTCATTATATTTTTATTTTCTCTGCTATGAAGTTGTAGAGATTTTCAAAATCGTTCTCCAAATTATTTATAATAAACGGATGGAATCATACTACTTTATGGCAGGATCTATGTAGTCAATTACGGACCGTATAATTTCCAAAAATGTTGGGTCCCTCATAGATACAATGCAGGTACATTTGCACTAATCAGTTTTAAATTTCGGTGATTTGTGCGATGTCGTAAATTTACAGTTTCGAGCGGATGATAATTCTAATTTATGGAGCTTATGCATATTATAATTTGAGAAATTTTAATATATACATAGAAAGTATTCGGATTAGTTAGTCTAGGGACTGCTCTGTAAAACCAATCAGCGGTGTGCACCACCAAGCAGCCATCCCCCTCTATTGAGTGGTTGCAAGAAAGCGAAAATACGAGAATATAAGTTCAAGAATTTTACCTTCTTAAGGCATTAGTGCGTGAAGCTTCGAAGAGCTAGAGTTTCTTCAAATTCACGTATATTCTCATATATTCTCTCTATACATCTTTACGATCAATGTGTGCGCGTATGTGTGTCGTCGACTACCTGTGTAATAGTTCACGTGTTATAGACGTAGAGGGCCACGCTTGACAGAGGGGGGCCTCTACCAACGGTCTTTTATGTTTTCATATAGTGAGTTGGGACAGATGTTACATAAGACTTGTACCGTTCTCAAGGCTTCTCCTTTTATTTAGTTTCACTAGACCTCTCTTCAGTGTAAAACTGAATTTTGGCAAATACAGACATACGATTTCGGGTAAAATGGCTGAATTGTGTTTTATATGTGAAAAGTTACTATCAGATGACAAAACTGTGAATGTTTCGCGTGGCTTACAAGTTTTAAAAAATGCAAGTATTCAAAGAAATGACGGTAAAATTGACTATTTGAACACTTTAAGTTCTGTAAAAGTGCATATTAACTGCAGGAAACAGTACACCAGTGAACATAGTATAACTGCATATAAGCGACGCCTGGAAGATGATGAACCTTCGACATCAAGTTCACCTCGTAGACTAAGAACTGAGCCTTTTGACTTCGCAAAATTGTGCTTGATTTGTGGCCAAACAGCTGATGAAGGAGAAGAAAAACGTAAACATCAAAAGTATAAGCGCGTCATTAGTAAGGTACAAACTATAAATATAAAAGACAATATAATTAAAAGAGCAGTTGAACGAGGTGATTCTTTTGGAGAATTAGTGAAAAGTCGCGTAATTAGTGAATTTGACTTGATTGCTGCCGGAGCAAAATATCACACTATTTGCATGACTAAATTCTTTCATTCAAAGCCGTCTAAACATGAAGAGCCGAGCCGAAAAGATGAAATCGAAGTAGCAATGCAAGAAATTTTTTCTTTTATTGAAAATAACGAAGATTCACAATTTACATTGAAAGAGCTTCGAGATGTCCCTACGCAGTATTTGCCCGATGATGCTACTATTATTTCCAATTTAAGACAGAAATATTTAAGTAATATAGTAATCACGGTGAAGAATAGATCATTCACTATTATAAGTTTTCGCGACACGCAAGCTGATCTATTATCACAAAAGTGGTATGAAAATAAAAAAAAAAACTCCGGAAGAAGAACATTTTTAGTAAATTATTAACATATAAACTGCACAACGTATTGCATTATGCAGCTAACGTAGCGTTATCATGCATACGACCAAATACTTCCTACTCTCCGCGCTCTATTTCAAAAACGGTTAGACTTAGAAAAAAATACCTTAGACCAATCTTGTAGAGAATTTTATGCTCTACAACTTTTATAATAGGTCCCAAAGTGATTTAGAGCATAAAAAACGAGATATTGTTGAAAAACCAATTTTTGTGACCTTTGACCTTCGTTTTTTTGATGAACCGAACAAGCTATCATCGGTGACTTTTGACTACACATAAACAATGCCAAAACGAAGGTATACACCAATTTATAGCTTATTATCTCAAAATCGGCAGATAGGCTCTTTTTTCAGCTATATTGCCTGGACTATACATTATTCAAACTAATTTGAAGTAGATTCTGGTGCCGAGTCCGTCCAAATAACAGAATCCGTGATTTAGTTGGATCTATTTCCAAGCAGTGTGCACTCGAGGCCTTCATAAGGGCATCCAGATCAAGCGTCAGTTTATCATTAGCCTCCAGTATTTAGCCTGGCTTAAAAGAACTGTATAATTGCGTGTTATCAGCGTAGAAATGCGCTGAGGAATATTTTAAGTATGAAATAAGTTGTGACGTATAAATGGTGAAAAATAGCGGGCCCACGATCGATCCTTGAGACACACCGCAGAACATTTTCAGAGGGCTGGACAGCGCATCACCAACTCTGACCATCTGCTTCCTACCAGTAAGGTATGCATCAACAAGACGCCGTGCGCTGTCATCAAAGCCGATATAATTCAGAATGCTCAGAAAAAGATCATGATTTAGCCGGTCAAAGGCCTTTGAATAGTCCAAAAGAACCAGTGCTGTCAATTCGTCACGATCCGCAGCCTCCAGGATATCGTCCATTACCATCAACAGAACCGTAGTACAGCTATAATCTTTACGGAAGCCCGATTGTACAATGGGCAAAATTTTAAAACTGGCGACAGACTTCAAAAGTCACGGGAATTTTCACCCCGTGTTGTAATCCGCAAAAATAAACAATAATACATTTAAAGAAATTTTAAATTTTTCTGTAATTTTATTAACCTACATATCTTCAAGTCTAGAGAAAAAAAAAGATAACATTGAATCGTTTTCAAGGTAAGCAGTATAGGTATTTTTATATCTGAAATACTGTGCAAGTCATCAACTTAAAATTGTTTAGATAAATACAAAATTAACTTTATTATATACATTTTAACTACATATCAAATATCTGTATTATAAAATATCTGCTTGAGGTATTTACTTATCTCTATTTTGTCTACAAAGAGACGTTTTTGTAATAATTTAATGATTAATTAAAGTAAAGCAATTGATAAAAATTATTATTTTCATTGAAAGTGACTAATTCTCTATAAATACGTTCTCGTTGAAAAAAAAGTAGATAAGCATTAAAATAAATAGTTTCATCGCCCAGTGGCGTACCTAGGGTGAAACAAGTAGGACACGTGCCCTTGCGGTTATTCAGAACAATATCGTGGATTTTTCGTATTTTTTTTGAAGTGCCTGCCTGATTTGGAGGTCCGGAACATGGTGGATATCGGTGATTAACCGACCCACATACAGGTATTTGAACGATCTACGCGGGCCAAAACTCAAAAAATCAAAACACAAAATATTGCCAGGTAACCGACTACCAGAGACAGAGGACAAAAGACAACCGCTTCCAACCCCACCTGTGCAGTCTTACCTGTTTTATGTCAGTCGGAATTCAATCCTGTTACCTCGTGTACGTTATCAGTTCTCGGCGCTCTTAAAAATCATAATTGTGAAAGTGGAATTTTATGTCTATAAGTTCTAAAGTAGTGGAAAAAGTGATGGATTCTCAAAGTACAGGTATGTAACTATGTTATTTCATAAAACTTTTATCATTTACTTATTTGTGAGTCAACGTAAGGGACGGTAAAGAAAGGTCTTTTCCACGAGTATTATTTTGTAAAAAAAAATATGTTTTACTGTCGCTTTCATACTTCTCTGTTAGATCCGGCTATAATTTTGATAATATTCTAAAGTTGGTAGTTTCAGTAAATAATAAATCAAAAAACTGGCCCCGGATAAGTCCGGATAAGATACATTTTGGGACTTTGAAAATTATGGTCAAAATTGTGAGAAAAAAATAGATTTTGATTTTATCAGTTTTAACTTAACGATTCTTTGTTGTAGGTGCACTTGGTACATCGGGAAAGAAGGTTGTGATCCGGAAATACTTGTCTGACCGCATGATGAAGGAAAATTTACCTTATTTGGAAGACAAACTAAATTGCTTGAAAGAACAATTTTTGTTAACTGAAGGATATACACAAGAGCAAATACAAACCTTAAAAAGGAATTTTTCTCATTTTAAATCTGAAGTTAAACGTAGATGGATCAAAGCCCATAATAAGGAAGACATATTTGTTCAATACAATAGTTCATGGCTAGAAGGAACCTTTGAAATTTCAGTGGTTGACAGTCTGCAAAATCGATCTGGTCGACCAAGCAAACCTTTTGAACAATTGAGCGAGAGAAGTAAAAGAAGCAAGATGGAAGAGCTTCGCTCTACCTTTGAAGAGGAGGTGATAGTGCATGCCGCGCAAGTTGAGTTGAGAAAAATGGGAAAGCGAGATGCTTTAAATGTACTCCAAGAAATCATCACTACACCAACTCGGGCAACGAAATATAAAAAGGTGTATTATCGCACAAAATCATCAAAAAATAAAAGTACCCCTTTGACTGTCAAGGAAGCCATCCAAATGCACATAGACTCAGATCTAACAAGAGAAACAGTATGAAACCATAAGAAGGGCGAACAAACATATTTTTCCGTGTTATAGCCTCCTACAAAAGGAAAAAAAAAGTGTTACCCCGCCACCAGAAGCGTGCAAGATAACTAGCACTAGTGCGGAAGCTCAATTACAGCCCTTGGTGGATCTTACTGTTACACGATTGTCCGACTACCTGGAAGAGGTATTGCAAACATTAAATGAACAAAAACAGAATACCCTAACGATGATTCATAAATGGGGTTGCGACGGATCACGACAATTCTAATACAAATAAAAGTTTGACAGTGATGCGGATTCGGATAGCAATATATTTCAAAGTTGCTTCGTGCCTCTAAAATTAGTGTGTGGAAAAAATAATGAAAAAAACCGTGTGGGAGAATCCGACTCCGTCTTCTTCGCGTTTTTGACGGCCAATAAGATTTCGTTTTATTAAAGAGAGTACCGATGTCACAGAATAAGAAATTAACTACGGGAATAAATCAGTTCATTCTCTTATTCCTACTGAGGTTGATTTGGATGAGAAAAAGTTTATAGTCAAACACAAATTTATCATGACAATGGTGGATGGAAAAGTGTGTAATGCCGCCACTGGAACCACAGCAACAAGCCGGTGCTATATTTGTGGTGCAACCTCAAAGGATTTTAACCGATTAGATATAACAAAAGAAATTAATCCCGAGGCAGTACAATTCGGTCTCTCAGTATTACATGCCAGGATAAGATTATTTGAGAGTGTTCTACATCTGGCTTACAAACTGCCAGTAAAAAAATATAGAGAAAAAAAAAACAGAGGCTGAAAAGGAACTCGAGAAAGAGAGGGAACTTAAAGTCCAAATCCGGTTTCGCCATGAAACCGGGTTATTGGTCGCCAAAGGAAAATTTTGGAAACATCAATGATGGGAACACCAATCAAAGATTTTTTGAAGACCCGAAATTGGCAGTAGAAATAACGGGTCTTAGCTATGACCTGTTATATAGGTTAAAAGTCATTTTGGAGACAATCTCAAACCGACATAAAGTCGACCCAGAAAAATATGACAAGTATGCATCAGAAACTGCTCGTCTATATGTGGATCTCTACCCGTGGCATCCCATGACACCCACGATGCACAAGATACTTGTTCATGGCACAGAGATAATAAAAAATGCTTTGTTACCAATTGGGCAGCTGTCTGAAGAAGTCGTAGAGGCAAGGAACAAGCACTTTCGGTCTTACCGACAAGATTTTGCCCGAAAGTTTTCACGAGAAAGCAGCAACAGGGACATTTTTATTCGTTTACTTTTAAGTTCCGATCCTTTGTTGAGCAGTATGAGGCGAATAAAGAGGATAAAGTCACATTCATTTCTATTAGAGACACTAAAAATGCTCCTGCCTGCAGAACCGAACCCACTGTGTTGTTCTGGAAGTGAAGATGAAAATACGTTTGTGGACGACAAAATATGATTGTTTATAGTGTATTTTTAACCTTCGACGCAAAAGAGGGGTGTTATAAGTTTAAATTTTACATTTATTTTGTAAATAAATGTTTCGTTTTTATATTACAAATTAAGTAATTTTATGTAAAGTAACTGATTAATTTACGAGGCTGGTTTGAAAAGTCCGTGCAAAGTCCGAGAGATGGCACCACCGGCGCGTATCGAGGTCATGTTTAGTTAGTAGCATCTCTTGAATGAAACGCACACCAAGTTTCAGCCATATTGGTCTATTTCTTTGTGTTTGGCAATCCGTGTGAATCAAGGAAGTCGAGTGATTTTCAAGAAATGGACGAAAAAGAATTTCGTGTGGTGATTAAACATTACTTTATGAAAGGCAAAACGCCTCAGGAGATTAAAGAGAAGCTTGATAAACATTATGGTGACTCTGCACCTTCGATTAGAACAGTTTATAAGTGGTTTCAAAATTTTCGGACTGGCCATATGGGCACAAGTGACACTGAACGTTCTGGACGGCCTGTGGAGGTTACGACTCCAGAAATCATTGATCAAATCCATGATATGGTGATGTATGACAGAAGAGTTAAGGTGCGTGAGATTGCTAGTGCTGTGGGCATCTCGACTGAACGGGTACATAATATTTTGCATAAACATTTGGACATGAGAAAAGCTATCCGCAAGATGGGTGCCGCGATTGCTCACGCTTGACCAAAAAAAACGGAATCGTGTGAAGTGTTGCAAGGATGGTTTGCAGCTGTTCCAGAAGAATCCGGAGGACTTTAAGCGTCGTTTCGTCACTGTGGATGAAACGTGGATACATTACTATACTCCTGAGACCAAACAACAATCTAAACAATGGGTTACCAAGGGGGAATCTGCACCAAAAAAGGCGAAGACCGTTCCTTCGGCCGGAAAGGTTATGGCGACTGTCTTTTGGGATTCGCAAGGGATAATCCTCATCGACTATCTGGAAAAGGGTAAAACTATTACAGGTGAATATTATTCATCGTTATTGGACCGTTTGAAAACCGAGCTGCAAGAAAAACGCCCGCGATTGGCCCACAAAAAAGTCCTTTTCCATCACGACAACGCACCAGCACACACCTCAGCAGTCGTGGTCGCAAAATTAATGGAAATAGGATTCCAATTCGTTTCACATCCCCCCTGTTCTCCAGGCTTGGTTCCCTTGGACTACTATTTGTTCCCCAATTTGAAGAAATGGCTGGCGGGACAAAGATTTTATTCAAACGAGGAGGTGATTGCAGACACTAATGGATATTTTGCAGACTTGGACAAATCCTATTATTCGGAAGGGATCAACAAACTAGAACATCGTTGGACGAAGTGTATAAGCCTAAAAGGAGACTATGTCGAAAAATAAAAAAGGTTTACCCCAAACACATAAGTAGTTTTTATTTTTGCACGGATTTTCCAAACCAGCCTCGTAACTTGGTAATATAATTTAGCATACAATAGAACCGAAAAATAATTTTGGCCGCGTAGATCGTTCAAATACCCCTATGTGCGACCGCAGTTAAATTCGCCGAACCATCAACATGTAGTTGCTTTCATAGAGCAGATGTGCCATAACACTTCTTAGGCCATTCTTGGGTTCTGGATGTATTTTTTCCCGTCAAAAAAGCAACTTTAATCGACACAGGAAATTCTTTTTGTTCCATCGTTTTGCAGAAATCAAAAGTAGTGTCACTTAAACAACTATAACTCACAAACTACCATAATAGACAAAATGTCATGAAAATTTTACACGAATATTCTGAAAGTTGACACACTTGAAAATCATATAGTTTTTTTCTTTGTGCCGCCATTTCTCGGAAAATCTCGGCACTTTTCACCCCATAGAGTAATAGTGAGGCTTGCCCACCAACCAGGCTATATTTCCTTAAAATTAGAATTCATTTCAGCTCCAGTATTGTGTGTATACAACCCACACCTAAATATAAAAGGTTATTTATTCACACTGTATAATGATTTGCAAATTTGAAATAAACACTTAACTCAAAATGTTCGTCATGTTCATTTTTACTAAAAAATATTAAATATAAAAAAATGCTGAGTTCATCTACAAACTGGTATCAATTCAAATAGTCATCGACTGAATTTATACAGTCCCTGGCCAAATTATTAGACGCACTGCAAGATTTCATGTAAAATATTAATTACCGAGTGATATTGTACCGTTTTATTATTTTAAATTGATTTGTTTTTTATTTTTATATTATCCAATCAATTACCTATTTATTTGACATAAATAAAACAGCATTAATTTAGAAAAGCATAAGTTTATTAAGTTTTAAAGAAAAGTGAAATTCATGTTAGTAAAAATCAATATTTAGTTGAGCCACCTTTAGCCGCTATCAAAGCTTTAATTCTGCGCGGCATGCTATCAATGCAAGATTGTACTGTCTCGTGCATTTGAGGATGATGATTTCACACATGAATAATCTTTTCTAGGAGCTGGGTTTTGTTGGTAATCACATCTTTAGCCACTTCTCTTTTCATCAGCTCCCACACATTTTCAATGGGGTTCATATCAAGGCTATTACCCGGCCAATCCAACAGAGGGATATTTTTTTCTGCCAAAAAAGCTTTAACAGACCGAGCAGTGTGGCAGGGAGCTCCATCTTGCATGAAAGTGAATGGTTCCCCATTTGGAAACCATTCTCTGAGCTGCGGAATCAACCGATTTTGTAATACTTCTTTGTACTGATCTTGCCTCATTATTCCTTTGTCGACGTACAGACGTCCAGTGCCCTTGCCGCTGATGACTGACCAAATCATCACTTTGGTGGGATGTTTAACCGTCGGGACGACACAATCAGGATGAAACTTTTCTCCATGACGACGACGCACATACTGAGCTTTATTCTGCAAAATTTCGAATGTGCTTTCGTCACTGAAGCAGACCTGTGAAAAATAGGAAAAATATATAAACTTCCATGTTTATTTGCTTTATTTAACTGAAAATGATAATAATGTATCAATTATTGATTAAATTGCTGTATCTTACCGATCTCCAGAAGTCCACATCTTTGTCTTGCCATTGTTTGGCCCACTTCAGGCGCTTTGCTTTCATTGCAGCTGTTAACTTGGGCTTCCTGGCGAGGCGACAGGCCTTAAAATCTAATTCTTTCAATTTTCTTCGAACAGTGCGCTCAGAAGCATTTACGCTAGCATCCTGGAGTTGTGATTTTATTACCTTTGTGGTAGCAAATCTGTTTTCTACACAAATTTTCTTCAAACATCTCTCTGACCGTGGAGTGAAAATTGGTTTTCTACCGCATCTTTTCTTTCTTTCCGGGCTTAATTCCTTCCCTGACTCAATTTTCTTTTTTATGCGTCGTACACTAGCTTCAGAAACCTCCAATCTTCGTGATATTTCTCGGTTTGTAAATGTTTTCGCAATCACAAGGGCCTTCACTTCAGCTTTTTTACGTGGTGAAAGATCGCCTTTTCTACCCATAATGAAAATAGTCCAATTACTTTTTTAAAACACTACATACAAAATAAACTAATAACTGAGTAGTATAAAACTGTTAAACAAACAATCACAGTCCATAAAGCCACAGAAACACGTCCGTACCTGACTCGATTCCGATCGCGACTGATACAGGTTTGTACTTATTTACGTTCATGTATCACTTTGTCAACACAGTGTTGCCATATGTTAAAAATAAATACAAATATGTAGTCTACAACAATTCTTTTAAATAAAAATCAATAATATTGTAGTTTATATATACCATTATTGCATAAAAACTCTTAAGAAACATAAAATTACTAAAAAAATACAGTACGTCTAATAATTTGGCCAGGGACTGTATATACTTAAGTGTATACACAATATTGTGTATTAAGAAAAGTATCGTATTAGTGAAAAGGATTACTCTTAGAATTTTTTTGCACTTCTCCACATTTCCAATTACTGTCAGTGTCTACTGACACGATTACTCTCAAATTAAATGAGATACATATTTCACCTTTGATACACGAAAAACTTTTAAATTACAGTGAAGTCCGTTTATAACAAACTCCAAAAAATCACTAAAAATGGTTTGCTATATCCGAAGTTCGTTACAAACAGTAAACAAAATCTGATATCATTTTTCACTACTTTTTTATTTAAATTAGGCGCTAACGCCTAGAAAAATAAATGAATAATAATAAGTATTAAATTAAAAGAAAACGTTCAAAGGAAAATAAAACAAATTACACTAAGGTTATTCTTATGTACATATGTTGGTACATACATATACGAATATAAACGAAAACATTAAAATACGTAGTTTAAACAATAAAATCAGTAATTTTCGTTTGTACAATTTTACTGGAAAAAGAAATGGTGTTCATATAATTGTCAAGGTCACAAAAACTACTCCATATACAGTCCCTGGCCAAATTATGAGACGCACTGTATTTTTTTTTAGTAATTTTATGTTTCTTAAGAGTTTTTATGCAATAATGGTATATTTAAACTACAATATTATTGATTTTTATATTTAAAAGAATTGTTGTAGACTACATATTTGTATTTATTTTTAACATATGGCAACACTGTGTTGACAAAGTGATACATGAACGTAAATAAGTACAAACCTGTATCAGTCGCGATCGGAATCGAGTCAGGTACGGACGTGTTTCTGTGGCTTTATGGACTGTGATTGTTTAACAGTTTTATACTACTCAGTTATTAGTTTATTTTGTATGCAGTGTTTTAAAAAAGTAATTGGACTATTTTCATTATGGGTAGAAAAGGCGATCTTTCACCACGTAAAAAAGCTGAAGTGAAGGCCCTTGTGATTGCGAAAACATTTACAAACCGAGAAATATCACGAAGATTGGAGGTTTCTGAAGCTAGTGTACGACGCATAAAAAAGAAAATTGAGTCAGGGAAGGAATTAAGCCCGAAAAGAAAGAAAAGATGCGGTAGAAAACCAATTTTCACTCCACGGTCAGAGAGATGTTTGAAGAAAATTTGTGTAGAAAACAGATTTGCTACCACAAAGGTAATAAAATCACAACTCCAGGATGCTAGCGTAAATGCTTCTGAGCGCACTGTTCGAAGAAAATTGAAAGAATTAGATTTTAAGGCCTGTCGCCTCGCCAGGAAGCCCAAGTTAACAGCTGCAATGAAAGCAAAGCGCCTGAAGTGGGCCAAACAATGGCAAGACAAAGATGTGGACTTCTGGAGATCGGTAAGATACAGCAATTTAATCAATAATTGATACATTATTATTATTTTCAGTTAAATAAAGCAAATAAACATGGAAGTTTATATATTTTTCCTATTTTTGACAGGTCTGCTTCAGTGACGAAAGCACATTCGAAATTTTGCAGAATAAAGCTCAGTATGTGCGTCGTCGTCATGGAGAAAAGTTTCATCCTGATTGTGTCGTCCCGACCGTTAAACATCCCACCAAAAGTGATGATTTGGTCAGTCATCAGCGGCAAGGGCACTGGACGTCTGTACGTCGTCAAAGGAATAATGAGGCAAAATCAGTACAAAGAAGTATTACAAAATCGGTTGATTCCGCAGCTCAGAGAATGGTTTCCAAATGGGGAACCATTCACTTTCATGCAAGATGGAGCTCCCTGCCACACTGCTCGGTCTGTTAAAGCTTTTTTTGGCAGAAAAAAATATCCCTCTGTTGGATTGGCCCTGATATGAACTCCATTGAAAATGTGTGGGAGCTGATGAAAAGAGAAGTGGCTAAGATGTGATTACCAACAAAACCCAGCTCCTAGAAAAGATTATTCATGTGTGGAATCATCATCCTCAAATGCAGGAGACAGTACAATCTTGCATTGATAGCATGCCGCGCAGAATTAAAGCTTCGATAGCGGCTAAAGGTGGCTCAACTAAATATTGACTTTTACTAACATTAATTTCACTTTTCTTTAAAACTTAATAAACTTATGCTTTTCTAAATTAATGCTGTTTTATTTATGTCAAATAAATAGGTAATTGATTGGATAATATAAAAATAAAAAACAAATTAATTTAAAATAATAAAACAGTACAATATCACTCGGTAATTAATATTTTACATGAAATCTTGCAGTGCGTCTAATAATTTGGCCAGGGACTGTATGTTCAGGAACTTCACGAGATTCCAAAAAATTGCTAGTTTCAGTCATTTTGTTAGTCATTTCTGAAATGGACGTAACATAAATATTATCTCCTTCTCCAGGCTAGTCTTCGTCGTCATTATCGCTTAAAAATCTTTCCAGAAGTCACTGATGTCACAATTTGATCATCAGTTAATATTTCTCTCGTCATTAATTCAAATCAGCACATACATGTTCTTCAAAATTCAAGTGATTAAACATCTTTTTAATCTCGATTTCCACTGTACTTTGTTGAATGTCAGCATCGTAAAGAAATTAATCAGTAGGATCTTCTCGAGTCAACGGTAGTTCATCATCTGAGTCATATCTACATTCCTTCTTTAAAAATCCGCCATACTTAAAACAGTTTGCAATGGTTTCCCTACTGACTCCTTGCCAAGACATTTGAATAAAGTTTATAGCGTCCAAGAGAGTTACAGAAAAAATGTTACCTTTATCGATCATCTCTAACATTTTCATAAGTAAAATCTTTCCATAATGACATTTTAAAGAATGTATCACACTTTGACCCAGAAGCTGGAGCTTTGCACTTGTGTTTTTTTGTTGAAAAAAAAAGTATATAAGCATTAAAATAAATAGTTTCATCGCCCAGTGGGGTACTTAGGGTGAGGCAAGTAGGGCACGTGCCCTAGGCGCCATTCAAAGGGGGACGCAAAATTCGCAAATTATTGAACTTAAAACTCAAAGACAAAATAGATGCTTATACCGGCAAATACAAAGAGCACTTTGGGGAACCTCTGAAGTGCGGATCTTTTAATTCACCTTTAGTTGCTCCACCAGCGCCACATTAAAAATCAAAATAAACCAACAATATACCAGGTGTACAAATATGAAATGCCGATTTTTTTTCTAAAAAAAACATGTTAAATTCGGAAGAATAATAAAAAGTGCTTTATTCAAAGTATGCTCCATCGCTTGTTATACATTTTTCCCATCTTTCGGGCAATTTGTGAATACCACGCCAGTAAAAATCTTCCCCTTTTCCTGCGAACCATTCATCGAGCCATTTTTTCACATCTTCGTACGAACCAAAGCGCTGCTCACCAAGTGCGTGACCCATCGATGCAAACAAGTGATAATCGGAAGGGGCCAAGTCTGGTGAGTAAGCCGCATGAGGTAGAACTTCCCAGCTGAGTACTTTCAACGTGTCGCGAACTGGTTTTGCCTTATGTGATGGAGCATTGTCATGAAGAAAAAATGACTTTGTGTTGCCTCTTTCGGTATTCTGGCCTTTTTTCAAGCAGCGAACGGTTCAAATCGGTCAATTGTTGTTGGTAACGTTTATTATTAACCGTTTCCCCAGGTTTTAACAGCTCATAATAGACCACGCCCCTCTGGTTCCACCAGACACATAGCATCGTCTTTCTGCCAAAGCGATTCGGTCTTGCGGTCGATGTGGATGGTGCGCCTGGGTCTACCCATGATTTTTTGCGCTTGGAATTCTCAAAATAAATCCACTTTTCATCCCCTGTAATTAACGACTTCCTTTTATACCGAGCGAGCAAAATGTCACACGTGTTTTTGCGCTTTCCACTTGCCTGTCGTTCAACTCATGTGGTACTCATCTACCGGTCTTCTGAATCTTTCCCATCTCTCGTAGCCGATTGGAAAGAGCTTGTTGACTAACGCCCAATCGCTCGGCGAGTTGTTTTTGTGTTTACGAAACCATCTTCGTCCAACAATGCTTGCAATTCCACATCTTCGTATTTTTCTGGCGGTTTTCCACGTTCCTTGTCTGCAACATCGAAGTCACCACTTTTGAAACACCGAAACCATCGTTCACACGTATCTTGCGATGGAGCATGTTCACCATAAGCTTCTCGAAGTAATCAGTATGATTCAACAGCAGTTTTCTTCTAATGAAAACAAAAAATTAATGCTGTCCGCGAATGTTCTTTGTTCGGTATAAATTTCGACATATTGAACACAACAACACAACACCATACTATGCACACACTTTTCCAGTTTGTCTCTCGTGCGCGTCTGACACTTGTTGACACAACAAAATGGCGCAGTGTCAAATCTTTATAGCACAAACTGTATTGGTGCACTATCTGTTGTCTGAAATCCGCATTTCGTACTTGTACACCTGGTAATTCATATTCAAATAATCCCGCGATTCCCGCGCGTGGTGAGCTTTCGCGAACGAGCGACAGGGAATGAGTGGTGCGACAATGGCCATCGCCCCGCCGCACAGTGGGGAGAAAAACGAAAAATCGTGTTTTCAAAATTGTCTAGAGCCTTCAATTTTGGTTCGATTTGGACGATTTTTTTTTAAATTGAAGCTTATTAAATTCCGAACAAAGTTGTCGGAGCCGATTTTTCAATTAAACTTTTGTTTTAAAATGGCGGACGTTGGTTTCTGATTATATAGCGACTGAGACACAGAAAACGCTTACAGTTTCAAACCAAGTTGTGCTAAAATGCGTGTATGTATGTTTTTTTATGTCGCAGATAATATATCTAATATCACAGTTACAAGATTAATAATAATGAACCCAAAATGGCTGCCATGAACAATAAAAGTATTATAAATATGAATAAACGTACCATTATTATTTTTATATCCATAACATTTGCATAAATAATTTCTTTAAGGTTGTTAATTATAAATATGTTTCAACAATTGACTTAAAATGACAAATCAAGTATGGCGGATGCCAAAATTGAATCGAGCAAGAAAGTTTCTCTATGGCATTTAGACTGTGGCAGTCAGATCATTCAAGTTATTCAAGTTTAGTTGCGGGATTTAAATTTTCATGCAGTTATTGCTAGAATATTGCTGCTGTAAATTTTAAGTATCGTAGACAATTTTCTAGCAGATACAAAAAAACAGAGATACACGCAGAAAAGGACAGCTCGGACAGCTAGAAAATGGCTACAACAACTAAAACGTTTTGTTAAAATAGGGGACAGCTAAATATTTTATGTAAGAGTAAGTTAAGGTTAGACATATTTATTTTCTTATTTTTCTAGTCTATTCCTATAATTCAGTAGTTCTGTATATGTACTAAAGGGTTTTCTCGTTAATAAAGATTATTATACACGCAGAGAAATGCTAAAATAGGGACAGTTAAATATTTTGCTGCATTAGCCACTGTTTAGCAACAGCAGCCACTTTTTTGCTACAATAGCAAACAATGTGGCTAGTGCAGCAAAATATTTAGCTGTCCCTATTTTAACAAAACGTTTTAGCTGTTGTAGCCATTTTCTAGCTGTGTGAGCTGTCCTTTTCTGCGTGTATCGCTGTTTTTTGTATCTGCTAGAAAATTGTCTACGATACTTAAAATTTACAGCAGCAATATTCTAGCAATAACTGCATGAAAATTTAAATCCCGCAACTAAACCTGAATAACTTGAATGATCTGACTGCCACAGTCTAAATGCCACAGAGAAACTTTCTTGCTCGATTCAAATTTGGCATCCGCCATACTTGATTTGTCATTTTAAGTCAATTGTTGAAACATATTTATAATTAACAACCTTAAAGAAATTATTTATGCAAATGTTATGGATATAAAATAATAATGGTACTTTTATTCATATTTATATGGCAGCCATTTTGGGTTCATTATTATTAATCTTGTAACTGTGATATTAGATATATTATCTGCGACATAAAAAAACATACATACACGCATTTTAGCACAACTGGGTTTGAAACTGTAAGCGTTTTCTGCGTCTCAGTCGCTATATAATCAGAAACCGCCATTTTGAAACAAAAGTTTAATTGCAAAATCGGCTACGACAACTTTGTTCGGAATTTAATAAGCTTCAATTTAAAAAAAAAAATCGTCCAAATCGAACCAAAATTGAAGGCTCTAGACAATTTTGAAACACGATCGGCTATCGATTGCAATACCCATCGCAAATTGCGAGCGATCTTTCAGTAAGCTAAAACTAATACTTTCGTATTTGAGGGCTACAATAGATCAAAAAAGGTTATGCGACCTAGCTTTGCTCAGTGTAGAGCGAGAAGAAATCGAAAAAACAGATTTCGAAAATGTTATAAATCTATTTACGTTGCAGAAGGCAAGGAAGGTGCAATTTTAAGTTTAAGACTGTTAAAAGTACACTTTTACGGATTAATTTTCATTCTGAAACAGAAAATAAAAATGTTTTGTAAGATTTATGATTGTTTTATTTAGTGTATCTATTTATTTTATATTTAGATAATTTACCAAGGAGTGCAACTTCGATGCGCGCCCTAGGCGCCATTTCCGATTGGTACGCCCCTGTCATCGCTTAGAGAAGTAATCAGGACTGGTCTAAACGGGCGTGCACCGCACGGGGGTGGTACATCCAGGGGGGCGGCAAATACAGAGTTTTTTGTACAAATTACAGTCAGGGAAAATATGATGGGGGGCGGCCACAGAAAATTTCTGAGGGGGAGGACATAGTAGACTTTGCACGCGGGCGCTCAGGTTGCTAGCGGCGAACCTGTATAAAATATTCAACTGAAGAAACTACATTTTCAAGATTGTGCATGGAGACTTAGGGTTAAAAAAGAGTTTCTGCATGATAGATTATGAAAAATCTGACACCAGAAGGGAATGAGAATTATTTTTCACGAAATATCACAGACTTGGGTGTCCTACTTACAGAACTCCCTCATATTTATAGGAAAACATATAAGGGATTAGAATTATCCTCACGATAAACGACCTATCATATAAAATCAGGCCCGCTCTAAGCGGGCGTGCACCGCATGAGGGTGGTAAATCCAGGGGGGGCGGCAAATACAGAGTTTTTTGTACAAATTATAGTCAGAGAAAATATGATGGGGCGGCCACAGAAAATTTCTGAGAAGGGAGGACATAGTAGATTTTGCACGTGGAGGTTCAGGCGGCTAGCAGTGAATAAAATATTGAGTCGTACTGCTTGGATAGTAAGATAAGATCAAATTCAATATTTATTATAGAATTGTGTATTTACCAACGAAGTACTGGGTTAAATCACTTTACCATTTTTAGTGTTCCGTACGGAACACTTATAAGATCACTTCGATGTCTGTCTGTCCGTCTGTCACACCCGATTTTCTCCGAAACTATTTGACATAGAAGGTTGAAATTTGGCACTAATATAGGAATTGATGGCCTCATCAGAGCCGTGTAGTTTTGAAAGGTAAATTTTGACTTAAGGGGTTAGTTTTGGGGGATGAGTGGGGGGTCAAATGAAAGCTTGTAAAAAGACGAGTTCAAAAATATATATAATGTAATACTTGCGTACAATTAATTCACTTTGTATTATTTTTTAAAAAGTGCGAAAAATCGCTGCCCCCCCCCATCTCGAAAAGCATTCATCAAAAAATTTTGAAAAAATTCTGGAATATTCTCTACAAGGTGTAGATTGGACGAAAATTATCACAAGTACATAAACTTGAATAATATATCTGGTACATAAAAAAAAAAAAAATTTCAAGGAAAAAAAAACTTTGTTGAAAGCTCATTTGGGATGTTTTTGTGAAGTCACCGATTATTTTACACTTCCCTAATGAAAATTTTTATTTTAAAAGCAATCAAGGTACTGAACACTAATTGCCTAAGTTCAACTTGTACTTGACCGGTTATTATTTTTTTTTTAATATGTTCATACGTTACAGGAGAATTTATATTAGAACTACCCAGAGAAGAACCCTGCATTTTTAGTGCAATATCGTGGCTTCAAGACAACGCCCTTGATTTCCCTGAATTAGAAAAACCTGAAAATAAGACACAGAAAAGTAAAAAAGATGAGGAACTTGTAAGATATTGGATCTATTCACATCATATTTATAGGTAAATTGTATAATGTATACTAAAAATGTTTTATTCTTACCTCTTTATAATAATGACCTAATCACAGCCGTGTAGTTTTGAAATACGGTGACTTTTTGTGAAAAACAGACTGATTTATCGTAAATTTAGAAAAAGTGAGTAGTTTATTGTTACATAATGTTGTCTTGTTGCTTTTGTATTGAAATGTCAGAAAAATTAATTTACGGTGTAATATAATCCCAAATATAGCGAAAAACCGTGTTTTTTTTAGGTTAGGATATCTCGAAAATCTGATTTGATAGAGCAATTCTGAGGTCGAATTTGGATTCGATGCACCAAAAACCTTCAAAAAAGTATAGTCTTGCCTCAGGATTTAAAAAATGTTGGCCTGTGTAATTATTGTTGGAGATTTTAACATAAATTTTTTCGGATGTGTTAATAATAGTCTATCCACCTATTTGAATAGCATTGGGCTTATACAAATGATAAAAGATACTAGTTCTACTAGAGATAATGTGTTTTGCAGTTTTTTAATGATATAGAAGTTCGCATTGTAGTAAGTTTTTTTTAGCCATCACGAACAAGTTTGCGTCCGAATTCTAGTTACCGATTTTTGAAAACTCGTTTGGGGTTTGTTTTTGTACAGTCACTGATCATTTTGTACCTCCGTAACAAAATTTTTTATTTCAGAAGCAATCAACGTGCGTAAGACCGATTTGCATTTAGCTAGATTTTTATTTGACGATAACATTAGTAATTACAATGATATTTATCTAAGCCAATAATCAGGTTTTTTTCCTTTTCAGTAAAACTAAACGAAAAGCGCTTATTGATTTAGCGCAGCAATTGCATATATCCGGTTTTGTGATGCCCGGAAAGCCGGGAATTATATGCGTAGAAGGGAATGCTGGTGATGTGAATGAATGGTGGCAAACTGTACGAAATATGAACTGGAAAAAAATACTTTGCAAGGTAATAATCTTGTAGATTTTCCACCCATAATAATTACTATTTATTTAAGCGAATTTTATCGTGAGCAATCATGAACATCCTTAGCTGGAAAACTATGGGATGAACAGGTGGGTGAGGCTCTGGTGTACTTTTCTAATGGGATGCGAATGGCCGTAGTTGAGTTGGCGGTAGCTGAGATTTGCAGACGTATAAAGGAACTTTTATTTGGGAAGGTATACTACAGTTGTCCAAGCAGAGCTTTTTTGCCATTGTGATGGCATCCACAATGGAGGAGATGGTCAGGTGTCGTTAGCGGGTGGTGTACATCTGTTCTGACAGTTCAGCGGTGCTTAAGGTAAT
The DNA here is from genome assembly GCA_019049505.1 of Pachyrhynchus sulphureomaculatus. NCBI lineage: Eukaryota > Metazoa > Arthropoda > Insecta > Coleoptera > Curculionidae > Pachyrhynchus > Pachyrhynchus sulphureomaculatus. Next base: position 217,827,891 of record CM032449.1, read on the forward strand.
TGCTAAATCCTGTGTAGTTGTCTAGAAAGGAGTGGGTTAAGCTGATGTGTGTAGGGGGGTTAGGGCAACGGCGGCGAAGGAATGAGCTCGCTAAACGCGGGGCCTTAACTCTTCTTAGGAGGCAAATGTGCTTTAGCTATGGTAAGTTATAACCCCTACCTCGTAGGTGGCACTCCGTCGCAAGCTGACTTGCTGCTGCCGTACATGCCCACAGAGTGGTTAGCAGACTGCCAACACTTCACCACAAGTGGCGCGATCTTTCGTGGATCCCCTAAGACATGTGTGGTTTAATGTCAGAACAACTGAAAACGGACTAAAGTCCGTCCGTATCTCAGCACTCTACCACTGTTCTCTTATTTGTCGAAATCCATCCCGAGACGCGTTTCGCCATGTCACTAGGATCGACAAAAAAGAGAACATAATTTTCTGGTGCTTAAGCCAGTACTGACGACCAATAATGGTAAGATATGTCCCCTGTTACTGACTGTCTGTCTCTGGAGGATGCTTGTCAGATCCTGTATGACACACTAAATAACATCTTTGTTGCAAGCGTGCCTCAGAAGTCACAACGTAGAAGGCACTTCCCTCTTTGGTACACCAAGGAGATTATAGATAACATTTATAAAAAAGAAAATGCTTATCGTAATTATAAGTTGTTCAAACTCACGTTTTACTATCAGAAATTTACTTCTCTTCGTAGGTTAATCAAGCAGCAATCTAGTGTTGCCTATAGAGAGTATATCCGCAGTACTGAGAATAACATCTCTAACGATCCCTCCAGCTTCTGGGCGTTTATTGAAAGTAAACGCTCTCAATCTCGCATTCCTAATAACATGAGAAATAATGATTATGTCTATAATGACCCACCTAGTATAGTCTCCGCCTTTGGTGATTGCTTTCACAGCGTATTTATTAAGTCGGCTAAGCCTGAGGAGTATAGTTATTGGGGAGCTCCCTCTTTCTTTGTTGACGTTCTCGAAATTTCCGAGAGGGATATTGTAACTGCGGCTAGGTCTCTCAAGAATAAACTGACCTCCGGTTCCGACAGCATTCCCAGTTTTGTTGTCAAGGATTGCGTATCCGCTCTATCCGGTCCTTTACTCCATATCTTTAATCTAGTGTTGACGACTCATACGTTTCCTGCTACTTGGAAGGTGGTCAAAGTCAGACCTATCTTGAAGTCTGGGGATCCAGGTGTGGTTGATAATTATCGGCTCATATCTATTTTATGTAATTTCTCTAAAATTCTTGAAATTATTTTGCATAAATTTATTTTCTCAAAAGTGAGAAATACGCTTTCTACTGACCAACACTGTTTTATGCCTGGCAGATCCACCACCACACAAATCTTGCCTCATTCTCGCAGTTTGTGTGCGACGGTATTAATGATGGGAGCCAGATTGACGTGGTCTATACGGATTTTCGCAAAGCTTTTGATCGACTTGGTCACTACTTACTGTTGGATAAGGTCAGATCTCGTTTCGGGCTGTCAAATAACCTGATTGATCTTTTAAATTCATACCTCCTGGATCGCAGGTTTTTTGTTAAAATCAATGGGTTTAGATTGCCTCTCCATATTCCCACTTCAGGTGTTCCCCAGGGTTCAATTTTTCGTAGGTGATACTGTTCTACAGAATCTTCGTTCAGTTAGAGATTTGGGTATCATCTTTGACGAGAAATTCTCTTTTGCTGACCATATTGAACAAATGGTTACTGGTGCATCAAGGATGCTGGGTTTCCTGATTAGAAATTGTAGATACTTTACTAACATATCGGCAATCAAGCTTCTCTATTATTCCTTCGTTAGGTCTAAGTTTGACTATGCTTCTATTGTTTGGTATTCAATATACAATTGCCATAACAATCGATACAGAGGCGCTTCATTAAATATCTTATTTTCAAGAGGGATGCTGTATATCCGGACCGCGGTGTTGATCACGGACTAATCTTGTCAAGGTTTAATGAGTTGCCTCTTGCAAAGAGAAGGGACATTTACTCCAAATTCTTATATATAAGCTGTTAAATCACCATATTGATTGCCCTTTCCTATTAAGCAATGTATCTTTCCATGTACCACGCCTTGGGGCAAGGCGCTCACCTATTTTTAGCCTCGGCCGGGCTAGGTCAAATATATTATTCTACAGCCCTATTTATATAATGTGCAAGAACGGCAATGTCCTTGGAAACTCCGGTGATTTCCATTGCAGTAGGCTGTCCGTACTTATTGGTTCTCTGCTCAGTATTTAGAGGTTGCTCAAATTTGTAGTTTTTTATTATTACTATTTTAATTTGGAGATTGTTCAAACATTTTAATTTTATTTTAATTGTATCATGTTCTTCTTTTATATGTAGCTCATTAGTATAAACGTTATTCCTGTAATTGGGCTCTGGCCTGTTGGAATTGAATGTATAAATAAATAAGATATAACGCCTACCTGGTAGGTGGTACTTCAGTATATCTTACCATTATTGGCCGTCAGTACTGGCTTAAGTACCAGAAAATTATGTTCTTTTGTTTGTCGCTCCTAGTGCGGCGAAACGCGTCTCGGGATGGAGTCGACAAATAAGAGAACAGTGAATAGAATGCTGAAATACGGACTTTCGTCCGTTTTCAGTTGTTCTTACTTTAAACCACATATGCCTTAGGGGGGATCCCACGAACGATCGAGCCACCTGTGGTGAAATGTTGGTCGTCTACTAACCACTCTGTCCGCATATATAGCTGCAGTGAGTCAGCCTCTGATGGAGTGCCACCTACGACGTAAGCGTTATATCTTACCATTATTGGCCGTCAATACTGGTTTAAATACCAGAAATAATTTTTTTTATTTATCTGTCCTAGCCCGACAGATGAGCCATGATACGGCGAAACCCGTCTCGGGATGGATTTGACAAGTAAAAGAAAGAACAATGGGAAAACTGCTGAGATACGGATTTTGTCCGGTTTCAGTTGTGTTTTTACTTTAAACCACATATGCCTTAGGGGGGATCCCACGAACGATCGAGCCACCTTTGGTGAAATGTTGGTCGTCTACTAACCACTCTGTCCGCATATATAGCTGCAGCGGGTCAGCACTCTGATGGAGTGCCACCTACGACGTAAGCGTTATATCTTACCATTATTGGCCGTCAATACTGGTTTAAATACCAGAAATAATTTTTTTATTTATCTATCCTAGCCCGACAGATGAGCCATGATACGGCGAAACCCGTCTCGGGATGGATTTGACAAGTAAAAGAAAGAACAATGGGAAAACTGCTGAGATACGGATTTTGTCCGGTTTCAGTTGTGTTCTTACTTTAAACCACATATGCTTTAGCTATATTTAAGTGACAGGCGAGAGCTACCTCCAAGGATTGAGCCGGGCCGTTCGATTTTCGAGAGAACGATGGTATCGCAGCCCTGGGTGCAAACAGTCGAAGAATTTTGTATTTTGTAGCTGAAGAATTTCTTTGGTCTATTTGCTAGGCGCTGGACCTTCCCACAACTACTCCTTGTGTCCAGTAGAGTGTTGATGTTCAGCTACAGTATATGTTTTCTTTTTGTATAGCCTGTCCCAAAATATAAGATCCTGATTTTTGCCGTTTTAAGTGGGCAATATAAAAATTCTGACCTTTTGTTTATGATAGGTTGCAGAGATGGACTTAAGAATTTTATTCATTAATGCAAATAAATAAAATTATAAGTGTTTTTGGAGACGTTTATTTATAGATGCATATAAAAACAAATGGATAAGAAGTAGAAATTTACAGTTTGAATGAATGGGGTTTACAAGAGGGGGCATATTGAATAAATAAAAATATATTTTAACTTAAGCCTAATTCGGTTTCACTATCACTGTCATCAGCTGAGGTAATTATCAGTGGTTTTATATTATTTACATAAATATATGAATCGTCAACTTTAACAACGTTCTGAATGGAATTCTTCCAGCTTAAAGTAGGAGAAACATTTTGTGCCCTTATTTTTGATTTAACTTGATGCCAAATATGTTTATTAGATTAAACACACAATAATACGGAAGAAGCCGCAAAACAGTGTGTCCCATTTTCTCAGTCATACTATCACAAACATATTTCTTTTTCAATTTATAGTATTTCAAAACTTCCAGAAGATCACTTTTTTTATAACTCAAGTCAATTAGGAACCTTATTTAGTAGGCGACTATAGTAACTTGCATTGTCCATAACTGTAACTCTGTTCGGGAACATTTGGCAAAAGTCCAAACTAGAATCTTTTATGTTTTTTGCAGATAATAGTAGACAATTTGAAACCTAGCCCTTTTCAGATCCAGCATGCAAAATGGTTATTCGTTTACCTTTATTTGAAGGTGCGTTAGTCTGACATTTTATACTGCTGTCAACCCACTCTTTTTGCACAGTGTCTTGGGTATCGAACCATGTTTCGTCAAGGTAAATTATTGTTGTTTTTGTTAATTTTTCGGAACGTGAATCCCATTCTTAAGAGAATTCTGTGAAGGGTTAATCGGTCACCATGTATACTGGTCCCGTCGTGCCCCAGTCTTAATTTTATTTTGTCTAGTGCCAGCACCAACTGCTCTTCATACATAGAATATATTTTTCTTCTGATGACGTCTTTTTTACAATCGTCTACATGATGCATTTGAAAATCTTTTCGTTTTTTTCCTGTTCCCGAGTGATGAATTTCCTACCATACCCTTAATAGTAGAAATTGTTGGGGTTTTTGTTAGTTCACTGGTTTCTTGCAAAGCACTTTGTTTATTCAGATTTCTTTTTACCAAACTGTCGTAAACATTTTTCACTATTTGTTTAGCGTCAAGTGATAAATGTTTTCTCTTGCGATAGCCACTATTGCAATGTTCCCATGGACACCACATAATTAAAATAGAACCGTTACGTTGTAAGTTGTAAGTAAAACTAAAAATAATAAAAAGTATCTTTTAAATCTTAATGGGGACCTGTGGTCAATAGGCCTATATTATCAAATACTTAAAGGGCTCCAAACCGGGTTGCCAGGTAGTAAATATATAGGTAAAAATAGATCGAATATGATTGCAGGTGGAAGTGGGGGCGATACACAAAACCTTAATAGGGTCGTTTATTGCCCCACTGAAAAAGCAAAAAGGTAGGATCTTATATCTTGGGATTTACTATACATCTTTCACGTTCCTTTAGTTTGTAAAGGAATTGTATATATTATCATTTTTAGCATTGCCCAACTCTCTTATTAGTGTAGAAAACTTTAAGATTGTTGGATTTTCACTAGAAATTTCGTTATTTTGCCTGCCTGTCATGCACGTAGGGTAAAAACACATTATATAGTGAGTTATTATAATTTTATCTAAAATTTGAATTACTTAATGACTGAAATTAATTTTTTACATATATTTACCACATATAAAAGCATGTTTTTAGTGTTCCGTATGGAACACTTATAAGATCACTTCGGTGTCTGTCTGTCCGTCTGTCACACCCGATTTTTCTCCGAAACTATTTGTCGTAGAAAGTTGAAATTTGGTAATAATATCGGAATTGATGGCCTCATCAGAGCCATGTAGTTTTGAAAGTTAAATTTTGACTTAAGGGGTTAGTTTTGGGGGGTGAAATCGGAAGTGAAAAAAAAAAATTTTTACTAGGTAATCGAGTGTGGTGTCAAATGAAAGCTTGTGAAAACACGAGTAAAATATATATATATATATATATATATATATATATATATATATATATATATATATATATATATATATATATACGAGGCATGTTTTTTAAGTAAGTACCGTTTTGCGATTCCGCCGCCGCAGCGATACGGTCGGCGTTCCGCGCATGCGCGCTGGTAACCTACATCTCATGTCTACGCACTGACGCCATTACAGTCTGATTCTTCATTGTATACGTTGTTTACTGAGTGTTTAAGATGCCTCCGACAATCGTGAGTCCCGCCGATTGTGAAGTACGGGCTGTTATACGATTTCTTAGTGCTAAAGGCGTAAAACCGATCGATATTCATCGTGAGATCTGTGAAGTTTACGGACAAAACATTATGAGTGATGGAATGGTAAGGAAATGGGTGAGAGCATTTAAAGATGGCCGCACAAATGTGCATGATGAAGAACGGAGTGGGCGTCCTTCGGTCGTTAATGAAGATTTGGTGCAGAAAGTGGACGAAAAGGTGAGAGAAAACAGACGCTTTACAATTTCATCATTGTGCGACTGCTTTCCTCAATATTCTCGTAGTGTTTTGTATCGCATTGTGACCGAGAACTTGAATTACCGGAAATTGTGTTCACGTTGGGTTCCAAAAATGTTGACGGATTTGCACGAAACCCAACGTTTAGGCAGTGCATTGACTTTCCTTGAGCGGTACCACAATGAAGGTGAACATTTTTTAGACCAAATTGTTACTGGTGACGAAACATGGGTGGCCTACGTCACACCAGAATCGAAACAATCCATGGAATGGCGACATTCATCATCACCCAAAAAAGTGAAGTTTACGCAAACAATTTCTGCCCGCAAAATCATGTGCACAGTTTTTTGGGACAGAAAAGGAGTATTGCTAGTGGAGTTTCTGCCTCGTAATGAGACAATCAATGCAGCGTCTTATTGTGAGACATTGAACAATCTGCGTCGTGCAATCCAGAACAAAAGACGTGGCAAGTTGAGTAAGGGTATCGTTTTGCTGCATGACAATGCCCGTCCACATGTGGCTAATCGGACCAAAGATCTCATCAAATCTTTTAAATGGGAAACTCTAGATCATCCTCCATACAGCCCTAATCTGGCGCCCAGCGACTACCATTTGTTCCTGCACTTGAAGAAGCACTTGGGTGGTCAGCATCTTCAAGACGATAACGAAGTCAAAACATTTGTGATACAGTGGTTAACAAGTCAGGCGGCAGAATTTTATGAGGAGGGTATTCAAAAACTGGTGCCACGTTATGACAAGTGCCTCAGTATTCACGGAAATTATGTAGAAAAGTAGATTAAGGTACAGGCTTTCATGTAAAAATAAAATTATAGCGATATCTTTGCACGTCTTTTTTTAATTCCAAAACGGTACTTACTTAAAAAACATGCCTCGTGTATATATATATATATATATATATATATATATATATAATATATATATATATATATATATAATATATATATATATATATATATAATGTAATACTTGCGCGCACTTTTCTTTGTATTATTTTTAAATAATCGCGAAAAATCGCTGTCCACCCGCTTTATCTCGAAAAGTACTTATCAAAAAATTTTGAAAAAGTTCTGGAATATTCTCCACGGGGTGTAGATTGAACGAAAATTATCACGTGTGCATTACCTGTAATAATTTATCTGGTATTATAAAAAAAAACAGAAATTTCAAGGTCATCAATTTTCAGTAAAGATTGGAAATAAACTTTGTTGAAAACTCATTTGGGGTGTGTTTTGTGAAGTCACTGATCATTTTATACCTCCGTAACAAAATTTTTTATTTTAAAAGCAATCAGCGCAGCGTAAGGAACACTAATTGCGTAAGTTCAACTTGCACTTGACCGGTTTTTTACATACGAGTATATTAACCACATCTAAAAGCATGTATTTTTATTCAAGATTACTGAAAGTAATACAGAAGAACAAAAGTCCACCAATTTTTTAAAACTGAAAGACTTCGTAGAACTAGTTTTTGAAAACCACGGTCCCAAATATAATCATATGGATATGGGCGAGTTTTATAAATATCTTGAAGAACACGAACTAGGATATATTTTTAAGGATCTTTTTGGTGTTGAAGCAAAAACTGGGTAGTGGTTGTGATCAAACAGACTAAATAGAGTGTTTAAATTTTTCATTTTAAAAATGCATAAAATACTTAAAATCTCTCTGTCTGTAATGTCCAGATTTTTTATTTCAGCCAATTATCAAAAATTATATTCGTAACAATCAGGGCAGTGTAAAATTTCTTCTGTACTTTTAAGACTTCATATTTTTTAGGATGATTTATTGATTTCTTATAGATTTGTATTTTTTACTACATGGGGTGAAAAGTTTCGAGACTTTTGAAGAAAAATCAATGTTTTTGCCAAAAATCAATTTTATTCTTCAACACAGTTTTCTTCAAGAGTACGATTAAGTACGAAATAAGCTTCATTTTCCCATTCGACTTCTTCATTTGAGCTAAATCTCAACTTTTGAGAAGTTCTCCTTGCTATGCCCGCAACATGCTCATACCAGGACATATTAACGCCCAACAAATTGAGTGACGATGTTAGAGGAATGGAGTGCCCCGCCATAACTATGTGTACGTGTGTACTTCTTTAGCAAAACCAATGTAAACAATAAAAAAAATTGTTTGTTTGCTCTAGATGGAGAACTAAAATTGTTCTACTGCCGGCCGCGGAACACCTCCAAAAGCAGATGCCTCAGTTCTGCATGTTGGTGCGCCGCCATTTTGTCTAATACCATAAAATAAAAAATTATTTTGTACATTTTAATATGCATATATTAAAACCTCAAAACAGATCTTTTGTTACTTGTATAGCAGAGTGCAAAAAAAATTCCAAAAAGAACCTATTTTTCCTGCCTGTTAGGTAGATGTAACCCCATAAGTTCACTAAGCCATCAACTGCTTTCGACGGAGCAGATATGCCATAACACTTCTCAAGCCATTCTTGTATTCTGGCTGTATCATCAAAAAACACACGATTTTTTTTTATTCCAGTAACTGTAAACTAATAGGCAAAATGTCATGAAAATTTTATACGAATCTTCTGAGAGTTGACACTAACTGAAAAATCAAATGGTTTTGTTGTTTGTGCTGCCGTCTTTCGAAAAGTCTCGGCGACTTTTGAATCCATGCAGTAAAAAAGTATTAATAGGGTATTCATAAAAACAAATTACGTGTATATATTTACATATCTCTTCAATAAACATATCCTCATTTTTGCAGAAAATCTGCAAATGTAGATCTATATTCCTTTTATAATGTGTGTATTGTTTGGCTTTTGATTCGATTCTTTTGTTATAAAAGGTAATTGGCTCAATAAAGTAATTTACTATATCAATGCAATAATAAACTTACCATTTAAATATGTTCAAATCATTTTTTTATCTTTTATTATTATTTTAAAACAAGAAAGATGGAAATACTCTAAAGCCGGGTTTCCACCAAACGGACATAGCACGAAACACAAACAAAAACGGTTTTTCTCAACAAAAAGAGCCATGTTTTGTAAAAAATAAACAGTTCCGAAAAACATGTTTGTCGGGGAACAGTGTTTTTAGTAAACAAAACACTTTCCCATCTCGAGTCGGTATATCAAAGGAAAACAAATTTGTTCGTGTTTTTTAGTCGGTTTGGTTGAAACACCTGACTATTGTAGTTTTGTTCTCTGCGACATTTGTACTTTACTCTTTCAACTAGTTATCAACTTTTTAATAAATGTATGCAATTTTTATGAAGAGTTTGTCAACATTTAAAAAGTAAGTACCATTTTTTATATTTAATTAGTTAAACTTCTTATGCAAATATATATATATATATATATATATATATATATATAATATATATATATATATATATATATATATACAGGGTTACAGGGAAAGTCGTCCTAGAAAATTAAGGACGTTATAGTTTAGGTCGTTTCTAACCGATTTGACTCTATGACATAATGTCCTAAACTTAACCGTTTTCGAGATATTGAAGTTTAAAGATTTTCTAAAAAAAAAAACATGTTTTTTTTGCTTTTATATCGATTTTTTTTATTAGAGGTTCTCGAGTGCGATTTTTTTGGTTATTTTTAGTTAGTCTGTATGTCAAGTATCAAAAATCATCAAAAAAATTTGAACTAGTTCCTAACAGTTTCAAATGGCGGCTTGTTAATGTTTCTAAATTACGAATTTTTACCAAGTGTTTCCTACTTTAAATCAATAAAGAGAAAAAAAAATGTATGGAAGTTATTCTGCAAATTATTTTAAAAACTTTGACGTCTTTTTAGCTATCAAAAAAGGTATAATACTAGGAGTTTAATAGGAAAAACTGTACACAGAATGACACCTAAAGCGGGCTCGGGTAGCAAAAGGTAAATTTTTAGTTCTAGGTGAAAATACGAAAAATACACAAATAAAACAAAAAACCTTGCAATTTAATATTTTTTATTAATTATAATTCATGTTCTATATGGTCGCTCCTATTTCTAACACAAATTCTCATTCTTTTTCTTAAATTACTTTTCACAACGCTGGTTGTGCGGTGCCGCCTCATTTCGTCAGCCGCATCAATTATTTTTTGTCTTAGGACATCCACGTTTTCGATAGGAGTCATCTCGTCGTATACGAGACTTTTCATGTGACCCCACACATAAAAATCCATCGGTGTTAGGTCTGGGCTTCTCGCCGGCCAAGGTATGGGTCCGCCTCTTCCAATCCATTTGTTGGGATAATTGTCATTGAGCCATGCACGAACACTTCCTCTGTAGTGAGCTGGGCAGCCATCGTGTTGAAAGTACATGTTTTGTCTCAAACCACTAGGTAGGTCTTCCATCAAATTAGGTAAATCGTTCCGCAAAAAAAATTGTCGTATTCCTCGCCATTCAAATTATCTGGCAGAAAGAATGGCCCAACCAAATAGTTTGAAATTATACCCATCCACACATTTAAGCTGAATCTTGTTTGTGATCCTTTCGTTCTTTTTTTTGTTTGGGTTGCCTTCCTCTTTAGAAGCCCAATAGTGGGCATTGTGGTAGTTTGTAAGACCGTCTTTGTCGAATTTCGACTTGTCAGTCCATAATATTTTCTTAAAAAAAGACGCATCTTCGACATCGGTATTGAGCATAAATCTGCAGAATTCTAATCGTCGCAACAGATCCCCTTCTTCAATGACTTGCACGGGCGTATAGTGGTAAGGGTGTTGCCCAACAGTATGCATTACAAACCATACCTTCCACTGCGAAATACCAAGCTGTTGTGCGACAACATTTGTAGATGTGGTTGGGTCCACCTCAAAGAGACGTCGTATTTCGTTTTCTTCGTCTTCGTCAAAGATACGTGGTTGTCCCATGTCAGTCCGCCGTCTTTGTACGGAACCAGTTTCTCGTAGTCTTCGATAAGTTCCATCAAATACGCTAACATCAGGTACACGACGAGTAGGATATCGCAGTGTGTATTCATCACGTGCACGCGACGACACTCCTTCGCAAAATCCGTAACACATTAGGATGTCAGCATATTCCTCGTTGGTATACGTTGCCATATTCACAAGCAGAGATCAAAATCCAGTTACGAGCCACTTCACACAGTCAGAAGATGAAACACAGATATTTTTGAAAAGCACGGTATAGCACATCTACCACGGACGAATCGCATGAGCAGACTAAAAATCATTCAATAATGTTTAGTGAACAGAAAATGTCACTCGCACAGAGAGTACCCCGACCGGAAAAAATGCTTACCCAACCCTTCTTATTGTTTGAAGGTGCAGGTAGTAAACCGGTAATTGGTAGTATCTAAATTCTATTATTATGTTACTCTACATTTGGGCCTATTGAAATCTCATTTTCTTAGAATTTTCAATAGATCCAGTAGATATTATACCGTTTTAGATAGCTAAAAAGACGTAAAAGTTTTTAAAATAATTTGCAGCTTAAATGTGTGGATGGGTATAATTTCAAACTATTTGGTTGGGCCATTCTTTCTGCCAGATAATTTGAATGGCGAGGAATACGACAATTTTTTGCGGAACGATTTACCTAATTTGATGGAAGACCTACCTATTGGTTTGAGACAAAACATGCACTTTCAACACGATGGCTGCCCAGCTCACTACAGAGGAAGTGTTCGTGCATGGCTCAATGACAATTATCCCAACAAATGGATTGGAAGAGGCGGACCCATACCTTGGCCGGCGAGAAGCCCAGACCTAACACCGATGGATTTTTATGTGTGGGGTCACATGAAAAGTCTCGTATACGACCAGATGACTCCTATCGAAAACGTGGATGTCCTAAGACAAAAAATAATTGATACGGCTGACGAAATGAGGCGGCACCTCACAACCAGCGTTGTGAAAAGTAATTTAAGAAAAAGAATGAGAATTTGTGTTAGAAATAGGGGCGACCATATAGAGCATGAATTATAATTAATAAAAAATATTAAATTGCAAGGTTTTTTGTTTTATTTGTGTATTTTTCGTATTTTCACCTAGAACTAAAAATTTACCTTTTGCTACCCGAGCCCGCTTTAGGTGTCATTCTGTGTACAGTTTTCCTATAGAAACTCCTAGTATTATACCTTTTTTGATAGCTAAAAAGACGTAAAAGTTTTTAAAATAATTTGCAGAATAACTTCCATACATTTTTTTTTCTCTTTATTGATTTAAAGTAGGAAACACTTGGTAAAAATTCGTAATTTAGAAACATTAACAAGCCGCCATTTGAAACTGTTAGTAACTAGTTCAAATTTTTTTGATGATTTTTTGATACTTGACATACAGACTAACTAAAAATAACCAAAAAATCGTACTCGAGAACCTCTAATAAAAAAAAAATCGATATAAAAGCAAAAAAAAACATGTTTTTTTTAGAAAATCTTTAAACTTTAATATCTCGAAAACGGTTAAATTTAGGACATCATGTCATAGAGTCAAATCGGTCAGAAACGACCTAAACTATAACGTCCTTAATTATCTAGGACGACTTTCCCTGTAACCCTGTATATGTATTTAGTTACAATGATGATTAAAAAAGTTGACTGGTTATTTTAGGTCCTAACAAATTAATTAACAATTCAAAATAGCTACTTAACATTCTGGTAAAATTGTGGAAGGAAGATCTCAATTCCCCATTTAACCCAATATCGCCAGTGCTTAAATCAGCCAATAATTCCGCTGTGCCGTAATTAACTCTCCTTTTTAATAGAAAACTGACCTAATATCTTGGTTTTTTCTGTTTTGGCCATTAATTAAAAACAAACCACACCTAATTATAAAAAAATCGTCGTCGGAGGACATTCTTGCGGGACTAAACAAAATGGGAAAAAGAGAACAAACACTAGCAATAAAACTTTTGGAACAGTCTACAGAAATTGTTTGAAAAAAACAAAACATGTTTTGTTTTGTTTATTAAAAACAGAACTGTCCGTTTGGTGGAAACCCGGCTTAAGCCCAGCAGATCATTGAATGCTTTTTCTAAAAAATAATCTACAATTATGTCATAGTAGTAAATAACGTTGATCGGAGGGAGACCTACGGCAAGCTAGGTCTATTTATTTACCTAATTGCCTGTCTGTGCTTTGATACGTCTTTTTTTTCACGGCAAAAATTGAATCAATGTAAAACACTACGATGTAACTGCAGATTGCAGACTATTAGAAAAAGTATATATAAATATACATGTAAATATAGTAAACTTACAGTTATACTGTTCTAAGTATCATTCGATCGTTTTTGATAGATCCAGTGTAGTATTAAAACTTAATTACTTATCAAAGAAATACAACCTTTTGCGACTCTGACTGCTGTAAGCGTATTTTAACAGGCAGTTTACTTGCTCTCTGTCGGGAATTGTTTAGCGAGTTACTTACAATTTCCGCTAGGAAGCGCGATTATTTAGGTTCTAGCTATGTTATCTAAATCAATATCAAAAAATCCAACAAAGTCCATACTTCAGCACTTATCTACTGTTATCTCATCTGTTAAACCATCTTGGAACGCATTTCGTCATATCACGACTCATCAGTTGAACTAGGATTGACAGGGAACTTAACAAAGCTTAATGTCAAAATCTGTAATATACTCATAACTATGGCGAACGATAACGAACTGATCTACTCTCTAATAGAATTTAAGCTCCACATTAAAACTATTAAAAGATGGCAGAAATTTTAATAGAACTTAGAATGCTCTATTAGTGTTACATGGGAGTGGTACAATGCGTTGTATCTTACCGTTGTGTTCCGTAAGTACCGGAATAAACTAAGTTGGGAATGTAGAATCTTTGGCACAATGATACTACTCAGTATATATCACCACTACACCAAACACTTTATTTTTGCACTCGACGCGCGTTTTGCCAACCATGTTAGCTTCATCAGGAGCTAAACTGCAAACCTAGCCTATTTATACTTAGCCTAACCCTTGAATTACTCAGGTGGAACTAATAGCATAGGCAAGGCCATCAGTTCCGGTCAAGTAACCAGTAGAGGGGACTATAAGGAATAGGCCCTCTGTCTTTATTTAAACTACTTTTACATTTTATAATTTCCATACTTTCCTATGCGTTTCAACAATGTTACAATATGATCAGCTTCAAGGGCATGTTCGGCAATGCTAGACTTTTCTGTTCTACTGTATTTTAAGTGTGCTAAATGTTCTTTAAATTGTGTTTTAATTGACCTTTTAGTTTGCCCAACATACTTTTTGTCACAATCATTACAACTAATTTCATAAATTCCACTTTTCTCGCAGTTAGGAATCTCAGCTTTGGGATTTCCTAAGATATTCCTCAGATTGTCTGATGACTTATAGACTAAGGTGAGGCCTACCTTATTAAATACCTTATTGAGTCCCTTGCTATATTTCAGATTATATGGTATGGGGACATACTTGGTGTTATTTTCTTCGCGTGTAAAAAAGGTGGAATTCTGAATATTAAACCTAAACTTATGTCTATTTAATTTAGAAACAAAATCATCAATATTTCTTTGTATCAAAAATCGCACACGCGAAGAAAATAACACCAAGTATGTCTCCATACCATATAATCCGAAATATAGCAAGGGACTCAATAAGGTATTTAATAAGGCAGGCCTCACCTTAGTTTATAAGTCATCAGACAATCTGAGGAATATCTTAGGAAATCCCAAACATAAGATTCCTAATTGTGAAAAAAGTGGAATTTATGAAATTAATTGTAATGATTGTGACAAAAAGTATGTTGAGCAAACTAAAAGGTCAATTAAAACACGATTTAAAGAACATTTAGCACACTTAAAATACAGTAGAACAGAAAAGTCTAGCATTGCCCAACATGCCTTTGAAGCTGATCATATTGTAACATTGGATAATCTAAGATTAATAAAAAATGTATCTGATAGGAGAATGTTGAACGCATACGAAAGTACGGAAATTATAAAATGTAAAAGTAGTTTAAATAAAGACAGAGGGCATATTCCTTATAGTCCCCTTTACTGGTTACTTGACCGGAACTGATGGCCTTGCCTATCCTATTAGTTCTGCTTGAATAATTCAAGGGTTAGGCTAAGTATAAATAGGGTAGATTTGTAGTTTAGCTATAGTCATTCATCGCTCCTGATGAAGCCAACATGGTTAGCGAAACCCGCGTCGAGTTCAAAAATAAAGTGTTTGGTGTAGTGGTGATATATACTGGGTAGTACCGGAATGAAGTACTTAATATTCTGTTCTGATCCTAGCCCGACTGATGAGCGGTGATACGGCGGAACGCATCTTGGGATGGATGGACGAAAAAGAGAACAGTGAGTGGACTGCTGAAATATGTTTTTTTTTGCCTATTTTCAGTTGTTTTTACAATAAACCACATAAGGTCTGAGATTAATTCCTCGTAAATCTTGCTGCCTGCCTTTAGTGTTGGTTGTGCCAACCAATCTGTCGACTGGTGGCTGCTGTGTCAGCCGCTGATTGAGTACTAAGTATGCGTATATGGTACAATTCGTTCTATCTTACCCCTCACAAAGTAAGTTCAATCGCGCAAGTTTGTTGTTTAGCGAGGAATGTGTACCTAATTTATTTCTTAGCATAAATATGTATTTGTATATATTTTAATAAATGTTTTCCTATTGTATATTCATCATAAAAAAAATATGCGACCGTTTATATTTAGTTTTTAATTTTTATTTTTGTAAAATATTTATGTAGAAATAAATTTAAAAAAAAAACTACTTACTTATTGAATATCTGCTTTTGCTTTCTATATCATCTAAACTCCTCTTATTTCTCGACAATACTGCATCTTGACTGTGCCATAGCAAATCCACAAATTTTTCACTTTTATTATCGATGAATCGCTTTGATTTTTCCGTAACATCATGATCATCTACAACATTAACAAAATGTTACTACTCAGTATACAGGGTGCCCTACAGTCCCTGGCTAAATTATTAGACGCATTGCAAGATTTCATGTAAAATATTAATTACCGAGTGATATTGTACCGTTTTATTATTTTAAATTGATTTGTTTTTTATTTTTATATTATCCAATCAATTACCTATTTATTTGACATAAATAAAACAGCATTAATTTAGAAAAGCATAAGTTTATTAAGTTTTAAAGAAAAGTGAAATTAATGTTAGTAAAAGTCAATATTTAGTTGAGCCACCTTTAGCCGCTATCAAAGCTTTAATTCTGCGCGGCATGCTATCAATGCAAGATTGTACTGTCTCCTGCATTTGAGGATGATAATTCCACACATGAATAATCTTTTCTAGGAGCTGGGTTTTGTTGGTAATCACATCTTTAGCCACTTCTCTTTTCATCAGCTCCCACACATTTTCAATGGGGTTCATATCAGGGCCAATCCAACAGAGGGATATTTTTTCTGCCAAAAAAGCTTTAACAGACCGAGCAGTGTGGCAGGGAGCTCCATCTTGCATGAAAGTGAATGGTTCCCCATTTGGAAACCATTCTCTGAGCTGCGGAATCAACCGATTTTGTAATACTTCTTTGTACTGATCTTGCCTCATTATTCCTTTGACGACGTACAGACGTCCAGTGCCCTTGCCGCTGATGACTGACCAAATCATCACTTTGGTGGGATGTTTAACCGTCGGGACGACACAATCAGGATGAAACTTTTCTCCATGACGACGACGCACATACTGAGCTTTATTCTGCAAAATTTCGAATGTGCTTTCGTCACTGAAGCAGACCTGTCAAAGATAGGAAAAATATATGAACTTCCATGTTTATTTGCTTTATTTAACTGAAAATGATAATAATGTATCAATTATTGATTAAATTGCTGTATCTTACCGATCTCCAGAAGTCCACATCTTTGTCTTGCCATTGTTTGGCCCACTTCAGGCGCTTTGCTTTCATTGCAGCTGTTAACTTGGGCTTCCTGGCGGGGCGACAGGCCTTAAAATCTAATTCTCTCAATTTTCTTCGAACAGTGCGCTCAGAAGCATTTACGCTAGCATCCTGGAGTTGTGATTTTATTACCTTTGTGGTAGCAAATCTGTTTTCTACACAAATTTTCTTCAAACATCTCTCTGACCGTGGAGTGAAAATTGGTTTTCTACCGCATCTTTTCTTTCTTTTCGGGCTTAATTCCTTCCCTGACTCAATTTTCTTTTTTATGCGTCGTACACTAGCTTCAGAAACCTCCAATCTTCGTGATATTTCTCGGTTTGTAAATGTTTTCGCAATCACAAGGGCCTTCACTTCAGCTTTTTTACGTGGTGAAAGATCGCCTTTTCTACCCATAATGAAAATAGTCCAATTACTTTTTTAAAACACTGCATACAAAATAAACTAATAACTGAGTAGTATAAAACTGTTAAACAAACAATCACAGTCCATAAAGCCACAGAAACACGTCCGTACCTGACTCGATTCCGATCGCGACTGATACAGGTTTGTACTTATTTACGTTCATGTATCACTTTGTCAACACAGTATTGCCATATGTTAAAAATAAATACAAATATGTAGTCTACAACAATTCTTTTAAATAAAAATCAATAATATTGTAGTTTAAATATACCATTATTGCATAAAAACTCTTAAGAAACATAAAATTACTAAAAAAAATACAGTGCGTCTAATAATTTGGCCAGGGACTGTAGATGTATGGAATAATGATTCCACGCTATTTATTAATCAGTGTATCAAAAAATTTTTTAAATAGAAGTTATAGGGTATTATACGGCGCACTTGCTGACGTTGACAATAAAATATTTTGAACTGTCAGTTCGAAGAAATTACGCCATCTTCATTTTTTTAAAATAGAAAACCCTTTATATTATTTTATTTTTGAGTCCTACCAAAAATTCTAGATATTATTTGTCTAACATATCACATGTCTAAATTGAACTGTTTTAGAATTATTGATATTTGAAATGAAGATCAAATTTTAAAAAAAATTTAAGCTGACTTGTGTCAAACATTTACTGTCAGGTAACGACTTAACGCGTCAAGAAATGATTTACTGACATTGACGAAAACTTGCTGTATTGCTGCATTTTGTGAAACTGCAATTTGAGCGTAATCTCGTAATGGTACATTTAACAGAAACTGAAAGAATTACTTTGTTAATGATGGTTGGTTACGGAGACCGTAGGACAGGGGTCGGCAACCTTTTAACTAAGGGGTGCCAGTTTTCATCCATACAACATTTTGCGTGCCGACATAGGTACTTACTACAACTAAAATTAACAAAAATTAACTTAAATTAACTTAAAATATTGCTTTTAGAAGGTTTAATTACAAAAAAATTTGAACATTTAACAAATAATTTTATTATACTAGTCCTAGGACCTAGTGTGATCCCTGTGCTTGAAGCTCTTTAGAGAGTTTTCTTATATCCGGTCTGGTTATTTTCAGTGTCACACATGCTTCCGAGTTGTCTGTTGTCAGCCTGCTTCGGTACGGATTTAAAATCACTCTCATAAGGGAAAAAAGTTGTTCACAGATATAGGATGATCCGAAAGCTGTAAGCATGGCAAACGCTACTTTCTTAAGACAAATAAATTTCTCTGTTAAACTCATCCAACAACTGAGTACCTCGTTTGAATGGTTCTGGCAGTCACCTTCTAATACCCTTCTTAATTCTACAAATTTCGTGTTCCATAACTCGGAGCTTTTAAATTCAATGTATTGAAGATCAAAATTATTAATGTCCATCCGTAAGAAAATCCATTAAATCTGGTTTGATTAAAAAAGCGAATATAGGACCATGTTTATCAAAATCCTGACCCCTCTCGATAAGCTCCTCTTTTAAATTAGTCATATATTTAAGAATTTCGTCTATTAGTGCACCATCGTCGACACTGGATATATAAGTTTTTAAATTTGGAAAATATTTATATGTGTTTGTAGTAATATCGCTGATAAATAAATCTATTTTTAATTTGAATGATTTCCAGGATTCGTATAAATCCAGAACTGTTTTACCTGAACCTTGTAACTTTAAGTTGAGTTCACTGAGATGGTGTGTAATATCAGTAAGAAACATTAACATACAGATCCAGTTCTTATCTTCTGGTTCAGGATAAGCATCCACTTGATTTTTTTTCCAACAAGAACGATTTAATTTCGCCCAGACATTGCACAAATCTAGAGAGCACTTTACCACGGCTGAGCCAGCGCACATTATTGTGCAATGGTATATTCTGAATATGCACTTTCTAATTCCGGCAAAAACGCCTTAAATTGTTTATGGATCAGTGAAGAACGACCGACAATGTAGTTAACTATTTTAACCATCCTATCCATCACGGATTTTAAACTTCCAGCGGAGATTTTAGCGCACAAACTCTCTTGGTGAATTATGCAATGAAAATTCAAAACTGATCGATCCATGCGTTCAATAAGAAGGGCAACAAATCCTTTATATTTCCCAATCATAGCAGGAGCGCCATCTGTCGTTACGAAAAATTTTTATTTAAATCAATTTTCCGCTTTTCAAAATGTTTAACAAATTCTAAAAATATATCCTCTCCTCTTGTAGTTCCCTGCAATGGGAGCAGACAAATCAGCTCTTCATACACACTGCCATCATCGAAGTATCGCGCAACGATTGCCAGACGGGCAATGTCATTAATATCGACACTTTCATCCAATGCTACACTAAATACAAAACTCCGTTTGATAGCGTCTCTCTGCTGTTTTTGGACATTTTGTGTCATTTCGGTAATTCGTCTCTCGATGATCCGCGCTGATGCCGGTGTATCCCTAATCCTGGCCAATATTGTATCCTTATTGAGCAAGTCGTCGAATAAAATCTCGCCAGTACTAAAAAACGTTTGCTTCATAAATTCTCCGTCAGTGAACGGCCTACCCTTTTGTGCCAACGATTGTGCAATTTTGAAACTGCATTCAGTTACCTGATTTTTTCCTTGGAAAACTTTGCTAAAGAATGTTGACGTTTCTCGTATTGTTTACTTGCTCTTTGTATTGCCTCCCTTTTATCAGCGTTATCTTTAAATGACGATTTATGTTTTATCTGGAAATATCGTTGAACACTAGATATCCGGAAAACTACGCTTTCCCGACATAGGACACAAATGGCCCGATCGTTTTGCTGTACAAAACCGTAATCTGTTGTCCATGTAGTTTGAAATGATCGAACGTCTACTTTCTGTTTCTTCGCGGCCATAACGCAACGTAATTTTAATTTGTAAACTTTTCGACAACTGTTGACTGGAACGGATGTTACTTCTATACTAAATGATCCAAACGTGTAGCCGCTTGCTATATATAGAAAAATAATGTTTCCAGAAAATTCCAATAATTACGTTTATTAAATTTCTTAGAACAAAAATTATTATCTACAACGCGCCCATTGCAATCAAAGGGCCGCCTAGAAGTTAAATCTAACAAAAACTAAAGTGCGGCAATATAAAAAGAGTTGCGGCGCGCATCGGAACGATTGAAGTCAAGTCAAACAAAAACCGCCTTATAGCGGCTCTTTTGATCTGAATTGAGGACGTTTATTTGTGTTTTTGCCTAGGCTTATATTTTGAGGCTTGCCGTCTTTAATACTTGCCGAAATTAAAGCCAAACCAATGCATTCAGTAAAATTATAAATTACAAAATATATATTTTGTAGTTTTTGGTAATAATACCTAGTGACCTATATAATATATCGTTTTTGTTTATATCGTTAAAGTAATACTGTCTTCGATTATTTACTTAATTTCGAAACATGTCATAGATTACAGAATTAATGTCTAAGCTTTGAATAGGTACGCGTGGCATTCAAAATTGTTTGGCGTGCCAAAGATGGTACGCGTGCCATAGGTTGCAGACCCCTGCCGTAGGAGAATATAACATGAGATGTGCGATCTTTTTAACGCAAATATCCGAATCGAGAATCTATTACTCAATCCGTAGTTAGCAAAATATTAAAACAATTTAGACAATCAGGTCATGTTAAGGATCATTCTAAATATGGACCTCCAAAAGTTAAAAACAAGCGATGATAAAAAGGTAGATGTTTTATTGGAAATTACAGAAAATCCCCATGCAGCCACCCGTCAGCTTTGCCTAGACCACAACATAAGTAAAGGTACCTTAAGTCGAATACCGAATGAAGAAAAATTGCATCCATATAAACCCATTTTATTGTAAGAATTATCTGAAGATGACTACGATAGACGCTTTGAATTTTGCGAGGTCGTGATGAAACGAATCAATAATGATCTTAACCTAACTCATAATATTGTTTTTTTTCTGACAAGGCCACATTTTGTCTTAACGGAAGAGTTAACAGACATAACTGCAGGTACTGGTCTACTGAGAATCTCCACTGTATAATTGACAGTCATTCTCAAAGACCACAAATGATAAACGTGTAGGCAGGGATTTGTGGATGTCATATCATTGGCCCTTTTTTATCGATGGAAATCTTACAGGACAGCGGCATTTATAGTTAGTTCAAGAGCAAGTTATTCCAATTTGTGCAGGTCTTTTTCCCGATAAAAATAATTTGGATATCCCTAACAGGAATCTGTGGTATCAACAGGACAGAGCACCTATTCAATATGAAATCAATGCTCGTAGATATTTGGATGCGATTTTTCCTATTCGATGGATAGGTAGAAGAGGTGCTGCAGAATGGCCTGCAAGAAGTCCCGACCTTACGCCACTCATTTTTTTTTATGGGGACATTTGAAAACTAAAGTTTACCGAAGTGAAACTGTAGAAGATTTACACCAAAGAATTCAATATGAAGTAGCACAGATCACTCCGGATTCTCTGCAAAGCTCTGTTCAGGCTGTTTTATGACAGATTGGGTCATTGCCTCGCTGTTAACGGTAGTCATTTTTGTTGTCTCCGCCTGGGACGGCTGTAGGTGGATTGAGTAGCTTACAGTTGTCACTGCCGGTCCCAAGCCCGAACAAAGGAGGAGGGTTGTAGCGGTAGGCCAGCTCCCTACCCCACGTAAAAAAAAAGCCTCTGCTAGAAAACCTAATCCAAAGCCTCGGAATCGAACGGATATACGAAGACGAAAACAGCAAAGAAGAAGGACAACGATATGTGATACATGGAACATACAAGGTATCTCCAGGAAAGTAAATGAAGTTGTAAATGAATTAGAAAATTTTCGAGTCGAAATTGCAGTACTGACGCAAACAAAGAAGAAAGGAAAAGGCTCCGAAAGTTGGGGGCATTACGATTACTTTTATAGTGGAGTGCCCAAAGAAGATAGAGCAAAACAAGGAGTATCCATACTAATACACAGAAAACTGAGGAAATTCATAACCACCTGGGAACCGATTAGTGAAAGAATCATAAAGATGAATCTCAAAATACTAGGTAATAACACAAACTTACTAGGGGTATACGCTGTTAATGACGATGATCTGGCTAATAACAAGGATTCATTTTATGAACAACTAAATGAGGAAATACG
This sequence comes from Pachyrhynchus sulphureomaculatus, assembly GCA_019049505.1. NCBI lineage: Eukaryota > Metazoa > Arthropoda > Insecta > Coleoptera > Curculionidae > Pachyrhynchus > Pachyrhynchus sulphureomaculatus. Next base: position 217,850,474 of record CM032449.1, read on the forward strand.
CAAAATTGGAACATCAAGAGAGATATTACTTTTGGGTGATCTAAATAGAAGAACAGGAAGGAAAGAACACGATAAAGTGGTCGGAGAATATGGCGAAGAAGTTACTAACGACAACGGAAGAAGAATTATAGAGATATGTGAACAAAACAACCTTACAATATTAAACGGACACTACCAGCATAGAGATATTCATAAATACACGTGGAAATAAACAACAACAGATTTAAAAAGTATTATCGACTATATGATAATACGACAGAGATCTAGACTAAATTTCCTAGATGTAAGGGTCCAAAGAGGTGCTTCATGTGGCAGCGACCACTACCTTGTGAAAGGAAAGATAACTTCACGAACAACACGGGATGGTGGGATGAAGAAATTGAATACGAAATTGAAGAAAAACGGAAAAGCTATCACAAATACTTAAGTTCAAAGAACACAAACGACAAATTAAAATACAAAGAATCCCAAGCTAGAGTACGCAAAATGATTAGTGAAAAAAAAAAAAGGAAAAGACACGCTCAAGACTCAACACTTACATAGGAGGAAGAAAAAGCACAGAAAGCTGGAGACTTCTTAAAAATATGAGAACAGAACGGAAAAGAGAAATCTTCTCGCCAATAACACCAGAAAAATGGAACCAATACTTTACAAATATGCTAACAGAACATAGACCAGAGTTTAAAAGTACCCAACATGGAAACCCAAATATAGTCATACGAGGATCCCAATAAGGATAACAACATCAGAAGTTAAATAAGTATGTAAAACGCTAAAAAATGATAGAGCTCCAGGACCAGGAAACATCCCAGGAGAGATAGTAAAATACGGAACTGAAAAGCTATTTAGCGCTTTGAGGAACCTATTCCAAAGATGCATTAACACATCAGAAGTACCTGAGGAATGGAAAATATCATACATATCAACAATCCATAAGAAAGGAGACAAAAATAATTGCGATAACTATCGGGGAATAACGGTTACAGGATCTATTAGCAGAATATACGGAAACATACTTAAAAATAGAATAGAAACGGAATACCGGGACGTAGAAGCTGAAGAACAGGCAGGCTTTAGAGCAGGAAGATCCACAATAGACCATCTCTTCTCACTGACACAAATCTTAGAAAAGAAAACCACATTTGATCAGGAAGTCCATGTCTTGTTTGTTGATGAAAGGTAGGCCTTTCCCACAATCTCATTAGGGGTACGCTGTCGTAGGCGACAGCGTACCCCTAATGAGATTGTGGGAAACACTACAACAGAGTAATGTAAGCACCAAAATAATTAAAGCCGTAAAATCCTTATACCAAGACGCAAGAAGTAGAGTGAAAACCAAATATGGTATAACAACAGGGTTCCAGGTCACAAAGGGTCTCAAACAGGGCTGCTGTATATCCCCAACGCTATTTAAAATCTATTTAGAGAGTGCACTGAAGAACTAGAAAAGGAAATGCAGCAGTATGGGATTACCACTGGATGACGATACTACATTGTACACGCTATCATTCGCGGACGATCAGGTAGTAGTCGCTCAGGACATCGATGATATGGAATACATGACACGAAAACTTATGGAGGATTATGAAAAATGGGGCCTAGAAGTCAATATTAAAAAGACCTAGTACATGTGCGTCAGAGGACAACAGCAGGACTTGAAACTGGCCACAGAACACACCATCAAACACAGTGCCAGTTATACGTATTTGGGAACGAGAATATCTAGGGCCGGAAAACTGGAAGAAGCAATATTCGAGAGGAATATCCAAGGAAGAAAAGTGATTGCAATGCTTAATAGTATACTATGGGACAAAAACATAACCATTGAAAATAAGAAGAAAATTTACAACTCAATAGTGAAAAGTATAATAACTTATAGCTCCCAGGTGTGGCCATTGAAGGAAAGAACAGAAAAAATATTAAAAGCTACAGAAATGGATTTCTGGAGACGAGCAGCCAGAAAATCCAGAAAAGACCGCATACCAAATGAAATGATAAGAATACCTTTAGAAATAAAGCACGATATAGCGGACGAAATCAGAACCCAACAGTTGGTATGGTACATGTACAGAGAATGTCACAAGACCGACTACCTAAAAAGATTTTAAATTGGAACCCTCATGGAAGAAGAAAGCGAGGAAGACCACGTCAAAGCTGGAGAGCAGGAATCAACAAGGAAGTACTAGAGAGAGATCTGGAGGAGGAGGGATGGAAAAACCGGGAGGAGTGAAAATTAGGCATCGGAAGACGGAAGACGTTATAAAACCGATTGATATATGTATATATATATATATATATATATATATATATATATATATATATATATATATATATATATATATATATATATATGTATATATATATATATATATATATATATATATATATATATATATATATATATATATATATATATATATATATATATATATATATATATATATATATATATATATATATATATATATATATATATATATGTATATATATATATATATATATATATATATATATATATATATATATATATATATATATACGAGGCTGGATTGAAAAGTCTGTGCAAAGTCCGAGAGGTGGCACCACCGGCGCGTATCGAGGTCATGTTTAGTTAGTAGCATCTCTTGAATGAACGCACACCAAGTTTCAGCCATATTGGTCTATTTCTTTGTGTTTGGCATTCGTGTGAATCAAGAAAGTCGAGTAATTTTCAAGAAATGGACGAAAAAGAATTTCGTGTGGTGATTAAACATTACTTTATGAAAGGCAAAACGCCTCAGGAGACTAAAGAGAAGCTTGATAAACATTATGGTGACTCTGCACCTTCGATTAGAACAGTTTATAAGTGGTTTCAAAATTTTCGGACTGGCCATATGGGCACAAGTGACGCTGAACGTTCTGGACGGCCTGTGGAGGTTACGACTCCAGAAATCATTGATCAAATCCATGATATGGTGATGGATGACAGAAGAGTTAAGGTGCGTGAGATTGCTAGTGCTGTGGGCATCTCGACTGAACGGGTACATAATATTTTGCATAAACATTTGGACATGAGAAAGCTATCCGCAAGATGGGTGCCGCGATTGCTCACGCTTGACCAAAAACGAAATCGTGTGAAGTGTTGCAGCTGTTCCAGAAGAATCCGGAGGACTTTAAGCGTCGTTTCGTCACTGTGGATGAAACATGGATACATTACTATACTCCTGAGATCAAACAACAATCTAAACAATGGGTTACCAAGGGGGAATCTGCACCAAAAAAGGCGAAGACCGTTTCTTCGGCCGGAAAGGTTATGGCGACTGTCTTTTGGGATTCGCAAGGGATAATCCTCATCGACTATCTGGAAAAGGGTAAAACTATTACAGGTGAATATTATTCATCGTTATTGGACCGTTTGAAAACCGAGCTGCAAGAAAAACGCCCGCGATTGGCCCACAAGAAAGTCCTTTTCCATCACGACAACGCACCAGCACACACACCTCAGCAGTTGTGGTCGCAAAATTAATGGAAATAGGATTTCAACTCGTTTCACATCCCCCCTATTCTCCAGACTTGGCTCCCTCGGACTACTATTTGTTCCCCAATTTGAAGAGATGGCTGGCGGGACAAAGATTTTATTCAAACGAGGAGGTGATGGCAGACACTAATGGATATTTTGCAGACTTGGACAAATTCTATTATTCGGAAGGGATCAACAAACCAGAACATCGTTGGACGAAGTGTATAAGCCTAAAAGGAGACTATGTCGAAAAATAAAAAAGGTTTACCCCAAACACATAAGTAGTTTTTATTTTTGCACGGACTTTTCAACCAGCCTCGTATATATATATATATATATAATATATATATATATATATATATATATATATGTATATATATATATATATATATATATATATATATATATATATATATGTATATATATATATATATATATATATATATATATATATATATATATATATATATATGTATGTATGTATGTATGTATGTATGTATGTATGTATGTATATATATATATATATATATATATATATATATATATATATATATATATATATATATATATATGTATATATATATATATATATATATATATATATATATATATATATATATATATATATATATATATATATATACAGTCCCTGGCCAAATTATTAGACGCACTGTATTTTTTTTAGTAATTTTATGTTTCTTAAGAGTTTTTATGCAATAATGGTATATTTAAACTACAATATTGATTTTTATTTAAAAGAATTGTTGTAGACTACATATTTGTATTTATTTTTAACATATGGCAACACTGTGTTGACAAAGTGATACATGAACGTAAACAAGTACAAACCTGTATCAGTCGCGATCGGAATCGAGTCAGGTAAGGACGTGTTTCTGTGGCTTTATGGATTGTGATTGTTTGTTTAACAGTTTTATACTACTCAGTTATTAGTTTATTTTGTATGCAGTGTTTTTAAAAAAGTAATTGGACTATTTTCATTATGGGTAGAAAAGGCGATCTTTCACCACGTAAAAAAGCTGAAGTGAAGGCCCTTGTGATTGCGAAAACATTTACAAACCGAGAAATATCACGAAGATTGGAGGTTTCTGAAGCTAGTGTACGACGCATAAAAAGGAAAATTGAGTCAGGGAAGGAATTAAGCCCGAAAAGAATGAAAAGATGCGGTAGAAAACCAGTTTTCACTCCACGGTCAGAGAGATGTTTGAAGAAAATTTGTGTAGAAAACAGATTTGCTACCACAAAGGTAATAAAATCACAACTCCAGGATGCTAGCGTAAATGCTTCTGAGCGCACTGTTCGAAGAAAATTGAAAGAATTAGATTTTAAGGCCTGTCGCCCCGCCAGGAAGCCCAAGTTAACAGCTGCAATGAAAGCAAAGCGCCTGAAGTGGGCCAAACAATGGCAAGACAAAGATGTGGACTTCTGGAGATCGGTAAGATACAGCAATTTAATCAATAATTGATACATTATTATCATTTTCAGTTAAATAAAGCAAATAAACATGGAAGTTTATATATTTTTCCTATTTTTGACAGGTCTGCTTCAGTGACGAAAGCACATTCGAAATTTTGCAGAATAAAGCTCAGTATGTGCGTCGTCGTCATGGAGAAAAGTTTCATCCTGATTGTGTCGTCCCGACGGTTAAACATCCCACCAAAATGATGATTTGGTCAGTCATCAGCGGCAAGGGCACTGGACGTCTGTACGTCGTCAAAGGAATAATGAGGCAAGATCAGTACAAAGAAGTATTACAAAATCGGTTGATTCCGCAGCTCAGAGAATGGTTTCCAAATGGGGAACCATTCACTTTCATGCAAGATGGAGCTCCCTGCCACACTGCTCGGTCTGTTAAAGCTTTTTTGGCAATAACAATAGCAATAGCAATTAGCAATAGCAATGGTAATAGCCCTGATATGAACCCCATTGAAAATGTGTGGGAGCTGATGAAAAGAGAAGTGGCTAAAGATGTGATTACCAACAAAACCCAGCTCCTAGAAAAGATTATTCATGTGTGGAATCATCATCCTCAAATGCAGGAGACAGTACAATCTTGCATTGATAGCATGCCGCGCAGAATTAAAGCTTTGATAGCGGCTAAAGGTGGCTCAACTAAATATTGACTTTTACTAACATTAATTTCACTTTTCTTTAAAACTTAATAAACTTATGCTTTTCTAAATTAATGCTGTTTTATTTATGTCAAATAAATAGGTAATTGATTGGATAATATAAAAATAAAAAACAAATCAATTTAAAATAATAAAACGGTACAATATCACTCGGTAATTAATATTTTACATTAAATCTTGCAGTGCGTCTAATAATTTGGCCAGGGACTGTATATATATATATATATATATATATATATATATATATATAAATATATATATATATATATATATATATATATATATATATATATATATATATATATATATATAATATATATATATATATATATATATATATATATATATATATATATATACATATATATATATATATATATATATATATATATATATATATATATATATATATATATATATATATATATATATATATATATATATATATATATATATATATATATATATATATATATATATATATATATATATGTATATATATATATATATATATATATATATATATATATATATATATGTATGTATGTATGTATGTATGTATGTATGTATGTATGTATATAATATATATATATATATATATATATATATATATATATATATATATATATATATTTTGTTGTCTTTTTTTATTTTAAATTTCAAGGGACAATAATTCCGAAACAGTTCAATTTAGACATATGGTACGTTAGACAAATAATATCTAGAAGTTTTAGTAGTAGGACTCAAAAATAAAATAATATACAGGGCTTTTCATTTAAAGAAAATCAAGATGGTGTAATTTCTTCGAACTGACAGTTCAAAACATTTTGTCAATGTCAGCATGTGCGCCATATAACACCCTATAACTTTTATTTAAACATTTTTTTGATGTACTGATTAATAAATGCTGTGGAATCATTATTCCATATATATGGGGCACGCTGTATATCACCACTACACCAAACACTTTATTTTTGCGCTCGACGCGCGGTTCGTTAACCATATTAGCTTCATCAGGAGCGACGATTGATTCTTGACAAAGCTAACATGGTTAGCGAAACGCGCGTCGAGTGCAAAAATAAAGTGTTTGGTGTAGTGGTTATGTCTGAGTAGTGTCATTCTGCCAAAGATTCCACATTCCCAACATAATTAACACAATATAACCGTGTAATCATAAATTACATGTGCTTTCACTATTTTATCACTTAATTAATTTTATAGTTACCTGTTTTGTTTCTTCAGCAATTTAAAATCAGTTAAAAGCAAAGCGTGACTGGCGCGACTCAATCAGTAAAGTGACTCTGAGTTAAAACTGACTTATAATAAATAGCAACAAATTATCTTTTTAAAGAAGGTAACAAATTACTGTTAAATATATAATTAAATAAAATTGGCATTGGGTGGGTTTTAAGAATCTTAATTTTTAAAGAAAAATAGGTGAGAAATTATTTCTTTAAGATATGCTAATAAAAAATGCAACGCTTACCCATAAGCAAAGGATCTGCTTTCAAATTTTCTAAGAATAACTCTGTAAGCTCTACCGGTTCATTTTTTATATTAAAATTTTCAAAAGGTAATGAATTTTTAATGTTTAGAGATAAATACAGTATCACTGGGAGCAACATGGTTCATACTACTAGAAACTATTAATTTATCAAATATGAAAATGTTTTTTTTGGTTTGAAATAAAAATATTTGGATTTTTTTATTGTAACGGTATTACTTCCCGCCCAAACAGAGCTCTTATAAGGTTGAGCAGTCTAAAAATCTCCTTTAGTGATTCAATGAAAATTACCTTCATCGGTTTTTGTAGTCAACGCCAAGGTTTCTTAAGCAAAGAGAAAATAATTTTTTGAACATAACCTTATTTACATAACTATAACCCTACTTTTTCTCGTGTTTTAAATTGTTTTTTTTCTTAATTTAAGCAAATTAAATCATCCTTAAATAAAAGATAAATTATCAGAAATGGAGGACAAACGTTTTTCTCAAATTGTTAGTGACCCAAAATTTCGTAGAATCCCAAAAGCTCAAACTAAAGTCAAAATAGACAAACGGTTTCAGTCTATGTTTACAGACAATAGGTTTCAAGTGAAATATACCACCGACAAAAGAGGCAGACCTTTAAAACATCACTCGAAAGAAGATCTAAAAAGGTATTATGAAGTGAGTTCAGATGAAAACTCTGAGTCATCAGAAAATGAAAGCGGGAATGAACCTGGAAGATTTGTCAGGGCTCCCAAGAGTATAGAAAGTGAAGAAGAAAGCGATGAGAGCGAAACAGAAGGTGAAGAAAATAAAGAAGACAATCAGAATAGGATTGATGTGAAACTTCAAAGTGACAAAAAAATTTCAGATGATATTAAAGAAAAAATTCATAATTTAGGTATTGATTATGCTCGCGGAGAGCAAACATTGTTTTCCGAGAGTTCGTCAGGTATGTTGTAGTTTTATTTACTTATTTTTTAGATTTTACGTGAAACTTTAGTGTATTTCTTTTTAATTTTATTGTTTACAGTATTTTGAATACTATTAATTTTCAGATGATGAGGAAACTGATGAAGAGATCTCAGAATCAGAAGAAATAGATCATAGATGGGGAGAACTGGATGCAGATGCACCAAGGACTGAAGAAGCTACACATAGACTGGCTGCTTGTAACTTAGATTGGGACAGAATCAGAGCGCTGGACTTAATGGTGCTGTTCAATTCTTTTTTGCCAAGAGGGGGGATAATACATTCTGTTGTTATTTATCCTTCAGAATTTGGTAAACAACGTAAGTATTCATAACTTGAATAGATTCAGCAGTTGATTAAACTAATTTGCTTTGTAATGTTTTGATACTTTATTTCTTCAATACTCGACATATGTTTCATCTCATTAGGGCTTTTTCAAGAGTACATGCAATACTGAATTTGTATTCCTAAGAAAATACAAATTCCCAAAATTCTGTAAAATATTTAAAAAAGATGTTGTCTAAAGATTATAAATTTAAGAAAGAAAAGAATCAATTATTGGAATTTTTGAGAAATTTTTTGTTTATCGGTGGTATGTCCAGGTTATTTCTTTTTTTTATTTCCAGCTGTTCTAAGAAGTCAAGCTTTTTGCTTTTGTTTTCATTATGTAGTAATTTTACATTATTTAAATCGATTAAATGATTTATATTTAATACAACATTTTAATATGCTGATATTTTCTGTGCTGTTTATGACAGATCTTCTGGGTTTTTTCAGTCTATTATCTAAAGACCTAGATGTTTCTCCTATGTATATTGCTCGACAATCTCTGCAGTTATATATTATATAGCTCGAGGGGCCTTAGAGGCCCATGGCTTGGTTGCATACTTGTCTCCAGTTTTTTTTGTTTCCTCCTTGTTTCCCAGTGTAGGATTCGGCATAGTTCGATCACTCCTCTTATTAGGGCTTGCTTTGCCTGTCTTTCTTCCTTCATCCTTGCCATGTGTCCCAACCATCTTAATCACTGGCTTCTTATGATTTGGCTTATAAGGGATTTCGTATATAGGCATTTTAATTCTTCTTCTTCACGGTTCCTTTTTTTTTCTTTCCTCCGTAGATTCTTCTCAAAGCTTTCCTTTCCCATATCTCCAACATCTCCTTTTCTCTTGCACTCAATTTCCATGTTTCGCATCCATATGTCATCATGGGTTTAACAATATTCTTTCTTTTTCTTTTCTGGATAAATTCTTTGATTTCAATATCGGATGTATTGCCCCCAAACATCTCTGTCCTGTTGCTATTCTTTCTTGTATCTCTGTCTTTTCTTGCCCACTCTCTGTCATTGTTACTCCCAGATAATTAAATTTGTCTACTTTTTCAAACATGTATTTTTTCCCTAAGTTGTTTTGCTATATCTAAACTTTTCTTGTTTTTATTATCCTTCTTCTTTGTAATTTCCATGTATTTTGTTTTTTTCTCATTTATTTATTTATACATTCTCATTTATCTTTAGTCTTATGGCTTTTTTGCCTTCTTTTATTCTTGCAATCACTGTTACATCATCCACATAGGCCAGGCATTGGCAGGTTTGTTGGTATATTGTTCCATTTGTTTTTATTCCTGACTCCTGGATTATCTTTTCTAGGACCAAATTAAATAAACATGTCGACAATGGATCCCCCCTGTCTTAATCCTCTCTTCACTTTAAATTTGTCTGATACTTTGCCCCTCAATGAACACTCTATTTTCTGTATCATTTAGGGTCACTCTCACCATGCAAATCAATTTACTTAGAATTTTTAGTTCTTTCATTATCTTGTAGAGCTCTTCGCTATTTACAGAGTCATATGCTTGTCTAAAATCCACAAACACCAAGTGTAGTGCCAAATTTTGTTCTAAGCCATTATTTTCGATTTGCTTAATTGAAAATATCTGGTAATCGATCTATTTTTCCCGAATTCCACACTGGTACTCTCCCAGAATAGACTCGGCTTTCTCTTCTAGTCTGTTTTTGATAGTTACCGCTACTATCTTGTACATGACATCCAGTAAGGCTATTGGTCTATTTTTTCTCCTTTTTTGTATATTGAACAAATGAGCGACTCTCTCCAGCTTATTGGCATTTTTTCTGTTTCCCATATTTCTTACACCAACCGGTATATTTCATTTTCCAGATCTACTCATCCAGCTTTTATCATTTCTGCTGTTATACCATTTCCACCCGGGCCTTATTAGTTTTTTGAGTTTTGAGTATTTCTCTTATTTCTTCTTTACAGGGTTTGTTTGTCCCCTCCTGCCCTTCAGTTAGTTTTGCTTCATATTTCTCATTCAACTCCTCATTTTCATCTCGATTTAATGCTTTAAAGTATTCCACCCATCTATTTAAACTTTCTGCCAAGCTTACTGCCAAATTTCCATCTTTTTTCCTACATATTAGCATTTTGTTTCTGTTTATTCCCTTTGTTTTCCTCACCTCTCTATAGAATTGTTTGACTTGTTTCCTTTTATGATTATCTTCCATTTCTTGCAATTTTCTGTCCATATTGATCCTTTTCTTTTCTCTCATTGTTTGTTTTGCTATTCTGTGGCATCTTTTGTACTCTTCATCATTTGCTTTTGTTTGTACACTTAGCGCCTTTATTCTTGCCTTCTCTCTGTTTTCCACTACTTTTTCACATTCCCTGCCAAACCATTTTTGCTCCCCCTTTTCCTTTTTTCCTGATTTATCTCTATCCTTATATTGTTGTTAATTTTTTCGTCAAAACACTTTCTAATTACCTTATTCTTTAACTTTTTCATATTGTAGTAAACTCTGGATCCCTTTTGGTTGCTTTCATTAGGAGGTGGCCAATGTTTTAGTCTTGCTCTTACCATTATGTGGTCATTATTTGCATCTGCCCCTCTGTAACTTCTCGCATTAGTCACCAATCTACTATGTTTAGTCTCAATTATTATATGGTCAATTTGATTTTCTGTTTTTTTGTCTGGGGATATCCACGTTGATTCATGGATATTTTTCTGCTCAAAGTATGTGGTCATTATTCTCAGCTGTTTCTCTGTCACATACTCTATCAACATCTTCCCATTTCCAATGCTTTCCTTGTGCTTACTATGTGTACCTATTGATGGTCTGTACATTGATTCCCTTCCTATCTTCACATTGAGGTCACCTATTATTATTTTTATATCATATTTCAGGGGTAGAATGTTGTACCACCTGTCCATTTCCTCATAGAACTCCTCCTTCTCTTCCACATCTTTCTTTCCAGATGGGGCATGAATATTTAACAGGCTAATCTTCCGATACTTGTCTTTTATTCTCAGCATACACTTTCTGTCTGAAATAGCTTTATAATCTATTACATTTTCGTTTATTTTCTTACTGACGAGAAAACCTGTTCCTAACCTTTTTTGCTCGGTCCCACTTGTATAGAATACATAATTGTCTACTTGTGTTTTATTATTTCCTTGCTGCCTTGTTTCTTGTAATGCCATAATATCTAACTCGTATTTTTCCATTATCCGGATGGGATTAAAGATCGCCCCTTGTTCGTATGTTGTCTCTGCAGTTAATTTTATAAATTCCTGATTTGTTAATGTTTTGCTCCTATCATTGGTTAATAATTTCCCCAAGTTGCATTTGTTTACACATATACTTCTGATCCTTAACTTATTTATTATTTTACATATAGTGTTGCTTAAACTACAAAAATAGTTAATAAATTTATATATTTTATTGTCTTTATTAAAAACTAAGTTAACTGTTCTTGTTATTTTATCTCAATAGGAACTTGGCGTTGCTAACACAAGTATGAAGTAGTGAATTTTTTGACCTTCTTAAATGGTAATTAGAGACCGGATTATATGCATTTGCATATTTTCATATGCATGTGCATATTTAAACCATTCTCACCGATTATTGCATATTTTACCCAAAACCTAGTAATGATGCATATTTTCCCTATATTTACAATATTTCTCGGTATTACTAGGCAATTAAATTGCTCAGGGTCTTGTTAATGTCGCCGTCTGGAACCGATCTTATCGCCGGAAAATTACCTGCAATAGTCTAAACATCGATGAGGTTATAGTGCCAAGGGAATACCCAAAATTACGACGGTATTTTATTCCTTTGTTTCTTGGTCGAGAATATTAAGTGATAAGTAGTTAGTTTCTAAGAATATTTGTTTGAGCGTGGATCAAATAAACAATTTTCTCGAAGACGAATTTTTATTTTAAAACAAGATATCAGTTTTAACATTATTGTTGACGCGCTTGCATCAGTGTAGAGTTTTTGCAATTTTTAAAGTGTTGCGGTAAAGTTTAACGTGTACTATGCCATCCGCAAAAAAAAGTGTCTTCGTGGGTAGCTGATTATCCTGGAACATTTACATATGACGGAAATGTTTTGTATTGTCGAGTTTGCGAGAAAAATGTTTCGTGTACAAAAAAGTTTCAAATTGACCAGCATGTCAAGACAAGTCTTCATATTGCAAAAAAAGCCCACAACAACAACTTATAACAGCAGCAAGTAGCAGTGATTCCACTTCTATAAGCAAATAAAAAACCACTTTAGCATGGATTTATGTGAAGCATTGCTTGCAAGTAATATTCCTCTCCACAAGCTTACAAATCCTACATTCAAACATTTTCTGCGAAAATATTGCTTGAATCAAAAAATACCAGACGAATCAACACTTCCTAAAAATTACATACCAACAATTTACCAACATGTTTTGAAAGAAATACGTAATGAACTTAAGGATGACATTTGGATTTCAGCTGATGAAACTACCGACAATTGTGGTCGCTATATTGCGAATTTAATTGTGGGTGCATTAAGATTAGAGCCTTCTTCTTCCTATTTGGTGGCCTGTAAAGAATTTGACAAGCCAAATCATTCTACGATCGCCAGATTTGTGAATGAGGGTATTAAAAAAATATTTCTTGGATCTTCTGCAGATGAAAGAGTTTTTATATTTCTCTCAGAGCTGCTCCCTATATGATCAAGGCAGCCAAAGTCCTCCAAGTATTTTATCCAAATTTAATTCATGTGACGTGCTTTGCTCACAGAGTCCATCGACTCGCTAAAGAAGTACGATCCACGTTTGGAAATGTAAATAAACTGACTTCATCAGCAAAGCCAGTGTTTCTTAAGGCACCTGCTCGCAATAACGCCTATAAAGAAAAACTGCCAAATGTGCCAAAACATAGTTTTGATTAGCACTCACTTTTCCCACATACATGAGGGTATTAAAAAGCTTGAAACTCGAGGTTTGGCGTTGACCGAATCAATTCAGTTAATAAATAAAATCCGTCAAATAAACTCCACATTGCCAGATGTATTCCCGCGTAGAGATAAAGAAAAGTTTAAAAACATTTTGTGCAATAACCCAGGCCTTGAACCTTTGTATCAAATTGATAGTTTTATTAATGAGACGGGTGAACTTTTGCCAGAAACAATAAGTGCTAACATAGCACCCAAATTCAAATACTGCCCAGTTACCTCAGTAGATGTGGAACGGTCTTTTTTCCACTTATAAAAATATTTTAAGTGATCCTTACTTACCAACTACCCAACATTTGGAACAATACCTTATTGTTTATGTGTACAAGAATACAAATGTTAAATAATTTGAAAAAATGTTAAATAATTGTTAATTAAATTTAAACATCGTCGATAACTTGTTAATTTTATGCTGATTTTGAAATAAAAAAACTAAAAATTACTACTTTTATTATTATTTAATATTGCATATTTTGACCCTTTTCATGCATATTTTAAGCATTTTTCATGCATATTTGCATGCGTATTTGCATGCATATTTCAAGATTTTTATGTTGCATATAATCTGGTCTCTAATGATAATATATGGCACTAGAAATGTAATGTGTGTTTTTTAAAACTGTGTTTCTTTTTAAGGTATGGCAGAAGAAGAAATCAAGGGACCAATTGAACTAGTTGAAGCTAAAAAAGAGGAACAAACGGAGGATGAAACAGAAGAGGGATCCAAATATCACATGGAAAAATTAAGGCAATACCAACTAAATCGCCTTAAATACTATTATGCTGTTGTAACATTCGATAGTGTCAATTCAGCTAATAAAATTTATACAGGTACAGAAAATAAGTTATCTTTTAGCAGTAATTTTATTTTTTCACACAGTCGAAACAGTTAAAACTATATCTTAAAATATTTTAGAATGTGATAATATGGAATATGAATCCAGTGCCACCAAAATGGACCTACGATTCATTTCTGATGACATAACCTTCGAAGACACACCGAAAGAATCTTGCTCGAAACTTCCCGAAAAATATGAGCCGAGATTTTTTACTACAACAGCTTTACAACAAGCTAAAGTAGAATTGACTTGGGATGAAACCAATCCAGACCGTTTAGAACTTACAGAGAAAATAAATAAAGGAAAACTGGATGATATTTCAGAAAAGGAGTTGAAAAATTATTTGGCTGAAAGTAGTAGTGAAGATGAAGTCTCTGAACATGAAAATGCTAATGAAAATTCTGACTCAGAAGACACACAATCAGGTACATAATACTATTCCTTTAGATAGAGTTTTTTTTAAAGATTAAAAATATTTTTTTTTGTGACATGGGAAAAGAAAATAAATTGGAAATTCCTGCAATACTTCTTTCAAATGCTTTAGAATGTTTTAAGAATTTTGTCAAGGGAAAATATAACAAAACTGACAAAACATACTACTGTGATCAAAAAATAGTAAGACTTTTAAATTTAAATTACCCGGGCATTTCCAAATCGGATTAATTTTTTTTCGTTAGGTTGGTAGGACCTTAACTGCCATCTGTGTCAAATTTTAAGACCATAGCGTCAGTAGTTAATAAGATTCGCTTGCATTCGTTCAACAACAAAACTGCGTTTTTCGATTTTTAACATGAGTGAAAGCATTTAGCAAAGAAGTTGCATTAAATTTTATTTTAAAAATGGTTTTTTGGCTTCCCAAATATTCGAAATGATAAAAAAGTCATTTGGTAATGATGCTCTATCCAGAGCAAGTGTTATAAATTGTTTAAAGAAGGCAGAGAATGTGTGGAGGAAGATGAACGTCCTGGTTGTTCTTCAACATCTACCGATGAGAACCACGTCAAGCAAATCGAGGATTTGGTGCTCAAAAATCGTCGAGTGCTAGAGGTGAGCCCAGACCGAAGAAACCACTCCAAAGCAAGTCGAAAATCAAGGTGATATTAACAGTTTTCTTCGATTATCATGTGTTGTTCATTATGAATTCCTTCCGCCGGGCCAAACTGTCAACAAGGAATATTATTTGAGTGTTATGCGTCGTTTGCGTGAAGCTATTCGTCTCAAGAGGCCAGAATTATGAGCCGATAACTCTTGGTTTTTTCATCACGATAATGCGCCTTCTCACATAGCATTGGTTCTTTGCGACTTTTTCATCAAAAATTCAACTCATATCATTCCGCAATCGCCCTATTCGCCTGATTTAGCTCCGTCGGACTTCTGGCTATTCCCCAAACTCAAAAAATATTTTTTAAATATGCTTGTTTAGGAGCCGACGCGAGTTACGAAGTATTCTTCGTCCTTAATTGATTATGTTTGTACTAATCGCGATAGGAACCTTGTGAAGTATTCAGTATTAAATGAGGGTCTTTCAGACCATGATTCAATTTTATGTAATTTTAAATTGTTAATGTGAAAATATAATAATGGGAAACGCAGAGGTAGGCTTTATACAAGGAAGAATTATAGTAGAATATATATATATATATATATATATATATATATATATATATATATATATATATATATATATATATATATATATATAGCTTAATAGTAATAAGCACAGCACTCTGTTCAGTAGTTCTGGTTTAACGTCCAATATCTTAAACTCTTTTTATTGCACGATAGCGGCTGACTTAACCTCCGACTTAAATCCTAAATCGGATGCTTTGCGTTATCTCGATGATCTACGGGTGGATGACACGTTTTTATTTTTATCCTACGGATATTCGCAAAATGAAGAGCATATTTGCTGAAGTGAAAAATAGGAATGCCTCAGGTTGGGATAATATTTCAATGAAGGTTATTTCTGCTTTGCCTGGCGCAGCATTGCATATGCTTGTTGATGCAATCAATCAATCATTTCTTGTAGGACATATCCCTCCATCTTTGAAACGGACCTTACCCTCTAACTACAGACCAATCTCATTGCTTCCTACGTTGGCTAAGGTAGTCGAGAGGCTCGTGAGAGGTCGTATTCTCAATTTCGTCCTTAAGCATAACTTGTTGAGCATCTCTCAGTTTGGTTTTCGGGCTGGCAGAAACACTAATGACGCGATTTTTTCGTTTCTAGAAAACCTATATGGCAAGTTAAATGATGGGGAGGTTGCTGCGGCGGTGTTCTGTGACCTCGCAAAAGCTGTTGATTGTGTGAATCATAGGATATTGCTGAGTAAGCTTGAAATCTACGGATTCAGAGGTGTGGCGTTGGCCTGGTTGGCATCTTACTTATCATCGCGCTGTCAATCTGTCTTTTTTAACGGTAATGAGTCGCGTGAATTGAGTGTCACTTGTGGAGTTCCACAAGGCTCTGTTTTGGGTCCTCTGTTATTTCTACTTTATATTAATGACCTTTCAAAACTTAATGTTAAAGGGGTATTTACGATGTTTGCCGATGACACAACTGTGATGTGGCACAATAGAGACGTGGGTACAGTTGGAATGCGACATCAGTGGGGATATAGTGAAAATCGTAGATTGGTGTCATTCAAATTATCTAACCCTGAATATTTCTAAAACTAATATTGTTTCATTTAAATGTCAATTGAACGATATCTCACTTGATTCGCAAATTATTGAAGGCTTGACTTATAACACATGGGCTGAAAAGTCCCGGGCCTAACACATAGATGGCGCTAGTTTTATTGCAGTCACCTTTTTTCAGTTAATACTAACTTTCAAAAGACAGCTGTTAAAATTTCATGATATTCTATTCATTAGTTTGTGAGTTATTGTGCTAAGAGTGACGCTACGTTTGTTATTTTCAAAACAATGGATCAAAAACAATTTCGTGTTTTAATTTTACACTGCTTCTTGATGGGAAAAAATACCGTTCAAGCGAAGCAATGGCTTGAAAAGTGTTATGGGGACTCCGCTCCATCAGAAACAACAATAAAACGTTGGTTTGCTGACTTTAAACGTGGTCGTAGAGACACCGATGATGCAGAACGCAGTGGACGTCCAAATGAGGCGGTAACACCAGAAAACATAAAAAAAATCCATAAAATCGTTTTGAATGATCGAAAAGTGAAGTTGCGTGAGTTAGCTGATATCGTAAAGATATCAAAAGAACGTGTTGGCTTTATATTGCATGAGCATTTGACTATGAGAAAGCTCTGTTCAAAGTGGGTGCCGCGTTTGCTCACTGTTGATCAAAAACAAGAACGTGTTGATGATTCTGAGCAGTGTTTGGCCATGTTTAAACGTAACAAACCGGAATTTTTGCGTCGATATGTGACAATGGATGAAACATGGATCCATCACTTCACTCCGGAATCAAAACGATCGTCATCTGAGTGGACAGCAACTGGTGAACCTCGTCCAAAGCGCCCGAAAGCACAACAATCGGCTGGAAAGGTTATGGCCTCGGTATTTTGGGATGTGCGTGGTGTAATATTCATCGACTATCTTGAGAAAGGAAATACCATCAACAGTGAATATTATATAGCGTTATTGGAGCGTTTGAAGGCCGAAATTGCAAAGAAACGACCGCATATGGCAAAGAAAAAAATTTTGTTTCATCAAGACAACGCACCGTGTCACAAGTCAATCAAAACAATGGCAAAACTACATGAATTGAACTTCGAATTGCTCCCACATCCACCGTATTCGCCAGATTTGGCTCCCAGCGACTACTGGCTGTTCGCAGACCTGAAAAAAATGCTCGCCGGTAAGAAATTTCGCACGAATGAAGAGGTTATCGCTGAAACTGAGGCCTATTTTGAGGCAAAAGATAAATCGTTCTACAAAAGTGGTATTGAAATGTTAGAGCGGCGCTGGAATGATTGCGTTGCTCTTGATGGAGATTACGTTGATGAATAAAGCTAATTTTGAACCAAAAAAAAACCGTGTTTTCTTTGTTAGGCCCGGGACTTTTCAGCCCATGTGTTAACAAATTTTTGGGTTTGTTTATAGACACCAAATTGAGATTCTCTACTCACATTTTGCAGCTTTGTAAGAGGATTGCCAAGGGATGTTTTGCCTTAAGAGTAGTGTCTCGGGAATTAGATGTGTCTCTATCGCAAGAAATGTATACTTTGCTCTGATTGAACCGCACCTCCGTTATGGGGTATGTTTCTGGGGTTCCTGCTCTAACCAATTATTGAATAAGGTCTTTATGCTACAAAAGCGAGCACTGCGTTATATATTCCAATTGAGTTCTCGGCAATCCTGTAGGAGTCTGTTTATTACTAAGAGAATTCTAACATTGCCTTGTATATTTATTATTGAAACAGCCTGCCTTATACATAGTAAGGTAGGTTTGAGGGAGAGATAGGGGCTTCTTGTGCGTCCACGACGCGTTCATCTTATGTGGCCTCACTACCCATTCCCTCCTCAGCTTTAATAAGGGACTCTATAATATATATGAGTAAGAAAATATTCAACCACTTGCCTTTGAACGTCAGGAAAATTTTAAATAATAACCGATCTAGGAGGGAGGTTCGGAAGCTCTTAATAGGGAGGGCCTACTATTCAGTTAAGGAGTTTTTTAATGACACTCTTTGATTGCCGAGTGTGTATATGGCGTGTAGGTGTATATGTCTTTTTCTTTTTAAAATTTAGAACACCTTCTGGTAATAGATCACTTTCAACGGGTGGATCTTCAATTTTAAATTGGTTACCACCATTAGAAATAATATTCCAATATTTAAATTGCTCTTGTCCATTGCCATTTTTTAAAAGATTTTTAAAGTCATCTGTAGTATAATAGCGGTAGAAAACATACCATGGCAAATTTTTAGCTTTCATTCGATATTCTTTAATGTTGTAAATGTTTTGCCATAAAATATTTGATTTTGCAATATCGCAGCATCTTTTACGTACTAAGGAACAAATGAGAATGTCCTTGTTTAATATAGAAATATATTTAAAATTATTTCTTCTAGAACGTAAACACCTCCCATACAAAGGCCATTTAGTGAATTTTCATCAGTTGAAAATTGACTATGAAATTCCATTTCCATAAGTTTTGTGATTCACTATTTCTATCCGAGTTTAAAACTTTTGAAAAAAAAAAAATTCTAACTATATTTGTGGATGCCATTTTTTTTATTACCAATCCAAATTTAGGTGTAACTAAAAAGATAAAAATTTTAAACTAGTTTTACAAGAAATTGGACAGTCTATTTATTAAGAAAATGTGAACTTTTGCACGTCACTGTTCATGAATAAATTTTAACCTTTAGAGATAATATATACGAGGCATGTTTTTTAAGTAAGTACCGTTTTGGAATTAAAAAAAGACGTGCAAAGATATCGCTATAATTTTATTTTTACATGAAAGCCTGTACCTTAATCTACTTTTCTACATAATTTCCGTGAATATTGAGGCACTTGTCATAACGTGGCACCAGTTTTTGAATACCCTCCTCATAAAATTCTGCCGCCTGACTTGTTAACCACTGTATCACAAATGTTTTGACTTCGTTATCGTCTTGAAGACGCTGACCACCCAGGTGCTTCTTCAAGTGCAGGAACAAATGGTAGTCGCTGGGCGCCAGATCAGGGCTGTACGGAGGATGATCTAGAGTTTCCCATTTAAAAGATTTGATGAGATCTTTGGTCCGATTAGCCACGTGTCGACGGGCATTGTCATGCAGCAAAACGATACCCTTACTCAACTTGCCACGTCTTTTGTTCTGGATTGCACGACGCAGATTGTTCAATGTCTCACAATAAGACGCCGCATTGATTGTCTCATTACGAGGCAGAAACTCCACTAGCAATACTCCTTTTCTGTCCCAAAAAACTGTGCACATGATTTTGCGGGCAGAAATTGTTTGCTTAAACTTCACTTTTTTGGGTGATGATGAATGTTGCCATTCCATGGATTGTTGTTTCGATTCTGGTGTGACGTAGGCCACCCATGTTTCGTCACCAGTAACAATTTGGTCTAAAAAATGTTCACCTTCATTGTGGTACCGCTCAAGGAAAGTCAATGCACTGCCTAAACGTTGGGTTTTGTGCAAATCCGTCAACATTTTTGGAACCCAACGTGAACACAATTTCCGGTAATTCAAGTTCTCGGTCACAATGCGATACAAAACACTACGAGAATATTGAGGAAAGCAGTCGCACAATGATGAAATTGTAAAGCGTCTGTTTTCTCTCACCTTTTCGTCCACTTTCTGCACCAAATCTTCATTAACGACCGAAGGACGCCCACTCCGTTCTTCATCATGCACATTTGTGCGGCCATCTTTAAATGCTCTCACCCATTTCCTTACCATTCCATCACTCATAATGTTTTGTCCGTAAACTTCACAGATCTCACGATGAATATCGATCGGTTTTACGTCTTTAGCACTAAAAAATCGTATAACAGCCCGTACTTCACAATCGGCGGGACTCACGATTGTCGGAGGCATCTTAAACACTCAGTAAACAACGTATACAATGAAGAATCAGACTGTAATGGCGTCAGTGCGTAGACATGAGATGTAGGTTACCAGCGCGCATGCGCGGAACGCCGACCGTATCGCTGCGGCGGCGGAATCGCAAAACGGTACTTACTTAAAAAACATAAAAACATGCCTCGTATGTATATATATATATATATATATATATATATATATATATATATATAATGTAGATAGCTTTGTAGACAAAGGAACAATCTTTTTTTACAATAAAGCTTTATTTGATTTGATTTGATAAATTTGGAAAAATAAATAACCTGTTTGCGTTTTATTTCAAGTCTCCTATTTTTTGATCATCATCTGTCATCTTTTTTCTTCCATTGATAATATTTTTAGGTAATGGTATTGATAAATACAAAACCCTACTACAAGATATTCAAGAGGAGGAAGAGAAGAAGAAGAACAAAGATTTTGAAATGGAAATTTCCTGGGGCATCGATCTTAAAGAAAAAACTGATAAGTTGATGAAAGAAAAAATGGAAAAAACTGAAGAAAAAACCCCATTCCAAAAGTATTTAGACAAACGAAAAGAAAAACGTAAAGAAAGGAAAGCCCTGAAGAAAAAGTCTAAAGAAGAAAACGACGATTCTGAAAATAGTGATATTCCTTCTGATATAGATATGAACGACCCATACTTCGCTGAAGAATTTGATAGTGGGGAATTCAAGAAAAAGTCTATCAAGAAAAAAAATAAGAAAGAAGAGATAGACAAATCTACAGAAGAAGATAAACAGAAACAGGGAGAGTTAGATTTGCTTCTTATGAATGGAGATGAAAGTGATCAGAAGAACCATTTTAGTTTAAAGAAAATTCAAGATAATGAGAGTGTAGGCAAGAGTAAAAAGAAGAAGAAAAATAATAAGAAGAATGATGATAAAGATGAACAAGATGGAGCTAATTTTGAGGTAAGGCCACTGAATGTAGTCTTTTTAATGTTTTTATAAGATTGTTTTACTTCCCTTGATAAGGTACTGAAACAGTTTTTTCTTTTACAGATTAACGTCGATGATAACCGATTCTCTGCCCTCTTTACAAGTCATCACTTTAACATTGACCCTACAGATCCAAATTATAAGAAAACTAAAGCAACTGAGAAATTAATACGAGAGAAAATTAAAAGACGAAGTGAAGAAACGGCAGATAATAGAAAAATTAAAAAGGTGAAGGAACAGGAGGGTATAGTAAAGAATAAAAATGTAGAATTAAATATCTTAGTTAAGAGTGTTAAAAGGAAAATTGAAGGATTTAAAAATAAGTGATGTTATAGTAATAAATACTGTGTTTCTTAAGTTATGGCCTATAGTTTTATGACTCTATCAATTTTTTACGTGTTTGACCAAGAGAAGTAATTTATTCACGAGAAAAAATCTGTCCTTTCTGATATTTTTATACTCGTTTAAGTTTCCATCCCTCAAGTTCGTCCCACCCAAAGAAGTTTGTGACGCAAACCCGTGAAGGGGCGTTGCCCTCAGCGTTAAGCACCTGTTATAACCTTAACAACCTCGTACCAACAACTGTCGATGTTCTGCTGTTTAAGAACATGACGCAGAATGTGGCCTAGCCAAACACATTTTAAAATAAAAGTATACTGACCTGACTCAGACTCTGAGCATTAAAAATACAAGTTATAAGACTAAAACATTAAAAATAACAACCACCACAAAAATTATTGCCGGTTTATTTATCTTTTCATTTGAAGCAGAGGAAATATATCACAATAATTAAAAATATCATAATTACTAATCAATAAAAAATGCATCTAAATAAAATATATGGATATATTTTAAAGTTTTTAAACAAAAACTGATGTTAACAGTCCTTTTCCACACTCGATATGCCTGATAACTAATATAAAAGGGGGACTTTAATAATTAACATTGCCAACCAAAGATGATAAGAATGCCAGTCACTACATCATTTCTCTATTATAATTCTTAGCTGTAGTCACAGGGTGTCTGTCATTACTGTCACGTTTGATTAAACCAGATTAAATAATGTAATTTAAGCCACTGTGTAACAAAAATACAACGGACAAGAAAAATATCTACAAAATTGGAATTGTTTACATATGAGGATAATTCAGAAATGTTTCAGATAAGAAGAGACATTTTTCATGAAGTCCCGCCAAATTAATTAGTAATTTGAAATTTCAGTGACTGCCGTAAAGACACGTAAAAAATAGTAAATTGCAACACTGCTAAGAAAATGAATGATTGCGTACATTAAATTTGCCTTATATTTAATCATTTTAATAGCTGGTTATATTTAATTTACTAAAATACAAATTAAGACAATATTCAGCTATTCCCTTTAAATACAATGTTATTTTCCTTTTTCTCTATTAGCTATGCACTTCATTAGACCTTTAACAATATTAAGAAACCCAATCCATCAGATTTTTTTCAATATTTTAGAAGTCTGATAACACAAATACTTTTTTTGATATATATTAATGACTTGCCAGATATATAAACAATGCAGCTAAGTACACACTCTTTGCTGACGATACCACGGTGGTATTTGCGGCTGATACAATTGAGGAATCCCTGGAAGATTCCTTGGCGACACGAGAGGGTGCTAAACAGTGGTTTGATGTAAACAGACTGGCATTGAAGAGCGATAAAACCAAACGGGTTGTTTTTTTCCTTAAGAGAGGTGTATGACTTGAATGTGGGGGTGGATGAGGTGAGATTTTTGGGTGTATATTTGGATCCAAAGCTGTATCGAGGTGCACACATCGGCCGGCTGTGTAAAGAATTGAGCAGACATCTTTTTATACTCCGGAATCTTGCACACTGTGTTTCTCAGCAAGTATTGCGAAATGTCATATCACTCTCGACTCACTTACTTCATTCTCGTCTGGGACACTCCTACAAATGCCATGGTGATGTGCATTGCCACGACATCAGGCATAAGAGGTATCTAATTCCAATATATTGGAGGCTGAAGAGATGTCAAACGGGTCCTGGGTACTGGGTGGTAAATTTTTTTAATGTGTTTTAAAACAAAATATTAGAAATCTGCCAGTCAAAGAATTTGAAAAAAATTCGGGTGGAAAATGCTTTTTACTCTATAAATGAGTACCTTTGTTACAACTTTTAGGTTCTGAGTTTTGTTTTTGGGGAGTTTGTTTCCAGACTTGTTGTTTCTTTCTTAAGTGTAAATGGCATAGACATAGGTGTTTTATGTATTAACATTTGTGTAGTATTGCTTTGAGCAGTATAGTGGCTACATTTTTTATTATATTATTTTTACTATATTATTTCTTTCTTTTTCGTGATTTAGCATAAATAAATATTTATCTAACACTTTTCGTTTGACGGATTCGTTAGAAGTCGATCCAGTTAACTAATTTTCAGAATAAGTTACATGGCCGATCGTGTTTTAATGGAAATGTGCCAAGGCTTGGAGGACTGTCGACCTAAATGGTAGCACTCACAAAATAAAACCACTTTGTTACCCTAAAATTGTGTAAAATCCTTATTTGCTGACGATCCATTATGTTAGCATGGCAAATAACAAAAAGACAAATGTTTTCTTTTAAAACTGGAAGCAAATGAACCGAATCGACCTCTTATTTAAAGAATTTGGGTTTTTGTTACTATAAAACAACGAAAGGATTTGGCGTCATTATTAACTGATAAACTGAAATGTGATTTGCATCTAAGATGAATAAACTTGGTGTGTCTATCAGCAGATGGTGTTTGATTATTCAATAATTTGTTGCCAAAATTGTTGAAAAAATCCGTAAGATTTATATGCAACTAATTTCGGACTATACTGTTACGCTTTGGATTCCGTACGTCGCTAACGCTTGCACAAATTTAAAGATGGATTACGAACATGGAACGGAACTTTCACGTCTTGATTAGATGACAAATTGTTGTTCTTAGGATTAAACCATGTCATGTCAATTTAAAGTAACTTTCTGATGTTTTGCCTACGATTTTATGAGGCATATTCAAGGATGTTTACTTTTCGAGATTAGGACACTGCATGAGCTGGAAGAAGCACAAGTCAACTATTTATTATATCAGACCGGGGTCATCGAACTGATGAAGATGATGATGACCATAATCTGGATCCGTATTATTAATGTTCTTAGGGTGTTTGTAAATATTGATCGATTTCCTATACTGTTTTTTTTTTTTTTTTTTAAATATTCTGTAGAGTGTTTGTTCCAGATACAACTAACTGAACAATTTCATTGAGATATAAATACTTAACTTGTACTTCTTCGAGCTTATTCAGTGTTCTAATTTAGAAGCGTACATAGCCTAATCTCAAGAAACACGATTTCTTACGAATCAGGGAATGAGAATAAAATCCTAAATTTTTAGTAAAGTTTCCACTTTTATTGATTTTTGTACTTAACACGTGTTTCGCTAAAACATTAGCTTTATCATCAGTATGGGTATGGAATGAAATAAACATTTTTTGATGGTTTTATGAGTAAATATTTACAGGTAGATTGTAACTAAAGAATAACAACAAGACTTAATAATTATACAAATTACCTATTCAATAAATAAATTCAACAATGGGGAATTTCCGAGGTCGGTCCAGTGTGTTTGTATTCTTTCTTTTACTGATCTCGAGGGTCTTAAATAAATTTAATTTATGCGATTTATTCTGAACGTGTAACATATGGAAATTATCATCAAATATATGATTCTCTTCTATTAAATGTTTTAAAAAAAAAAAACTTTCATTATGTTCTGAAATTCTTGGTTTCAGAACATAACAAAAGTTTTTTAAAAAGTAAAACTGATTTTTCATATGCCAAACATTTAATAGAAGAGAATCATATATTTGATGCTAGTTTCCATATTTTGCACGTTAAGAATAAATCGCATAAATTAAATTTATTTGAGACTCTCGAGATCAATAAAAGAAAGAATACAAACACATCATTAAATGATCAACTGAATCTCGAAAATTCCCCACTGCTGAATTTATTTAATGAATAGATAATTTGTATAATTATTAAGTTTTGTTGTTATTCTTTAGTTACAACCTATCTGTAAATATTTACTAAAAAAACCATCGAAAAATGTTTATTTCATTCCATACCCATACTTTTGATAAAGCAAATGTTTTAACGAAACGTGGAAAATATGGAAATTATCATCAAATATACGATTCTTTTCTATTAAATGTTTTAAAAAACTTTCATTATGTTCTGAAATTCTTGATTTCAGAATATAACAAAAGTTTTTTAAAAAGTAAAACTGATTCTTCATATGCCAAACATTTAATAGAAGAAAATCATATATTTGATGATAGTGTCCATATTTTGCACGTTCAGAATAAATTGCATAAACTAAATTTTTTTGAGACCCTCGAAATCAATAAAAGAAACAATACAAACACATGGTGAAATGATCAACTGGATCTCGAAAATTCCCCACTGTTGAATTTATTTAATGAAGAAATAATTTGTATAATTATTAAGTTTTGTTATTCTTTAGTTACAACCTGTGTGTAAATATTTAATAAAAAAAAACATCGAAAAATGTTTATTTCAGTCCATATCCATACTTTTGATAAAGCAAATGTTTTAGCGAAACAGGTGTCAAGTATAAAAAATCAATAAAAGTGGAAATTTTACTAAAAATTTAGTGTTTGATTATCATTGAATATGAATTTCCATCAAGTAACGGCCAAGCCACTTAATTATCTATAAATGTTACGTAGCTATCATAGTGTATTTAAATTAAGACTTTGCTTGTTTACATCTAAACGCGATCCAAGAACAGTGGACTCAAAGAAGAAGTGACTGTTGTCAGATTTCTGAAATTTAAGATAAGCAATGGTTCACCGGCTTTTGCTGTATTATTAAAAGTCAATGAAATAAAAATTTTGAGTATCGGTTTAACTAATAGAGGAGAAAGTAAAGTAACATTATATTTATAAGAAACAACCAAATATTTTCTAAATTTGTACTTTAGTAAATTATATATAACCACATATAAACTGCTATTAAAATTAACAAATATAAGCGACAACATTGGTACGTATCTACAGCCGTTTTTACTAGCAGAACACCTGCCATCATTTAGGTTTTTAACGGTGCTGCACGAACACGAGACACAGTAATTTTTTTTTCCATAAAAAAGTTGGAAATCTGTCCAGTGTTTTCTACTTGCCCTTACTGCACTCACTGAAGTTTCTTATGGATCGTCAATTTGGTGGGAAATGATGTTCTGAATGACATACTCTGTCTGTTTTGTGCCTGGGATTTAAACTTTTATTTCCGTAACAAATTTGGGGCCGTTAAAAACAAAAAATCGTTATAGTATACTCACACTTTGTTTACATATACCAAGAACTTTTTGAATTCACCCCCGTAACCAATATAAATGATGCAAATAATTTTTGTAAAAAAAAGTTACGCTACGAATAGGTATTTCTTTTTTTTGGTATAAACATATAACATCAGCTATAATAAAGTGATGAAACAATAGGTATATAAATAATAAATGTGAACACCAATAATAAATTCCTTCTCCTTATGTACAATATTATTTTCCTAAAATTTAAAATAAGTCTTTAAATTTTATACACATCACTTCTAGAGTTTTGCACAATTTCCGACAAACAAATATATATGCATTTTTTGAGTTGCGTTTTCTTAGATCCACTATATTCCATTTTATCCGCAGCCAGATTTTGTAATAGCAGTCTATTCGGCAACAATTGTTTGAGTAATATTTTAAAGTACCTTACCTAAAAGAAAATCAAAAATTATGAATATATAATAAAAGACTGTTTTTAGTCAATTTCCACTTATTTATTTTGTGATGACGCGTTTCGCTGTCGATGTATTCTTCAGATCTACATTTTACACTGACACACAGTATAAAATGTAGATCTGAAGAAGCTGTATCGACAGCGAAACGCGTCATCACAAAATGAACTAGTGGAAATTGACTAAAAACAGTCTTTTATCATATATTTATAATGAATTTCCATCAAGTAGAAGCTACCACCATCCGAAATTATCTTTTGATTTAAGGTTTTTTTCAACTTTAGAAACGGTTTTACTGCTTTTACGCATTGGAAATTAATTTAAAAGAGATATTACTTAATTAATACAAACTGTCGGGCAAAAATAAAAGATACTGAATTTCAGAATATTAACTTCAAACTACTTAAGCCTTCTGTCAATAACCGGATACACTTCTTGAGTTTTCAATCAACATAACTTTTTTCTATTAATTTTTAAAAAAATCCGGCTAGATCGTCGTTTTTCAACCTGTTCTCAGTAATGTAATGAAAGACTGATTTTGTCAAATTTCCGCTTTATTTAGTTTCACAGAAACTGTATGACGCGTTTCGCTATACTATAGCGTCGTCTGATACAAAATGATATTTGAATATTAATGTTGTTACAATTATACAAATACCCTAAGGTAGATCGGTAATAAAATTAATACTATATGCTAATGAATATTGCTGGGAAATCCATTCTGAATATTAATTGTATAAATTGAGTAAAGATGAGTTACCATGGGCCAGACAGGTATCTTTTTGTTCGTTTAAGAATATGTCTGAATTTTTAATTCTATTTATTTCTAAATTTTCTAATAGGTTTAATTTTACTGCTTTGTTTTGTATGTGTAAAATTTTAAATTTATCGTCAAAAAGATGAATTGATTCTGTTAAATGATTACTGTACGCTGAGTAGGTTTTGTTTTTTAAATAGCTTCTTTTATGTTCTGAAATCCGAGTTTCGAATGAGCGACCTGTCTGACCTATGTAACTTTTATGACGAGAACCACAATTCAACTGATACACTCCAGATTTTTTTGATCTATTTTGTTTTACCTTTGCGTTTTTAAAAACGCCACTTTTCTCACAATTAGGACTCTTATCTTTGGGATTTCCTAAGATATTCCTCAGATGGTCTGATGACTTATAGACTAAGGTGAGACCTACCTTATTAAATACCTTATTGAGTCCCTTGCTATATTTCGGATTATATGGTATGGAGACATACTTGGTGTTATTTTCTTCGCGTGTAAAAAAGGTGGAATTCTGAATATTAAACCTAAATTTATGTCTACTTTAGCATATTTACTAAGTCATCGTCATAACCATTAACTCTAGTTATATTTCTAATACGATTCCTTTCTTTATTAAAGTTTACTCTATTCAGAGGGAATGTGACCAAACGATGAATTAAAAAATGTAATGAGGCTAATTTATGTTGTTTGCAATGAAATGAATCATGAGGAATATATCTATCTGTTACTGTGTCCTTCCTATAGATATCAAATTCTAATCTATTATTATTTTTATAAATTAAAATATCTAGAAAAGGCAATTGTCCTTTATTCTCAACTTCGTAAGTGAATTTAATGGAATCATACCGGCTATTTAATTTAGAAACAAAATCACCAATATTTGCTTTCTTTGTATCAAAAATCGCGAAAATATCATTCACATACCTATACCATACCCTTGGGAAATATTCGAATTCTTGACTGGCCTCGATTTCAAACTTACTCATGAATAAATTGGCTATGAAAGGTGACGAGCAATTACCCGTAGCTGTTCCTTCTTTCTGAACATAAAATTGATTGTTATATTGGAAATAATTTTGTTCCATACAAAGTTTAGATAATGTTAAGTATTCACGAATAATTTCGTCCTCAAAGTCATTCATACTAAGTAATTCTTCGAGATATTGTAAAGTTTGTGGAATTGGCACACTTGGGAACAAAGAACTAACATCAAAAGACTATAATCCGAAATATAGCAAGGGACTCAGTAAGGTATTTAATTAGGTAGGCCTTACCTTAGCCTATAAGTCATCAGACCATCTGAGGAATATCTTAGGAAATCCCAAAGATAAGATTCCTAATTGTGAGAAAAGTGGAATTTATGAAATTAGTTGTAAGGATTGTGACAAAAAGTATGTTGGGCAAACTAAAAGGCCAATTAAAACACGATTTAAAGAACATTTAGCACACTTAAAATACAATAGAACAGAAAAGTCTAGCATTGCCGAACATGCCCTTGAAGCTGATCATACTTTAACATTAGATAATCTAAGATTAATAAAAAATATATCTGATAGGAGATTGTTGAACGCATATGAAAGTATGGAAATCATAAAATGTAAAAGTAGTTTAAATAAAGACAGAGGGCCTATTCCTTATAGTCCCCTCTACTGATTACTTGACCGGAACTGATGGCCTTGCCTATGTCATTAGTTCCGTTTGAGTAATTCAAGGGTTAGGCTAAGTATAAATAAGGTAGATTTGTAATTTAGCTTTAGTCAATCATCGCTCCTGATGAAGCTAACATGGTTAGCGAAACGCGCGTCCAGTGCAAAAATAAAGTGTTTGGTGTAATGGTGATATATACTGAGTAGTATCATTGTGCCAAAGATTCCATATTCCCAACTTAGAGAGACGTATAGTTAAAAAATAACTATTTATTAACCAAAATTTAGCTTAATTTTAACATTCAATACATTTGGTAGTTGTTTTCGCATGTTCATCACAAATAGGCTTATTACATTCTCCACATAATTTTCGAATCTTGCGTCGCTTTCTGAAATGCCCATTGCAACAAATGTAGCATGAGCCTACAACGAGTTTTGGTCCAGTCGAATCCCACGGTACTTGAGAAGCTGAAGGTATAGAACTATCTTGAATTACATTTGCAATAGGCTTTCCCATAAGACTCTCACCTGCGATTCGTGTAGCGAAATGTCTTGTTACCTGATTATTGGAATAACGATCTTAAATATTTGGTAAACATAACTCTTCACCAAGCTGTCGTAAAAATAATCTTCGTTGATTAGGTTTTTTCTGGATCATTTTGTTATTCTCAAAATATAAAATATATGACGCAAGAGCGGCAACGTTTAAGATGTTATAAAAAAAATGCTAGTAGCCAACTTCTTGTTGAGCTCTGTGTTGTGTATCTCTCTAGCATTTGATCCATCGTGTCAATATCAATTTTTGTTTTATTGTCATATTCAATTACAGTGAAATCTGCTTATAACGAACCCGTTTATAGCGAATTTCCGGTTAAAAGGAACTATTTTATAACGCACGAAAAAACTTCCTAAGACCAATGCAAATTTTTATCGGTTATAACGAACGTCCGGATAAAGCGAACTGCAGTCAACATTTTCAAAGGCGATGTGGTAGTAGTCGAAGGTTTCTTCTTGACTATTCACTGTCGACTGTGTTGGACGATGTAGCGCTGTCTGGTTTTGTGTATTCCGGAGTAGGCGTGGCCAATCATGCGCCAGCGACATTACCCTGTTCTTTAATGTTTTTGTTTCCGTAATGCGGGCGTCCAAGTTTTGCTGAGATTAAACCTTTCGTGTTTTTTTATTAAAATTACGTTTGTGTTTGTGGATTTCAATAGCCTCTCTGTATAACAAACACAGACGTAATTTCAATAAAAAAGACGAAGAGCTTAATCTCAGCAAAACTTGGACGCCCACATTGCGACAAACAAAAACATTAAGAAACAGGGAAATGTAGCTGGCGCCTGATTGGCCGAGAGCCCAAATGGCCACGCCTACTTCCGAATAACCAAAACCACAGTCGACAGTGAACAGTCAAGAACAGACCTTCGACCACCGCCCATCCTTTTGAAAATGTTGACTGCAGTGTCAACGAAACGTCAGGAAGTTAATGCCTGGAGAATACAGCCGACTTCAACTTTAAATGTGTTTTCTGAAAAAACCTCACGTTGGATGTCTTTTTTTTATGCTTTTTTTGGATTCAGCATAAAAAAATACTTAAGAAAACACGTGTGTTACTTTTGTATACCTGTGTTATTTATTAAACCTGAACGAAGTCCAGATTACGATAATGATTACTCCCCCATTTGTTGAACCTTGTTGAAACGCGTCTTTTGTAGTAACACTACTCGTCAACTGAGCTAGAATCGACATAGAGGAGGCGAAAAACTAACTTATGTTGTTTCTGACTACCATCTGGTATCGAATAGAAGTGCAACTGCAATCTGATAAATAAAGTTAAAAGGAAAACTCGCTTAGGATTAAGTTAGTTAATTTTGATTTTATATGCGTTTGAAATTAGGCACAAAATTCAATAATCCATAATTTATAGAAATGAAACACGTATTTTTAGTGTTCCGTACGGAACACTTATATGATGACTTCGGTGTCTGTCTGTCCGTCTGTCACACCCGATTTTCTCCGAAACTATTTGTCATAGAAAGTTGAAATTCGGTAATAATATAGGAATTGATGGCCTCATCAGAGCCATTGTAGTTTTGAAAGTTAAATTTTGACTTAAGGGGTTAGTTTTGGGGGACGAAATCGGAAGTCAAAAAAAAAAAAAAATTTACTAGGTAATCGAGTGTGGTGTCAATTGAAAGCTTGTGAAAACACGAGTAAAAAATATATATCTAATGTGATACTTGCGCGCACTTTTCTTTGTATTATTTTTAAAAAATCACGAAAAATTGCTGTCCTTATCTCGAAAGTACTTATCAAAAAATTTTGAAAAAATTCTGGAATATTCTCCACGGGGTGTAGATTGAACGAAAATTATCACGAGTGCATTACCTGTAATAATTTATTTGGTATATAAAAAAACAGAAATTTCAAGGTCATCAATTTTCAGTAAAGATCGGAAATAAACTTTGTTGAAAACTCATTTGGGGTGTGTTTTGTGAAGTCACTGATCATTTTATACTTCCGTTACAACATTTTTTTATTTTAAACTAGCCGTGCCCGCGGCTTCGCTCGCGTGAACTTGATTCACCCTTATCGTCACTGCTTATTCGTTATATTTATATTATTATATAGCTCAAGGGGCCTTAGAGGCCCATGGCTTGGTTGCGTACTTGTCTCCACTTCTTTTTGTCTCCGGTTAGCTTTTCCCAGTGCAGGATTCCCATCAACTCCGGATCTTGCTTTACTGCCTGAATCCATGTAGATCGAGGTCTACCCTTGCCTCTTCTTCCAACCACTCCTCTTATTAGGGCTTGCTTTGCCTGTCTTTCCTCCTTCATCCTTGCCACGTGTCCCAACCATCCTAATCGCTGGCTTATTATGATTTGGCTTATAAGGGG
Source organism: Pachyrhynchus sulphureomaculatus (assembly GCA_019049505.1). NCBI lineage: Eukaryota > Metazoa > Arthropoda > Insecta > Coleoptera > Curculionidae > Pachyrhynchus > Pachyrhynchus sulphureomaculatus. The sequence continues at coordinate 217,883,356 of CM032449.1, forward strand.
TTTCATATATAGGCATTTTAATTCGTAGTTTGTTCTTCTTCTCCACAGTCCCTCTTCTTTCCTTCCTCCGTACATTTATCTCAAAGCTTTCCTTTCCCACACCTCCAACGTCTCCTTTTCTCTTGCATTCAGTTCCCACGTTTCGCATCTATATGTCACCGTGGGTCTGACAACTGTCGTATATATTCTTTCTTTTGCTTTTCTTGGTACATTCTTTAATTTCAATATTGGATTTATTCCCCCAAACATCTCTGTCCTTTCGCTATTCTTTCTTGTATCTCCGTCCTTTCTTGTCCACTCTCTGTGATTGTTACTCCCAGATAATTAAATTTGTCTACTTTTTCAAACATACATCTTTCCTAAGTTGTTTATTATATCTAAACTTTTGTTGTTTTTAATATCCTTCTTCTTTGTAATTTCCATGTATTTTGTTTTTTTTCCTCATTTATCTTTAGTCCTCTCATCCTTCCCCTCTCTTCTATCCTACTTATGGCTTTTTGAGGTTCTCTTTTGTTCTTGTAATCACTGCTACATCATCCGCATAGGCCAAGCATTGGCAGGTTTGTTGGTATATCGTTCCATTTGTTTTTATTTCTGACTCCCGGATTATCTTCTCTAGTACCAAATTAAATAGACACTGGTTCCCCTGTCTTAATCCTATCTTCACCTTAAACTTCTCTGATACTTTGCCCTCAACCAACATTCGATTTTCTGTGTCATTCAGGGTCATTCTCACCATGCGAATCAATTTACTTGGAATTTTTAGTTCTTCCATTATCTTGTAGAGTCCTTCTCTATTTACAGAGTCATATGCTTCTCTGAAATTCACAAAGACAAAGTGTAGTGCCAAATTTTGTTCTAAGCTATTATCTTGGATTTGCTTAATCGAAAATATCTGGTCTGTAACCGATCTATTTTTCCTGAATCCACACTGGTACTCTCCCACAATAGACTCGGCTTGCTCTGCTAGTCTGTTTTTGATAGCCAACACTACTATCTTGTACACGACATCCAGTAAGGCTATTGCTCTATAATTAGCACATATAGTTTTTTCTCCTTTTTTGTATATTGGGCAAACGAGCGACTCTCTCCAGCTCACTGGCATTTTTTCTGTTTCCCATATTTCTTGCACCAACCGGCATATTTCATTTTCCAGATCTACTCCTCCAGCTTTTATCAGTTCTACAATTTCCACCCGGGCCTTATTTTTTTTTGGTTCTGAGTATTTCTCTTATTTCTTCTTTGCAGGGTTTATTTGTCGCCTCCTCCCCTTCAGTTAATTTTGCTTCCTATTTCTCATTCAACTCCTCATTTTCATCTCCATTTAATGTTTCTTTAAAGTATTCCTCCCCATCTATTCAGTCTTTCTGCGAAGCTTACTGCTAAACTTCCAACTTTTTTCCTATATATTAGCATTTTGTCTCTGTTTATTCCCTTTGTATTTTATAATAAAAAAACACGTAAATCGTAAAGTGGTTCTTGAGTGCTAAGCGCAGTAATGGATAGACAGACAGGCAGAGAGATGTTACGTTTTATATATATTATAGATTTTTTTGACATATATTAAGAATTAAAAAAAAAATCACGTAAATCCGATGAGTGGTTCTCTAATGATAAGCCCACTAACGGACAGACAGACAGAGAGACGTTGCGTTTTATATATATTATATAGATTATTATTATTATTATATAACCTCTTCAGAGAACATATGTATGAATTTAAAAAATCACGTAAGTTTTCGAGGGATAAGCGCACTAACGGACAGACAGAGAGACGTTGCATTTTACATATATTATAGATATAGATTATTATTATTAATATATAACCTGGCCAAAGAATATATGTATGAATTTAAAAAAAGACACGTAAATCGGATAAGTGATTCTCGCCTGATAAACGCACTAATGGACAGACAGACAGAGAGACATTGCTTTTTATATATATTATTCTTTGCTGCATAATATTGTTCCAAATTTAATGGTTTAGGCTGTATACTGCAAGGGAACGCGCTAACGGCAAACTTTTTTCCGACTTCATTCACTATTATCGTCACTGCTCATTCCCTATGCTACCTATCGTAATAAAATATAGCCTATAACCTGGCCAGAGAACATATGTATATTTAAAAAAAAAGTACGTAAATCGGATAAGTGGTTCTCCAGTGATAAGCGCACTAACGGACAGACAGACAGGCAGACAGACAGACAGAGAGACGTTGCATTTTATATATATTATATAAGCAATCAACGTACGGAACACTAATTGCGCAAGTTCAACTTGCACTTGACCAGTTATTTATTCAGAAATCTGCTTTATTTTAATTACAATGACGATCCTTTCGACGACAGTGGGTCTGCTTCAGATTGCTTACAAGCAGGTCATCTGAAGGAGACACAGTGTTTTCGAAACGATCCTGATGGTAATTAAAACAAAGTAATCATCAATCAATATCCCTTAATTTGCCACAACAGTTTAAAACTCAATACAGCAAATAACTATCAAAATTTATCCTAAAACTTACATTCGTTTGCCAGAAATCCCGAAAAACAACCGCCCCTACCACTATTTCACTTGACTCTTCAAATGTTGCAAAAATTCGTGATACGACAATGAATTTTCTAATCTATCTTCGATAAGCCTCTCCAAAAACATAACTCTATTCGGACTATTATCTCTTATAACGGTTAACGGAACCGGATAAGGTTTTTCTTCGTTCAGATAGTTGATTAAAGTATGCAGCCTCTGGTTAGTTAGAGTTTCTAATATAGGAATCTCTACCATATCGTCAGGGATAGCTGAATAATCCGAGACGCCTAGAGCATCGTTTAAGAACTCCCCGGGAACGTTGGGACCTATGAGAATCAACATCTGATCGCCACAATCCAACAGAAAAGCGCCTTTGTTTTTTCTAAACATCGGGCAGTCAGTTGGAGTCTTGGGGGCATCGGGACGGATTCCTCCTCTCCGTTTAGGACGACCTCTTGAGCTTCTAGATTGTGTATGGGATACATGTCGGGGTAAACTTGCTGCATTAGAAATTGGAGGGGTTTAGTTTTTAAGTCTATCATGTATTTGACGCGATCGTCCAACCTGAAACATTACGAACAGAAAAGTTAATATCGAATAATAATTTGGCATTTCAAAAAATGGTCGTCTATTATTTGTATAGTCTTACCTCGTAGCTGTGCCTATTCTAAAGGCAGGATGCTTTAATATCGCGGATATATACAGGGGCAATAATTTCAAGCATTCCGGAGCTAGTAGTGCAGTCGTGGAGCTTCCCATGTTTAGCGAAAATTTATATGCCGAGAGGACATCTATCGCTGCATTGATGAAAGCTTCTCTAGCGTCTGAAAGTGATGCCTGCATTGACCTATAAGAAAAAAGAGAGGAATATAATTAAACATAGAATTAATACAAGAAAAAAATAAAAAGAACAATTTAAATATGTAAAAATGTAGCAGCGAAATTGAAATAAATAAGACTAACCTGTCAACTGCCATTTTACCCAACAAACCAATAATGCATTGTTGATCAGCTGATTGGATCACGTCCTGTAATGTGGACGCAATAGGTAAGCAAAGAGTGTGCACTCTAATTCTTCTTTCGCCTGAAAATTAATGAAAATTTACTAAAAAGGACAATAGCCGTTTTAAAAAAACAATTTTTAGTGTTCCGTACGGAACACTTATAAGATGACTTCAGTGTCCGTCTGTCTGTCTGTCACACCCGATTTTCTCCGAAACTCTTTGTCATAGAAAGTTGAAATTTGGTAATAATATAGGAATTGACGGCCTCATCAGAGCCGTGTAGTTTTGAAAGTTAAATTTTGACTTAAGGGGTTAGTTTTGGAGGGTGAAATCGGAAGTGAAAAAAAAAATTTTTTTACTAGGTCATCGAGTGTGGTGTCAAATGAAAGCTTGTGAAAACACGAGTAAAAAATATACATATAATATAATACTTGCGCACACTTTTTTCTGTATGATTTTTAAAAAATCGCGAAAAATCGCTGTCCCCCCATCTTACCTCGAAAAGTACTGGTCAAAAAAATTTTGAAAAATTCTGGAATATTCTCCACGGAGTGTAGCTTGAACGAAAATTATCACGAGTGCCTTACCTTTAATAATTTATCTGGGATATTAAAAAAAAAAAAACAAAAATTTCAAGGGCATCAGTTTTCAATAAAGATTGGAAACAAACTTTATTGAAAACTCATATGGGGTGTGTTTTGTTAAGTCACTGATAATTTTATAGCACCGTTACAAAATTTTTTATTTTAAAAGCAATCGACGTACGGAACACTAATTATGCAAATTTAACTTGCCCTTGACCGGTTATTTTGATTAATTTAGAAAGTTACAGGCCTGGAAAGTACTGTTCCAAAAATATTACTTAGAAATTCGTGATAGTTTCGGAGATAAAGGCATGTTTATCCGAGTGCGCAACCGGTTATTTTTGTCCGCCAGGTTGACCAGCAAATCATAACACTCGCTTACCAATTGAGGCCAGAATGTATCCTGGCCCCTAGGAATTTAAATACCTTTCTACCTAGCTGTAGGCAGCATGCATCTGCTCGCGCGCCCCCTTTTTGTTTGGTTCCATAAGAATCCTCTCTTTAGGAAGGCAGTTCGGTCGATACCGCCTTCTCCTTCTGGTATTAAAACGACGCATCAATTGTCAGTAATGTCTGACAATTTAAATCAGAATAGTTTTTTTTTCTTTCTCCCTCTATCATTTTTTGAAACTCTGACTTTGTCCGAAATACTACGTCTGCAAGGAACACAATACATTAGCGCATGCGTCAGCAAGGCACGGTAAGTCTGGACACTGCTGGTAAATCAAATCTATATATATATTAAAACATATCTTTCGTTGAACTTGGCAACGTCGCCTTTACCTTTCAAATGGAACCCACACTGCTTGAAATTTATCCATATATGGCGTTGGTTCCCAACCGGTGGGTCGCGACCCACAAGGGGGTCGCCGGTTATCAATTTGAAAAAACCAAAATTAAATTTGCGGGGTAGTCCACAGCGATCGCGACACTACGTTGCCTCTCGCAGAAACGTGTAAAAGAGAGAAGTTTCGAGACGAACAGCTTGACGTTTCGCCGAGGTGAGAATAATCGGGAAAGTACTCCCAGCTGATATATAAGCAACGAGCAGAGCCGTAGGGGGACAATCTTTAATTATTCAGCCGTGAATATAAATTTTCGAATATAAATATAATTGTCGCGTTCAGTAAACTTGATCTAGTGTTAAATCGTTACGGTGTTCTTTTTATCGTTTGTATATGAATAGTTCGTTGGTTAGTTCGTGTCTTGGTTGTTATGAAAAACGGTACAATACTAGGAGAGCCCGTTACAATTCGTCTTCGATAGGTACGCCTAGAAACAGACTCTTCTATTATTTACCTTTTTGGCTAAAAAACATTAAATAATGTGAATTCAGAATTTTTAAACATTTTTTAAAATTATTTTGAAATATTTTATTTTCCAGATATCAACGTCATGGAGAAAAAAGAAAATATTCGGAGAACTATTTAAAATTTGTATTTTCAATTGTTACTAATAACGGTATAGAGCAGCCACAGTGTTTTAGACAATGCCGTTTTTAGTGCTGAATCCATGAAACCATCAAAGCTCAAACGTCACTTAGAAACATAGCATTCCGAACATATTACAAAAGACTTGGACTTTTTTAAACGACATGAGGCTGTCTTGAAAAAACGTACTGGGACGTTTCAACAACAAAGCCAACCTGTTGTTCAGGTATCATATGAAATTGCTCTGGAAATTGCAAAAAAATAAAAAAAACCCTATACAATTGCAGAAACTCTCCTCACACCGTGTTTATTAAAGGTGGTTAAGCTAATTCTTGGAGAAGCGAGTGAGATTAAAATGCGTAATATATCCTTGTCCAACAACATAATTCAGAAACGTATTTGAGACATGTCCACAGACGTGATGGAATAAATTTTATCTGAAATAAAGGCATCTTCTGTCTTTTCCTTTCAACTTGACGAGTCTGCCGATGTTAGTTCATGTTCCCAATTACTCGCTTTCATGAGATATATTCATTGGGAGGACAACAAAGTGTTTTGTAAAGCACTAAAAACTATTACGAAAGGTGTACACGTAATGAAGATGATAAGTTCAATCTTTGAAAGTAGTAATGACTTACAATGGAAGTATGTGTGGAGTATGTACCGATGGAGTACCAGCCATGTTTGGATCGAGGTCGGCCTTTCAGTCAAAAGTTAAAGAGCTTGCACCCCAAGCAAAAGGACTGCACTGCATGATTCATTGATTTGCCCTTGCTACCAAGGTTTTTCCAAAGCCTTTGCAAGAAATGCTCGATCTTTGGTGACAACTGTCAATTATATAAAATCTAGTACTCTCAGTACTCGTCTGTTCAAGGAACTATGCAAAAACATGAACTCTGATCACGAAGTTCTTTTTTACACTGCTGTTCGTTGGTTATCAAAAGAAAATGTTGTTGACGGAGACTTTGAATTGAAAAATGAAATAAAACAGTTCTTAGAAATGAAAGGAAAACATGAGTTTGTGACACATTTTAATGATGAGACCTGGATCCAAAGAGCAGCTTATGTATCTGATATCTCAGATCAGCTAAATTTGAAATTGCAGGGTAAGGAAACGCACATTATTCACTTCAGAAATAATAACCAGGCGTTCGTAATAACGCTGCAAAAGTGGCGCCGTAAAGTAAATCTTGGAAACTCTACAATGTTTGAACACCTTTGCATCGTAACATTCATTTTTTTCTAGATTTTAAGATCATGTTACGACACTGTTTTTCTCCCCTGTAATTTTTATTTTTTCTCCATTTTTATATTTATTGCAGTGATTTCAACTTTTGAGCACTTTAACTTAACCAGTAGTGTATAGTGTGTTGCAGACTTAACTTATTTTATTTGTATTGAATGTATCTGATTTACGAAAGACGGGCATCATGGGTTCTTGTCTGTCAAGCCGCAAGTTTAACACTCCCGCCTCATTTTTCGTTCCGGAAGTGAACCATTTTAAAGTCTTCACTTTGAAGAAGGGGCAAAAGATATATAAACGGCCATTTGGAATTTTTAAAGGCTTTTCCCTCCAGCGTAGCGGCTTTTTTCTTCCGTCATGCCGTAGTGCAGTAACGGTTTTTTTTTTATCACCAAGTGGGTGTCGTTTCTAAACCACAAATTTGAAGCCTTTTTCCGTTCTTAAAATATTCTGCTCATCTTAAGGCATTAGCTACCCAAATGAAAATAGGAGAGTAGTGGCTGAGACAATATTTTTGATGAGAATCTCACCAGGAGAGGCCAAGCAGTTTATGGAAAACCCCCCCAGAGGAGAAGCCAATCAGTAAGTCAGTAGTATACCAGTTTAAATATCTCACTTCCTGTCTACAACGTGTGTTTCCAACGACTATTCAACACGTGTAATCCGATTTTACAAACTTTTATATCGTGTCTTTTAAAGCCATTTGCTAAGAACTTAATAATTCTAATTTAGAGACTCTATGCAATAGTGTGCATTCTCATAGTATACAAGATTATTTATTTAGTAGATGTAATTTTAAGAGCGTAATAAAAGTAGGAATTTTTATTTTGTTAATATACTCTTCTTTATTTAAGTGTAGTGTCTCACTAAACTCCTGCTCTTTCTTTCAGGACGTATAGGTTGTACATAAATTAATTTTACAACAACTAAATAACTCAGTATTTTTTTATTTTTTGAGTTAGATTCTTTTATTCTAAAATGAATGGTGCCCAAAAAACAGTACAACCAAGTTTTAAACAACTATAGAAACTATTTTCAAAAGACGTACAAAAATTATCTCGATCTCCATGTTCTCTACCAGTAAAAAAACGAGCTAGCTTATATCTGATTTTTGTTCTCTCAGTAATTAATATCCACTCAATCCATTCTCAAAAATTAAGATATACATAGGAGGCTATAAAAATGATGCTGCAACGTGAGACTACAAAATGGCCCCGCAACCAGAGGCAATAGCATCAAGACTGAAGAATTGGATAAGGAAATTGTAGATAATCTAAGAGAGGAAATTAATAACCACCTTCGAGCCCTTGAATCTGAAATACAACGTTATTTCCCGGAGTTCTCTGAACAAGAAGCTGCATTAGTACGAAACCCATTTCATGTATCTTTGGATGTTAGCGACATTTTCGATGAAGTGCAGAATTTTTGGAGCTGCGAAATGATTCCTCAGCGCGTGACTTATTTCGGGAAGAATCGTTACGTCAATTTTGGCGTGCATTCATATTTTAAAGTTTCCATGCTTTCTTTTCGAATATTTGCGCCATTTGCTTCTACTTGCCTTTGCAAAAGTGGATTTTCAACTCTTCTGCAGATCAAGACAAGAGCCAAGAATAAGCTTGGATGTTCAAGGTGACAGACTGGCCTTGACAAAAAACTCAACCAAGAATTATAACACTTCTTAAGCGGATGCAAACTTAACCATCACATTAATTTTTTTTTTTTTTTTTTTTTTTATTGGTCTAGCACACGTGCTGCAGGAAAGTCCCTAAAGCGCTCCAGGAGCGGCACGAGTGCGGAAAAAAGCGATTCACGTTGTTCTTGAATCGCTGTAAATTGTACTCGGTGGGAAACACAGCGCTGGGCAAATTATTCCAAAGGGATGACGTTCTCCATATAAAAGATTGCTTGAAAAGCGTTGTACGCGGAGTAACAAGCTGAACCTCATACGGATGCGAAGCACCAGCGCGACGTGTATTTCTAACATGCACCGCTTTGGGAGGAATTAAGCGGGCTACATCCTTCGAACACTTTCCATGAAAATACTTGTAAAACAGACTCAAGTCGCCAACCGTTCTTCGATGTTCCAGCGAATCAAGGCCGCCGGTCAATTCCGGGCCCCCAATCAGACGGACCGCTCTTCTCTGAACAGAATCCAATAAATGCAGTGTATGTTTGGGAGCGGAGCCCCAAACGTGGGAGCAGTATTCCATAGTTGGTCGAATTTGGGCTTTGTAAAGAATTAACAGTTGTTGTGGGGTGTAAAACTTTCTGGTTCTAAATAATATTCCCAACTTTTGAGAAGCTCTCCTTGCTATGCCTGCAACATGTTCATGCCAAGGACATATTTACTCCCAAACCAACGCCCAACAAATTGAGCGACGATGCCAGGGGAATGGAGTGCCCCGACATAACTATGTCGGGTTCAGCAACGTTAACTTTTTTAAAAAAAACTGCCGCTTGGGTTTTTGTAGCGTTAAATTCCACTTGGTTACTGTCACCCCAAGATAGAATTTCTTCCAGGTCTTTGTTAAGTTGAACGACCTCCTGCTGTCTGCGGATATTCGCCTGAGCAGCCGATGTCCGAGCGTTCAAGGTGAATGAAGAGACAAGCGTACTGTCATCTGCAAAGCTATAGATTGGATTCCCGGTCTTTTCCAGCAGATCGTTAATGTAAATGACAAAGAGAGTAGGAGACAGTATGGAGCCCTGGGGCACACCGGCGTTGATAGTGAGGGTGTTAGAAAGAAATCCGTCGACCGCCACTCGTAAAGAACGCTCTCTGAGGAAACATGAGAGCCACAAACAGAACCTTTCAGACATACCATAAGAGCGCAACTTAGCCAACAGTCCATCGTGCCAAACACGGTCGAATGCCTTGGATATGTCAAGAGCAACCGCTCGAGATTCTCCAAAGTGTTCAATTGCGTTGTTCCAAACATGTGTTACATAAGTCAGAAGATCTCCTGTTGATCTATGTTTACGAAAACCATATTGGTGATCGCTAATAATATTGAATCGTTCAAGATATTTTAGAAGATGCTCATTGATAACCTTTTCCAGGACTTTCGATATTATTGAAAGTAGTGCAACTGGTCGGTAGTTATTTGGCAAGGTCTTCTTACCTTTTTTAGATATCGGCTGAACCGTGGCACATTTCCAGCAGGACGGAAATATTCCCTTTCTGTAGGATAGGTTAAAAGGTCTACAGAAAACTGGTGTTAGTTCCCTTGCACAGTTTTTGAGAACTATGGCAGGTATTCCGTCAGCGCCAGAAGCCTTCTTGGTGTCTAGCTTCATTAAAATACGCTTTATGATGCGCTGTCTGAAGACAACATCGGGCATCCTTGACTGCAATATGGGAATAGTAGGTGGTGTTTTCCTTGGAAATCGACAGTAGAATGTGAAGCAAAGAGAGTTCAGCCAACAAGTTCGCTCTCTCAGCAGGTGTGGTTGCAATGGAATTATCTGGCCGTGTGAGTGGTGGTATGGTAGATTTGGTAAAATTTTGACTAACTGCCTTAGCGACTGCCCAAAAGGACCTGGAATTATTGGGACAAGCGAGAAGTTTGGTTCTAATTCGTTGATTGTGTGCCTCCTTGGTTTCGTCGATAATTCCCTTGCATCTGTTCCGGGCATGAACAAAGATGTTTCGATTTACGGTGTTAGGATTTTCACGCCATTGTCGGTAGGCAATATGTTTAGAAGCAACAGCTTCTTTGCATTTTCGGTCGAACCAAGGCTTGCCGTTGGAGGAGCATTTCTTCGAAAAAGGGATGTAAGCTTCCATACCAGCCAAAAAATAACATCGGAGACCTCCCTGGCGCAGTCAGATGGGTTATCGGATCGAAAACAAAACGTCCATCCAAGGGAAAGTTCGAAAGTATTCCATGAGATCTTCCCATTTAGCAGATTTGTAGTGCCAAATCTTGCGCGGTCTAGGCGCCTCTCTGTCACTGATTGGCAGGATACTCGATGTCGAAAGCAGTTTATGGTCGGAAGAACCTAACGGCGGATTTACGGTGACCGTGTAAATCTCCGGATTGGTGGTTAAAAACAGATCAAGAAGACTGGCGAACTCCCCGTCTCGATCAGGGATCCGTGTTGGTTCGTCAATAAGCTGAGTTAAGCCATAACTGAATGAGAATGATTCAGCTTCACGACCTTGTTCGTCGGTAGTATTTGAATATTTGAGCCAGTTGATATTGTGGACATTAAAGTCGCCCCAGGATGGCAATTTCGGCACTTGGATAGTTACTTTGTAAATGATCGATGGTGTCTGCAAGAGAAGCGAAAAGTGTTCGAAAATTGGTATCACTTGGTGGTCGATACAGGATACAGACGAACCTTGTGGTTTGTTGAGTCGTTATTTTTAACCACATAACATCAAAGTTTGGGGGCTCCAGAAGCTTCTTCTCGTTGACAAGAGTGGTCGCTTCTGACAAAAAGACAGATTCCAAAGTTACGCCTAAATCGGGAATAGAAGTCGTACCCAGGATAAAGATAGTTGACCGTGCTGGTCGATGGACTGACCTTGGTTTCACATAGAGCGAGTACATGAGGTTTATCTGATTGCAGGTGTTGATGCACTGAATTTATGTTCGAGTTTATACCTCGTATGTTGCAAAAATCTATCTTAAAAATTATGATGCCTGCAAGTCGACGCCTCCGAACCATCCATTAATACATAATAATTAATACTTTATAAAAAATATTACTGTTAAGTCCTAAAATACAGAGTGTCCCAGTATTCCATGCACACAGAATTGCTGTTGATTTCTGGGATGAAAATATGTTCATTTAATCCAACTTACCTTAGTCCAAAAATTCGTAATTTTTGAGATACAGAGTATCAAAGTTATACTTTTATTTTAGTTGTTCTTAAGTAGCTTTCTTAATAATTGCACTGTTTGTACAAGATTCGCTGCTAAGGGGTTTTCTGAGATGAGAGATCGAAATCAGTTCACAGTTTTGTTGTAAATTGTAGGGGGCGCCACTTATTGCACCGTGTATACTTTTAAATTATCATAACTTTTTTTCATTACCACCTGTACGATATTTTTAATAAATATTCGTATTTTCGCCTTCCCCTGTCTAAAAAAGCTCTCTTGGTAAATATTGGTCTCCAAGCAACAGTTTCTGAGATAGTGGGATCTTTGTTTCTATTTTTAATTCCATTTTCAAATTCGCACACGTTTCTTCACATTGTATAGTTACTTGGTAATGCTCAAAAATCACTCTGGCAATGATGTAAGATATCATATGTTCTATGACTTAACTGGCTTGCAGTAATTCTGACAGAAAGTAATTTTTGACAGATATCAGTTTTACGAGTATTAACGAGAATTAATCCCTTCTCAAGCTCAACAGTGTTTTAAATCTAGATTATTATGGAGTACACTTTCGGTGAGCAAACTGATATGATTTTAGTGTTTGGTTTTTGTAACGGCAACGGTCGCAAAAGTGCTCGCATATATCACGAAAAATTTCCGCATAGTCGGACTCTTACCCATCAGACTTTTGCTAATATTGAGAGGCGACTTCGAGAAATTGGACAATTTAAGCCGATCAGGAATAATGCTGGGCGGCCTTCACAAGTAGAGCACTCGATGTTGAAGAGGAAATTCTTTTGAAATTGTACAGGGTGAGTCAATGATAGAGAAAGTTCATTATCTCATTTTGTTTCGCGAATGACGAAAAAATGTTAAATACAATAGATTTAGGGAATGTTAAGGTGTACAATTTAAAATTATTTTTGAGTATACAGGGTACTTCAAAAAAGTGTGGCCAATATAACATATGTTTTTTTAAATGGAACATCCTATTTTCTTATTTATTTTTAAATTCTGCATAAATTTTTTTTTTAATAATGTTATATACCTAAACCTAGTTTTTCTTATATTTCATTTTTTAAAAAAAAAAATACTATTTTCAGTTTTCTAAAAAATTGCCAGTAGCGCCATTGTTTCTAAAGGTAGAATACTCATAATTGGTACGAGCGTTCTATAGAGATGAAAAAAAAGATATATGTAAAGAAATTTGAGTTAGATGCTACAGCGTGTTCAAAATAAATATATGTATTTCAATTATTTTAAATTGAAAAATCTCAAATTTTTTAAATGGCACACTCTGTATATTATTATTTTTTCTGATAGATTTTACAAAATCCTCCAACTTTTATTAAGTATGTCATATACCTATTTCTAATAGTTTTCGATTTATTTTGAATTTTTCAAGTTTTTAATACACTTACGCTAGTGTGAAAACATAAACAAATAGTTAATAATAATTTTAATATAGTTTAACTTATCTAATGATTAATTAATATGACGTGATAAATGTTCAAAAATATGCCCGTCTACTTGAATACACATGTTTAGTTGTTTTATTATATTTTCCTTCACTTTTCTCGGCATAAAGAGCCTTGCACGCATCCCGTATCCTATTTTTTCGTCATTCCCGAAACAAATGAGGTAATGAACTTTAGTCTATCGTTGACTCACCCTGTATACGATAATCCTGGAATCAGCACTGGTTTAATTGAACGTCAAACGGGAATATCAAAAAGTACAACTAAACCCGATCATTAAACAACAAATTATCACCTGTTTCATATACAGTTCGTCCAGAAACTCTTACCTCCAGATCTTGGATCCCGTTTGTATTTTTCACAAATTATTCGAGCACGGATAGCGACTGTTCCGGCTTTTCACACTAAAATCCTATTTACAGACGAAGCACGCTTCATTCGACGTGGTATAACAAATATGCAAAATAATCATCTTTACGCTGAAGAAAACCCACATGCTGTGCAACAAAATACAGATTCAATGCGAATCCAGTGTTAATGTCTGGATGGGATTTGTCGCGAACTATTTGATCGGGCCGTTTAGATTATCAGATCGACTTGATGGTGACATTTGAATTTCATCCGTAAAAAATACTATTCCTGAATTACTCGAAACCTTACCCATTAATTTACGTCTCGACATGTTTTTCATGCACGATGGTGCACCACCCCGCGTAATGTGAGAGTTTTTTGAACCAAAGTTACTCAGATACATGCATCGGAAAAGGTGAAGATGCTCGTATTCACTGGCCACCTCGTTCCCCAGACTTAAATCAATGCGATTTTTTCCTTTGGGGTGCATTAAAATCGAAACTTTATCAAGTTCAAGTTGACAACATTGTGCAATTGTGGAATAAAATTCAAGGATTCAAAACGCTGCTAACGCTTTACGAAATGAAGACAGTTTAAGAAGAGTATATTTTAAATTTCCTGCGACGTATTAATTTATGCATTAACGAAGGTGGCGGCCATACTGAACATTTATTGTGAAACCAATACCTTCGCTGAGCGATTAAACTTTTTTCGAATTTATCAATTTGTGGGTAATCTTTTATACCCTTAGCCAGTTGGTTTACATTCTTACTGTTGTTGGCCCGTTGGTCTTTAAATTTATTATTGTTGTTAGCCTGTTTGCCTTTAAGCATGCTCCAAATTTCAAAGGCTGTTCTTTTGGACCTGTCCTAAGCCTGAGCGAAGTGTGAAGGAACGCATTTGCGAATTTGACAATGGAATTAAAAAATGGGAAACGAACATCCCACTATCTCAGGAAATTGTTGCTCGAAGCAACATTTACCAAGAGAGCTTTTTTAGACAGGAGAAGGCGGAGAATAAGAATATTTAATTAAAAATATCATACAGAGTGGTATAAAAAAGTTATGATAATTTAAAAGTATACACGGTGCACTTAGTGGCACCCCCTACAATTTACAACAAAACTGTGAGCTGATTTCGATTTCTCATCTCAAAAAACTCCTTAGCACCGAATCTTGGACAAATGGTACAATTATTAAGAAAGCTACTTAAGAACAGCTAAAATAAAAGTATAAACTTTGACACCCAGTATCTCAAAAATTACGAATTTTTGGATTAAGGTAAGTTGGGTTAAATAGTCATATTTTCATCCACAGTAACTTTATGTACACAGAGTACTGGGACGCCCTGTATATTTTTTTTCAAACCCTTTATTTTTTTGTGTTATCGATCCAATATAGCAGATGGGAAAGGGGGGTCGCGAATATTTTTCCCTTGCATTGCCTAAATAAAAAAAGTACACTCGTGGATTCCATAGTTGAATATAAGAATTCTACCATATTTTACTTACCTTTACTTGAAGTATACAACAAAGCAGCTTGGAAACAAACGCTTTCTGTCAGATTTTCTTCTATGGCCACCTGCATACCGAAAGCAGCCTCTGGATTGATGTTAGGCAAAGATAGAAGGTCGGTTGACCTAACGAAAAAGTTACCTAAAATAAAAATAACGTAAGAATCTGGTCCATAGTGATTTTCCATGAAAAAAAAAGCTCCTTTTTCTGACTACATACCGTGGAAAGTGTGAATTGCTAAGCCTCTTGTACATCTGACTCTCATTACAGCCTCGAAACCTATTTTTCTGGTCAAGTATCGTCTTAATGACCGTTGGAATCCATCCACCAAGAGAGGCCTGGACGTTTTGAATAGTGGGAAGTGGTGTATACTACCACCGCTAAATCTATAAAGAATCTCAATATATTTTTTTGACTTTTTACAGAAAATTTCATTATGGTCCAAGAGAAGTGCAAACTATTATAAACAAGAACCGAAAACATACAAATTCATTAGTTAGCCTTACCTACTAATTCCAGATATAGTCGCCATATCGACATACTGCGAATTCACAACAAACAAATCAACCGCAACCTGTTGTCCCGAACATTCCAGAGCGAGTCTCTTGTAGAAATCATTTGCGGGATTCAAAAGAGGCGTTTCTGCTGTGGATCTCTTATTAGGATCTTCTCTTGCTGTAACTGCGCCTGGGCCGAGGTTAGGTAAGGCTGCTTGGAATACGGTGACCCTACCGCCTGTAAATAAAGACTCTGTGTTTACTCGGATAAGAATATTTTATTATCGTTCAGATTTATCAATTGTTGCTACCATATAAACCGTAAGAAATATTAAATAAAACAGTATGAACTTTGAATTGTTGTGGCTGTTACTTGATGGAAAATTCATAACGAATGTAATGAAAGACTAATATTGTCAAATTTCCACTTTATTTAGTTTCACTGAAAACTGTATGACGCGTTTCGCTATACTATAGCTTCTTCATATCATTTTTGTATATCAGAAAAAGCTATAGTATAGCGAAACGCGTCATACAGTTTCAGTGAAAGTAAAATAAAGTGGAATTTGACAATATTAGTCTTTCATTACATTCAAAAAACAGTATGAATCTTTTATAAATAACTGGCTTGTGCTTCACCGGAGAATACAGATTCCTGAAGTTGGCGAATTTCAATGTACAATTTTATAGAATCAAGTTTCCCAGTACCCACTTCTGTAAAAAATGCTGGATTTATTGAAAAGTCTGTAGATATATAGATATACTCCCTGAGCTAAAAGTACTTGCCATCTCCTTAAAATCTTAAAAGCGGTAAGGAATAAGAGACATCTAGTTTCTAAGATCTAAAAGGGGTGACAGATACCTTTGGCCAAGGCTGTATGTTTAACTTGTAGATATTCTATTTTTAGATAAGAACCAATAAAGAATTAGAAATTGTCTGGTTCTACTATTAATCTTCTTCCTCTTAAAGTGCCTATTCAGTTCGAATGTTGGCAATCATTCTGGCTATTATTATTTTATCCATTACAGCTCTGAAGAGACCGGTAGTATTTGTTGAGAACCAATTTCGCAGATTGTTTAGCCAGGAGATGCGTCTGCGTCCTGGTCTCCTTTTTACCAAATACCTTTCCTTAGAGTATTTCCTGTAGTAATCCATATCTGTGGAAATTTCTCATTATGTGAATTTAATTGAGTTTTTAAAATCTTGCCTTTATAATCGTGAACATGTAGTAAAGATAAAGGGGTATGAGTCCAAACCTTTTACACCTACATCCGGCATTCCGCAGGGGTCCAACCTAGGACCGCTGCTCTTTTTACTCTATATCAACGACATCACTGGTGTAGTTAAAAATGCATCCTGCCTGTTATTTGCTGACGACTTAAAACTTTATTATGAAATCAGATCGCCTGCTGATTGCCGGATTTTGCAGAATGATATAGACAACGTTGCAAAATGGGCAATTGACAATAAAGATTTACTTTAGTGTAAGTGTACTGTTGTTTCTTATACTAGAAAACTGAAGCGATATAAATTTTACATATAGTATTGAGAATGATTCACTTTTGTATGAGGACAAGATAAAGGACTTAAGGGTGATTTTTGATTCCAAAATTGACGTTTAACTATCATGTAAGTTATACAACAAGTAAAGCGAACAAAATGTATGGCTTAATTGTCAGAAGCACAAAAGATTTTAGAAGTACAAATTGCATAAAACAGCTATACATATCCTATGTTAGAAGTATTATGATGCGTTACATGCATTATAAATTAACAGACCGGTTCATATAACTCTATGATTTCTTCTACACTGTTGCATGAACGCTATAGGATGGTAACCTTAGAGAAACGTAGAAAACAATATTGTATGCTCTACTTGTACAAATTCACAATTTTTTTTTATTTAAATACACAGCTGTGAAATTGATAAACTATATATATATAATATATATATATATTATATATATATATATATATATATATATATATATATATATATATATATCGCTTTATTGTAAAGTTTGTAAGGCACGCAATAAAAAATATCTTTTAGAAAAAGGTCGCACTGTTGTATAGAGAATAAAGGTGATTAAAACTAAAAATGCAAATAATTGGTAGAGAAATTTCGGACGCTTATGGTTTATAACATTTTAATATTTATAACCAATGTTGTGTGTTGCAGTGTGTATTTTACACTAATCCATTCTCAAAACTTATTATTCAAAAATTTATACCTACCTAGTTCAACGGTAGGTAAAAAGTATAAAAAAAGCAATATAAAAAGATTAAAATAAGATATTTCCAAGGTTTAAAAAATCCATAGTGATTAAATAGTTTAAGTAACAAGATGAAAATGCATTAGATAAGGTTTAGATTTCACATATCTGGCTCCTATAATACAAATACATCCGAAAATTATGTAATTACTCTACACCTTTAAGGTATTTTTTTTGTCTTTTACTATTACATTCCTTCGTTCGCAGGCTTACATCTGTATAAAAGCATAGGTAAATTGATCTAGAATAGTAACAATCGAATACTGGATATAGATTTTTTGTTAAAAACTGAGATGCAAACAAAAACTGAAAGGGACAGTGCAGTGTCACAATTAGAATGTTAATAGTATCTCCTCTAACTTTCTCATCTACTCTTCTTCTAAACCTTTATATATTTAACTGTCTATAATTGTATTATGTGGGAAGAATATTATAAGAAGCTGCTAACAGAAGACAGACAAGAATTCCAGGAAGAGAACCTGAAGAAGAACAGAATAAGGAAAAAAAAAAAACATATAGAACTAAGCTATGAAGAAGGAAGTAGAGAAGACAATAAAAACACTCAAAAATAATAAATCTGCGGGGTCTGGGGGTGTGGTAAATGAAATGATTAAGTACGGGTCTAATAAATTACATCGAATGCTGAGAAACATGTTCCACAGAAGCGATAAATGGAGAAAAAATACCAGAGGAATGGTCAAAAGCCTATATAGTATCTATATTTAAAAAGAGAGACCGCAGAAGAAAAATGCACACAACTATAGAGGCTTAAGCATAATATCGAGTATGGGGACGTCATGTATGGAAAAAATTATTAAAAATATCATAGAGGAAATATAAAAGGAAAAAATTGGAGAAGACCAAGCAGGCTTTACGGCCGGAAAATATCATGTATAGACCACATATACAATTATAAAATAAACAATGGAAAAAAAACTGGCAAAGAATAGAGAAGTTCATTTATGCCTTCATAGACATAAGAAAGGCCTATGCGTACTCAGTACCTGAAGACAAAGATTATGGAACGCAATGAAAGAAATAGGGCATTGACAAAAGAACTAATATACGCAGTAAAAAGCTCTCTACGAAACAACACAGTGAACATAAAAATAGGACATAAGGGACAAATAGGGAAGAGACTCCAAACATCAAAAGGCCTATTACAATGGATGCTCTACATCCCCACACTATTCCAAATTTACCTCGAACAAACATTAAAAAAATGGAAGCAAAAAATGTAGTGGAATGGGAGTCCCAATTACGAGAAGATTACTTATATACTCTATGTTTCGCAGAGGACCAAGTAATCATAGCGCAAGATGAGGAAGACCTCAGTTCTTTATTATGGTAAGAAAAACTGACAGAAGAATACACTAAAGCAGGATTAGCAATAAACTTTGATAAAAACGGAATATCTAATAACAAAGGAGGGAAAAACGTGGAGAATCTAAGAAGTCGATAACGAAACAATAATCAAAGGAACCGATAGATTTAAATATTTAGGAAACCATCATTTCAAAAAACGCAAATCAGAAGAACAGATTAAAGCTAACACATGGGCTGAAAAGTCCCGGGCCTAACAAAGAAAACCGGTTTTTTTGTTTGGTTCAAAAATTAGCTTTATCATCAACGTAATCTTCCATCAAGAGCATCGCAATCATTCCAGCGCGCTCTAACATTTCAATACCACTTTTGTAGAACGATTTATCTTTTGCCTCAAAAAAGGCCTCAGTTTCAGCGATAACCTCTTCATTCGTGCGAAATTTCTTTCCGGCGAGCATTTTTTTCAGGGTCTGCGAACAGCCAGTAGTCGCTGGGAGCCAAATTCGTGGCGAATACGGTGGATGTGGGAGCAATCCTCGAAGTTTCAATTCATGTAGTTTTGCCATTGTTTTGATTGACTTGTGACACGGTTGCGCGTTGTCTTGATGAAACAAAATTTTTTTTCTTTGCACATATGCGGTCGTTTCTTTGCAATTTCGGCCTTTTCAAACGCTCCAATATAAGCTATATAATATTCACTGTTGATGGTATTTCCTTTCTCAAGATAGTCGATGATGAATATTACACCACGCACATCCCAAAAATACCGAGGCCATAACCTTTCCAGCCCATTGTCGTGCTTTCGGGCGCTTTGGACGAGGTTCACCAGTTGCTGTCCACTCAGAGATGACGATCGTTTTGATTCCGGAGTGAAGTGATGGATCCATGTTTCATCATTGTCACATATCGACGCAAAAATTCCGGTTTGTTACGTTTAAAATATGGCGAAACACTGCTCAGAATCATCAACACGTTCTTTGTTTTTTGATCAACAGTGAGCAAACGCGGCACCCCACTTTGAAACAGAAGCTTTCTCATAGTCAAATGCTCATGCAATATAAAGCCAACACGTTCTTTTGATATCTTTACGATGTCAGCTAACTCACGCAACTTCACTTTTTCGATCATTCAAAACGATTTTATGGATTTTTTTTATGTTTTCTGGTGTTACCGCCTCATTTGGACGTCCACTGCGTTCTGCATCATCGGTGTCTCTACGACCGACGTTTGAAGTCAGCAAAACCAACGTTTTATTGTTGTTTCTGATGGAGCGGAGTCCCCATAAACACTTTTCAAGCCATTGCTTCGCTTGAAACGGTATTTTTTCCCATCAAGAAGCAGTGTAAAATTAAAACACGAAATTGTTTTGATCCATTGTTTTGAAAATAACAAAAGTAGCGTCACTCTTCGCACAATAACTCACAAACTAATGAATAGAATATCATGAAATTTTATTTTAATACAGCTGTCTTTTGAAGGTTTAGTATTAACTGAAAAAAAGGTGACTGCAATAAAACTAGCGCCATCTATGTGTTAGGCCCGGGGACTTTTCAGCCATGTGTTAGATTAGGACAAATGCGGGACATGCATTTAAGACAATTTTAAATTCGATCCTGTTGGGACAAGCACATTACAAAGAGAAACACTAAACACACGCATATACAAATTAATTAATACAAAGCATAATGACATTACGAGTCAGAAACATGGACGATCAACAAAGAAATAAATCTAAAATTAACGCGGTAGAGATGGGAGTATTGGAGAAAAGATGTTGTAGAGTGACACGTATGGAGAGAATAACAAATGAAGAAATAGAAGCAGAATGAACATCAAAGAGAACGCAATAAACACCATTGAAGAAAAACGATTAAAATGGCATGGACACATAAGGCGGAGCGAAGATAATAGGTGATTAAAGAAAATAACGCGAGTGGAAGCCCTATAGGGAGAAAGAAAAAGAGGAAGACCAGACGATCGTGGAGAGACGATGTGGACGAGGGTAGGCTATGGAAGGACAGGGGTCTAACAGATGGAGACTGGGAAATGATAAAATGACGGATTGGAATCAAAGGCTGAGAGAGAAGGAAGACAGCGTCAGTTGTAGAAAATCCTTGATATATATGTATATTATATATATATATTTATATATATATATATATATATATAATATATATTTATATATATATATAATATATATATATATATCATATATATATATATATATATATATTTGTATTATGAGGGTAGTTTGAATTGAAAACTATATAAAATTGCAGAGATACCCCAAATTGTATCTTTAGTTGGCGAAAGCCCAAAAATTAGAGAAGCATTTCTTAGGCCTTCTACCCGGTGGGAGTTCAAACCCAGCATAAAACTGCAAGGAAAACCATTTTAAATATGCAATTCACAAATGCTAAGGTATCCGCCAAGTGCAGTATATCATGTCGTGGAATAATAGATTCCGTATATTGTATTAATTATAAGGAAATAACTAGTTTTTTTTAAACTACTTATAAAAAAATTTGTTTGAAACAATCCGATATACAATTATTAAAATTGTAGTTAACAACATACAAAAGCGGTTTTTGAATTAGGTGGTTTCTTTTTAAATTGGATATATTATAAATAAGAGCGGTCAAAATGCGAGAGAAGAGAAGAAACAGTTGATACATGATTCTTTAAAAAAATCGCAAAAAGACCGTCTTCTGATCTATAAGCTGATTTTTCTGAAGAAAATTTCTGCCCGAGCAGTGAGAAGAAGGCCTCAAAATCCTGAGTTCCAAGGATGTAAAGCTAGAAAAAAAACCCTGGCTATCCGAGAATAAAAAGATTGCGCTTGGCATGGTTGGAAACCAGAAACATAAATCTTTCCTAAGAAGAAGTCTGGTGCTAATATCTTTAGTGGTCAGACGGCCTCTTAATTTCGTGGAACGAGTATTTTGTGATAACCTTTCATTTTAGGTAAATGAGATGTAGCCGGAAAAGTACTTTCTTTTTGTTAAATTTTTTCTCCCAATGTTTGCTTTTTTCCCTTTTTTTTTTAGGTTTTTGATACTCCTGGTGCTATCTACGTGGGCGCCAGATAAGAGAGGATTATAACTCCAACTAGTATAGTAACCCATTGCTTAAAACACGGAAGCAGCACGTACCGTGGGCGAAATAGTAGTTTTATGGGGGTTTTAAAAGTTTATAAAATTTCTATATTATTGCAGTAGAAACCGTCGGTTATGTGAAATTAGTATGGTGATGCAAAACGTGGAAAAAAGGCGCGTTTATCCAGGAAAGATAAAGCACCGACTGTCATATGGCGGGAAGCCATAATGAAATGGTTCGGTGAGTAAGATTAGGATGGAGCCTTCTGGATTGAGTTCTTTACATTCACCAGATTTCTAACCCTATTGAAACATGTGCCGATCGATTCTCAATTATATAAAAAGACTAGCCGTGCCCGCGGCCTCGCTCGCGTGGACTTGATTTCACTACTATCGCCACGGACATTCCGTATGTTAACTAAGTAATAAAAAATACTCTGCCCTTATTTCCCCTTATCTCCTATTATTTCTCTTATCTACCATTATCCTACATAATTTCCATTATCTAAGTTATCTCTGCTCATCTCCCATAATTTCTCCTTATCTACCATTCCTCACCTTGTCTCCCATTATCTAGGTTTATTCGACTTATATCGCAATATTTCTCCTTATCTCCCATTTTTTTTCCTTATCTCCCATTATTTCTCCTTATCTCAAATTATCTCACCATAACTCCCAATTACTTAGACCTTATCTCTGGTTAACTTCTCATTATTTCTCCTTATTCTCTACATAATTTCCATTATATGCTTATCTCTGCGCATCTACCATTATTTCTCCTTATCTTCCATAATTCACCATAACTTACATTACTAGACTTATCTCTGCTTATCTCCCATTATTTATACTTATCTCCCATTATCTCACCTTATCTCTCATTATCTAGGCTTATATCGAATTATAGAACATATCATATGTATAAATTTATAAAAACACGTAAATCGAATAAGTGGTTCTCAAGTGATAAGCGCACTAACGGACAGACAGACAGAGAGACGTTGCATTTTATATATATATATATATATATATATATATATATATATATATATATATATATATATATAATATTGTATTCTTTGCAACATGATTGTTCCATATTTAATGGTTTAGGCAGTATATTGTAAGAGAACACGTAACGGTAGCCTTTCTTCCGACTTGATTCACTATTATCGTCACTGCTTATTCTTTATGTTCCTAACGCAATAAAATATATCCTATAACCTGGCCAGAGAACATATGTATGTTAAAAAAAAAGTACGTAAACGCACTAACGCACAGACAGAGAGACGTTGCATTTATATATATTATTATATAGATAACCTGGCCAGACACATATGAATGTTTTAAAAAAAAGCACGTAAATCAGATAAATGGTTCTCCAATGATAGGCGCACTAACGGACAGACAGACAGACAGAGAGACGCTGCATTTTATATATAATTATAGATATAGATTATTATTATTATATAACCTGGCCAAAGAATATATGTATGATTTAAAAAAGACACATAAATTAGATAAGTGGTTCTCGCGTGATAAACGCACTATTGGACAGACAGACAGACAGAGAGACATTTCATTTTATATATATTATAGATTTAAGATTAAAGATATTCTCTGCTAATATATTGTTCCATATTTAATGGTTTAGGCTGTATATTGCAAGGGAACGCGCTAGCAGCAAACTTTTTTTCCGACTTCACTCACTGTTAATTGTCACTGCTCATTCCTTATGCTACCTATCGTAATAAAATATGCCTATAACCTGCCAGAGAACATAAGTATGTTTTTAAAAAAAAGTAAGTGGTTCTC